>MU182768.1:45950-81995 GCA_016904865.1 Pissodes strobi
TTTTTATCAATAAATTAAATTTTTATCATTTACCGGGATGTTTACTTGATTACATTTTAATAAATTTTACCCAGGTTCTTGATGTAAGTTTTATCATTAATGGAATTAAAATTTTTTTATATATACCATTTCCAAGAACTCTCGTTTTTACTGGTTGGGTTCAGTTTTAGTTTCCTCGAAATTAAAGGTATGTTTTTGTTGATTTTGATGGTTGGTTAATGTTTTTTTTTCGTACCGATGTCCATTTAATCTATTTTTGAGGTATGTACTGTGTTGTCTGACCAATATACATATACCTACACTTGGGCACAAAATATTTGATATATTGTATGTGTTTTTCTGTCTTTGCCGGTTTTGCCTTTTAGTATACTAAAATATTGCTGTAATAAATTGTGCCCCTTATATATTTTAGAATACTAAAAAGCCAAACCAGCAAAGACAAAAAACTCATACAATATATCAAATCTCTTGTGGCAATTGCCCAAGTGTATATATTGGTCAGACAACACAATACCGCAAAAATAGATTAAATGGGCATCGGTGCGACAAACAAAAAATAGCATTAACCAACCACCAGGATCAACAAAAACATACCTTTAATTTCAAGGAAACTAAAATTCTTAAAGCTGAGCCCAACCAGTACAAACGAGCATTTTGGAAATGATATATAACTATATATAAAAAAAAATAATATTCCAATAATGATAAAACTTATATCAAGAACCTGAGCAAAATTTATTATAATTTAATCAACTAAACATACCGGTAATTGATAAAAATAAATTTATTGATAAAAAGAGCCACGTTATTATAATTATTAATAAAAATGCAAAAAAACTGAATGATCAACACTTATCGGCTAGAGCCGAAAAATAGTAATATCAGAATAGTAGTAGAATTGAAATTGTCCCTGGAAGACTTTTTGTAAATATAATATATGGACGACACTCAGTTTAAAATAAAACATTGTCGCTATTTAAGTTGTGCAATATTTTGAAATTTTAACTCTTTGACTAGAAGCCATAGCCGAAAAAATTATGTTAATTAACCTTTTATGAGACTGAAATTATTCATTGTAGCTAACTGATGAAGACCAAATGGTGGTCGAAACGTTTTATTTTTTGTCTTACTGCAAATAACAGATATTAATTGGACATGCCTAACGTCTAATTAATTTAAGAATATAAACAGAGTATATAAATATATATAGTTCATGATATAAAGTTGTAAAGTAACAGTACTCATTTTCGGCTAAGGTGATTCAAACGATATCATTGTAAGGTATAACAGGTACCAGTCTTTAAGAGAGACAGCTAGTAGGCTGGTTTCATAAAATGTCTAATTCTGGTAAAAAATGTCAAAATTCTTGCGGAGAAAATTTTAGTAAACTATAGATTCATCTAAATTTCTTAGGCAACAATGGCTCCAAAAAGTCACAGCGATGAGAAAATTAGAACTCCAAAGCACCGGTTAGTCCATTTCAAGCATAATCGACCCAAATCTAGTTATAATAGACCATGTTCAAAAAACTCAATGGAAAAACGACGAGATATTGTGAGTAGATCTTCAACAAATGTCAAACCTCCTGAAAATTATGAAAATCTACTGCTTTTCTATTTAACCAAACTGAAAAATCTATTTTCCAATACCCATCCCGAACCAGCAGCACGAGAAAATAGTGCAGTAAAAATGAATAAACTGCACCATAATCATTACTTAAGAAGTACGCACAGAGCAAGCTCTGTCGCACATCCTTGTAGATATACCTCAAGCAATCCACCAAAACCAAGGGAGGATGAAGTACAATCCAAAGTGTACAAAGTGGTCTCGGCAGCACTCGAATATGGATACGCTAACAATGTTTTAGAAAGAAAGGGTGACTATTTCTTTCTCAAGAATAGACGACCAAGCGTGGCAACCAGGCAACCCACTCCTGGACCTAGGTATTGCCAAAGATGCTGCAACGTCCATCAGTTTGTTAAAACGAGCCCAGAAGATGATTATCCGGCCCGATTTTCCAAAAGACACAGACCAATGCAGTCTTATTGTGATAAACCTTTGCATAGTATAGAGGAAGGTAATAAAGTAGATCGAAATTACCGAGAGCGTTCCAATAGCCTATGTTTCCACGGACATGGATACTGTGGAAATAAAATTTCACAGAACAAGCCACAAGATAAACTAGAAGATAGATTTCAGGACAGCCTGAAGGCCAACATTCATCACTGTCCAGAATGTCGAGCGCTCGAACGTGTTCGCAAATAGAAAATATCGTTCTTTTTAATATACGCATTGTCTTGTAATAATCCGAGTAATCATAATTTATCTCTATATTTGTAGTTTTATTGATTTTTGTATATTAAATAGTTTGAAGTAGAGTTTTCATGGATTTCATTTTATGTATACAACAAAAAGGCATAGTAAATATGAGTTGTTCATCTTTCACTGTTCATTTATAATAAACTGATCGAAATTGAGATCCTAAGAAGGGGCACACATTTTTCGGTTTTCGAATACTTTCGGTTAAAACGAAAGTTTATGACAGACTATAGACTACGAAACGCTAAGATATGAAAGTGCACACCGTCCCTCTGTAAAAAACCGTTTAAATTGTACAGCCGGTCATAGTGTGGAAAACCTCAAATTTCAAACGTCAATACATCAAAAACAGTTGAATTTAGGTATAGGTTATATATCAATTATACTTGTAATTTTTCACAGGATTTAAAAAACCACGAATATACTAGGTGTTCTATTTAAAAATGTAGTTCTATCACGCAACATTTTTTTGGAATACCCTGTACGTTTAGGCTTACAATTTATTTAGGTTGCTACAAGGTCAACATTTTTAACTCGTGAGTTATAGGAGCCTGAAGTTCTATTGCAGGACTCTGTATGTGTACAGTGCGTTCATAAAATCTTCCACGCATTGACTAAATTCCAAGAATTAATTTTTGAAGAAAACGCAAGAACATGATAAACGATGCCCATACGTTTACATATTTTTAATACACAAAGTGTCCAGTGGCGTGCGGTGGAATTTGAAAGAAGGGAAGCAGTTTATAAAAATTCGCGTTTTATAGTGTAATTTGATGCTCCTCTCATTTTTCATCGCAGGCTTTGACTTATATTTATTTATTATGCTTGCACAATACACAAGTACATGGTCCTAACAGGTGATAAATAAGTTTTCGAAAAATCAGCCGAGGAGATGCTATGATGTCTGACATCTATCTATTCAAATAAAAAAAATAAATTCCTAGTTTCCAACAAACTATACAAGTACAAACGTCACGCGACGCGTATTTAATCAACACAACTGCTTATTCGGCGGTAAAGCGCTCGGAACTTAACTTCTAAGCTTTATCATTTAACCCCGAAGATTTCGTATGTAAACCTAGAGGCAATTGGATATCTTGCTTATCGAAGCTCGAAGTGGTGTTTTGCTTCCATGAATCCGCACGCCCCTGAAGTGTCCCAAGAAATATATGACGTAAGAGTAATTTTGTTTGAATGAGAACTTCTATTTTAATACCATGTGTCCATACTCTTGGAATCCATCGATTATTCTAAACATCCCAGTAGCAGAGTGACGTGAATTCACGTAGTTATGACGTTGAAATGAAGTGATATTTGGTCAAGGTCGTTTAGTGACCAGTTTGCGACGTCTTTACCACGTCGATTTAATAACTAATTGGAGACGTCTTTTCTCAGACGACTAATTCAGGTATATCGACATATTTTTCACGAAAATAAATCAAAATAGGCTACATAAATAATGCGAAATGCCTTTAATAAAAAAACGAGCATTTTCTAGTTTTCCATTCCTCTGTTAGTATAAATACGATAAATATTATTTAGATATTTTGGAATATATAATATAATATATAATTTACCCAATGTAGATTATTCAAACTCATAACAGAAACCTCTAATAGTTTTATTGCAAGTACTTTAAACATTTAAATTACCCGCTAAAAATTCGACAATTTGCGGTTCTGTGTGTGGCGTCGCGCAGTGGTGTGGTGTGATCATATACTTATAAAAGAATATACTGCTAGTGCCCCATTAACACAATGAGTGGTATCTGAAGCAAAGAAAGAGAGATAGGCATATTAAGACCGAATAAGTTTATCCTTCCGTGTTAGCAAATCCCTTTTGCGCATAGTCGAAATTCTCCATTTTCATTGGTTTGCTGTCGAAAGGACTTCAAAGTAAAGAGGAATAGTTGACAAGTCGACATTTTGATTTTAATATTTTATTTTATCAAATGTTCTGTTATTGTTTCTGATTCTTATCATTATCCGCTAGTGCTTATATGCAGTCAATGAAATATACAATTCATTGTAAAATGGGCCGTAATAAACATTGTTTTTTTGTGGTGCAATCAAGAAAGAAGCAAGCAAGTAAACAATGACATAGGTATGTAGATTTTTTTATTTTTAAAAGAAATAATCACAAATTGTAATAATTATAGTTTATAGCTACTTATGTAAAACATATTTTGCTTTTTTAGGATTGCCAAAAATCCTAGAACACGCCAAGTTTGGTTGGACTTTTGTAATTTGGACGAGACTCAAGATGATGCTTCTACAATACAAATATGTTCTGGGTATTTTATTCCTACTTATGTTGATTCCAAAGCTAAAGAATTGGGATACAAATTAGTATTGAAGCCTGAAAGTGTTCCATCAATCTTAAAGCCCCATCGTTCATCTACATCGAACGTGTTAGGGAAACGTAAAGTAGTAGAAATAGGAATATAACTGAAATGGTGCCTAGTGCATGTAAGTATTCTGTTACAATATGAATATTTTTAAAATATGCTAGGTATTGCAATATAAAAATTAAATATACAGGACTGAACAAATTTAAATATCAATGAATTGGTGGGAAATTTATAATGCTATGTGTTATGTCCAAGAAACAAAATACATGTTGAAAAATTATGCCTCTATGGCATTAATACGCTCTAAAGTTAGCGTGGCACCTTATGGCAATGCTTTTCTTACGGGGAATAATGGTGCATTGTTGCAAACTCGGGTTTTACTAACCTATGACACTATGATAAAATAAATATACTTACCCGCCTTAGTTCTCCATACCACGCTAAATTTTGAGCATGGACTAATCTATAGGATATTTAGAGGACAATTATATCTATATATATTTTGTTTTTAGCCCAACACATGATGTATCCATGCTCATCTCGCACAGTCAGTTCTCTTATTGAAGTAAAACAAGCTCAAGAGGAAGAAACTCCCAGGAAAAAAAATTTGGTGAACCAAGATATGTTGGCGAAGTTAAGTCTCCACATTTTATTGACGCACTTTGTCCTATCATGTTGCTTACGTTTTAATGTAATTTATTGGAAATAAAGAATGTTTATTATTATTAATAATTATGATTGTCATTATACCTACCCGGTGTTTATAGAAACAAATTGTTTTCGTAAGGCTAATAGAAGTAAATATTAAATTTGTTAGTTTGCTGTTTATAACAATACACATTTACGTAAGCACATTACCGTGTCTTCTGAAACTAGTAGGTACTCGATACATAAAGTAAAACCCGATTTTATTTCTGAAAATATTCAATACTTGTAAAGCAGCATTTAAAATGTAGTTTATTGCAGGAGATACTCATACATAGGTACATCAGCCAACGACTAAAAACTAGAAGTTTGATAGCATTAGCTGGCACAAACAAATAGTTTTGAGACAGTTGTAAATCTAGCATTTATTTACATAGGAAAGATATAGATACCTACTAGATAATAATTTAGATCTAACAGAGATTTACGACGCTACATTCAAAAATCGAGTAAATAGGTATAGTCGAAGACTTCCTAAAATAATCACTACTCTTAATTGTTCTTTCTGGTAAAAATTGTTATTTTACATTTTTTCTGTTATTCAAACCATCTTATAACTCGTATAGGTAATTACGTTGCTCTTGTATTTTTGTTTATCACCTGAAACAATTGCAAAAAGTAACACTAGGGATTTGAAATTTATTTATAGATACATCTTACAAACACTGCACGTAATTACATGTAAGAGCCCTCTACTATCTGTACTAAAGAAAATATAAAGATATATTTAATACTACATACTAAAACAATACACATTTTAAATAAAAGTGGCAGGATCACGTTTGCCGGATTGACGTAAATTTAAACGTCTAATAATGCCGCTCACAGCCTGAGACTGGTATTGGTTAGAGCTGGATTTAAAATAACCAATTGAAAGTCCCAATTTCGCCCAAGCGCATTGATGAGATGCTAAACATGAAGGATGGACTTATGTAGGATTTGTATCTCGATCCTTCATATGTTTGCTTCAAATCGCTGACACAGCACGCCATATATTCTTTTATACATATATGGGTGTGATCCTGTACTTTTTTATGGCTGCGTTTGATTTGACGCCTGGGGTAGTCCGAGTACGCTTTTCATCTTCTGTCTCTCTTTGGCCTCGCCTGTACCCAAAAGAGAGCAGGAGAGACAGCGATAGAACTCGAAGTACTCCGAGCGTCAAATCAAACGCAGCCTTAATAGTATATGATATAATTGGTATATGCCATGTCCACTTTTGATTTCGCCAGTTTGAACGGAGTTTTTGTGTTTGGGTCGGTTTTTGTTTTTTTTATAAAAGTCCCTTTGAATTAAAATTGTTGAATATCAATTTAATGTCAGTTTTATCTAGTGAATGTAAAAGTTGGTTACTTAAGGACTTATTTAAGCCACAGATCCCAAAGAGTTGTTATCCAGAAGAATGGGTAAGATATAAATCGGACATATCGCAGAATACAGTACGAGTACCTCAAGGCAGTATTTTGGGTCATGTTCTGTTTGTCATTTTTGTGAATGATTTGAATTTTGATATAAACGATAAAATTTTAATATACCACAATTTTCGGATGACACAAACTTGTTGGTAAAATGATCACATCTTTGTAAGCCTGCTGAAAATGCGGATAACATTTTGAAACTAGTAGATAATTGTTTAAAAAAAAAAACAGACTATGTTTGAATGAAGAAATACATAGACAATTCTCTTTAGGACAAAATTATATAAACAGAAAAACCTGAATCTATTTTAATTAATGGCTCTCGCAGTTTGAAGTAAGCAATTCCACCAAGTTTCTGGGTATTCATGTTGACTGGTCTGGTCACATTGATTATTTGAATGGGAAGTTGAATAGAATCTGTTACTGTATTAGATTTGTTTCAAAGTATTTAAATGAGTCTTCTAAAAGAATACTGTATTTTGCGAATTTCGAAAATACCGCTAGATATGGTATAAGGATATTTTTGTGACGCAGAAATGTCTTATAAGAATAATTTACATACAAAAAGTATTTTCTTGAATCATGCCGGGTGCCATTAGATCTAAGGGAATTCTTACCATTTTACAAGTAAAAATTTTGAAGTAATCATGTTTGTTTTTAAAAACAGGCAGACATTTTTTGTGAATGTTAGTCATACCAAAGACAATCATAGTCATAGATATAACGCTCGTACAAACAACACCTCTTTTCCGGCACATCGTTTACCACTAGTTGCGAACAGTCCCTATTATATGGGTATTAAACTTTATAATAAGTTAGATAACAATATAAAAAGTGTCACAACTGAAAAGCATTTTAAACAAAAATTAAAACAGTTCTTGATTAATCTTGAACCCTATAATATTCAGGAGTATATGAATTGTTAGAATCGGGCACAGAGATGACTGTTTTGGTGTTGTGTTGTTTGCGTGTGCTACAGGTGCATTTGGGTGATTCTTTGTTGACGTCATTTCACTTTATATTTATTTGTACGATTTATTGTATAAATTTATTTAATCTGAAATAAAGAAGGAATAATAAAAAAAAAAGGATATTCAAGAAAAATATTTTGTGATGCCTTATAAAAATGATTTCGTTTTGATTCCCCTATATCATACACGTAATGGTATATTTTAATCTTTTTAGCCTTTTCATTTCAATATATGCTTGATTATTAACTCTTATAAAAATGAAAAACTGGTATTTTTACAGAATATTTGTGTGTACAATTTAGCTCCAAGAAACACCTCATATTTACGAGTTGAAAATACGTCTCAATGACGTGTTCGATGTGACGTCATATTGCTGTGACATAATGCCGTCATTATTACGTCGATTTCACGTCACTTCTTTGGTGACTTCGATGGGAACGTGGACGTTAATTCCACATGTAAATGACGGGTCTTTGCTACTTGGGATATTTGATATAGCGTATCATAAACTTAAATTGAATTGGTTTTGAGACTTGGAACCAATATATAATCTAACGGATTGACTTGGAACAAAATGATTTTCATGTGCTAATTCGAATTTTTTTATAACCTATCTTCTGGTTTATCTACGGTTTGATCGGATGCAACAGATTAATGCGATTTTTTTTCTCAAGTACGCCTTTTCTAGAGTGGCCTCATTTAAAGCAGGGGTACCATCTTATCTGGAGAGTGTATCCAGGTTGTATGATTATTCGTCGGCTAAAACTTATATTAACAGGTTCTATTTCCTCAGAGTAATAAAGTGGAACAAATTGGAGCACTACTAATGATCCATACTGAACAGATCGCAAAACCTTACTATCTGCAGTGATGTAGATGATAACAGAATAAACCAGAATACAGTATAGATGTAGATAAGAATTTTAAATCTTCCAAAAAGTTTTTTAATGAAATTCTCAATTTTAGCTTCGAGTTTTTGTCGGCAAGTCTATTCGGATGGATGAGTAGCAATTTTTCTCAGAAAGATGGAAATATACTATTTTTAGAACCATGGCGAAATCATTTCTATATATAGTTCTCCTTTACGAGATTTTCATATATTTATAAAGGTTCCAGTATTCTAGATAATTAGGATTAGTAAAGAAAAGGTTATAGCCAGCTATTATAACGGCGATTTTAATACAAAGTTTAACACTTTTGACCCTAAATCAGTGGAACTTTGTTGACTTGATATCCTCATTTAGCTTGAGATAATTTTTTTCCACTATTCGAATAGTAGATATCTTTGTGAAATGGGGACGAAGATACATATATAGGCATTGCTAATCTGGTTGCATATCCTTTTACTGATTTGCTGAACATTTATTTGAATGAAAGCGAGGCACGCATTGACAATGTACCCCCTAACCTAAATAGAGGTAAGAATCTATCAAACACGTCTGATTGGTCTATCTCTGATAATCTGGGCGCAATAATTAGATTTGATGCTGGCGTGAGAATAACTGACGAGGAGCCAATTATACACAAGCCCATAGACTTTAACATAGTCACAGATTCTGTGACACACTACGGTAAGCATGCACTGTTTGAAAAGTGAGCATTTATAGCTTTTTGTGAAAATAAATATAACTAATGACTGTTATGGTTCAGGAGCTAAATTATTAGATGATACTTTAATGATGAAAAGGGAGACATTGTCTCCTTTAACTGTAATTTGTAGAGTATATCGTGAGAGCAAAGGAGAGGTCAAAATTAAGCACGAAGTGATTCAATAAATAATTGAAACAATGTGAGGAAAGCTTCTTGTTATATTATTCATAGGCGCAGGGCGCAGACCTTATAAAGAGAATTGGAAGCGTTGTAATATGCAGCCCAAAGAGTTTAATTCATTCTTTGCATTGCTGATGAGTTTTTGGCAGAGTTTTGAAATGCTGCTCATTTCAATGAACTTGGTTTAGTGGTATAACCTACATTGAAGCTAGAGACTTAACATTTAGCATAAAAAACATGAATACCTAGTAGAGATCTTTATGAAATATATACCAGGATATTTACAGATATTGCTAATCTGGACAATCTGGTTGTGTATCCTATTCCTTTTACGGATTTGTTAAACATTTATTTGAGGGACCGCATATTTCCTTTTGCCATCAAGGTGTTTCGAGTGGTCCAAGAAACGAATGTCTCAATCTACAGATCTATTAGAAAAATCATTAAACCCAGAGTATGCTATCATTTTAAAACAATTAACTTGCTAAACAAACAGAAGTATGGGTATGTCGACATCACACATCAGTTATGGAAATAAGTGTATAAATACGTATTAAGGATTATCAATGCTTTTAGTCAGCGTTTTCAATCGGCAGTTTTGTTCTGCGATTTGTCTGGCCTTCTTGTTGAACAACTAGTTTTATAGCTTTGGCCATTTGAGTCTGGTGCTGGATGACAAGTGTTATATTATAGCCTATATAATCATTTACAGCAATAATTTGTCGTGCTCTCATCATGACGTTGACCCTATACAGTTTGCCGACGACGCGACTGCCGTGGCTCTTGAATCTGTATTTGTTGAATGCCGAGCTGGTGGAAGGTCAGCAAATGGTTTGAATTGGTTTTCGAACTGAGCCTAAATCCAAGAAGATTAAAATAATTATTTTACCTTAATTTTCTCCGTTGATTTGATTAATAATAATCTGTAAATTTTTTCAATGTTAACCTGGATGAAAAATTATCCTCTAGCCTACTGTGATGCTCGCCTTCAATACTTTGATCCATTTGATGATATCATATGCGCTATTGGTATGGAGATATACCGTTAACACCGAGAGTATACGACGTTAACGAATTAACCCTTACGCGTGCCGTTCAACGCCGTAAAATGAACTAAAGCAAATAATGGCGCCTCCTCTCGCTGGTCGATTGCTTACAGGTGTTTACCTCACTATGTCTACGTCACACGACTGAGACGGGAATGTACCGCGTCCTTATTGTCTCGACGTTAATGGATATACCCCATAAGCAAGTCGAATTTTTGCTCCATGACAAAAAGCTATTAGTATTATTTTGAAGTTACCTTATGAGGCTGACTGGACAGGGATGATTTCATCAATGCTTGTTGTTTGTAAAAAGTAATTTTGATAAATATATTTCCCAGGAGTGCAGGGTGATCGCGTATAAGATTACCTTCCTTTAAATCTTTTGTTTTCCGCATTAGAAAAAATGTCAAAGACAAAAGTTGTAAGTTCTTGCGATATATATCTTCGTATATATAGGGTATATCAGAAACGAGTGATAGGTCAAAGTCATATATTTTTCAATGGAATACCCTGTATATTAATGAATTTTTAGATTCTGCCTTCAATTCTCACCATAATTTATATTTTATACCATGTGTCTAAATTGAATCGTTTTCGACATATAACGATTGAAAATTCAAGAGTATAGGAAATGCATATAAATCGAGAAATATATTATTTAATATTTTCCTATCTATACTATTGAATTCTCAAACGTTAATAGGTCGAAAGCGATTCCATATAGACACATGGTATTATCCACACTATCGAAACGAAATGTTTGCACTCGACGCGCCTTTCGCTAACCATGTTAGCATCATCAGGATATGATTAAAACTCATTTTGTATTTTGCTGAAGGATTCAAACCTCAACATAAGGGATACCATGTTATTGTATATAAATTATGTTTGGAATTAAAGGCAGAATATAAACATAAAAATATACTTCTATTTAAAAAGATACGACTTTGACCTGTGACTCGTTTCTGTAATAATCCGTATCAGTGTCGGACTGGCACACTTAGGGCCCACCGGTCCCATAAGGGCGGCCCTGAAGGGCGAATTTAAAAATCTTCTGGGAGAGTGACGCCGGACATTCTCCATTTTATAAAAATTATTGTAAACTAGAAATCGTATTCACTAAAAAAGAATACTCAGTCTAAAGTTTGAACTTGATGCTTGATCTTGAAATATGATTATTATGATTATTATCTAAACATGTTTTAAAAACAATCAGTAAACTTTCAACAAATTTTAGTATAAAAGATCGAGCGGACCGAGTAAACGACAACTTAGTTCAGTTCGTGGATCCTTTAGGGAGCGTTCTGGCAACAAGTTCACCCCACTGTTCATCTAGAGCTATTTTGTACCTTTACGGGAAAGGCTTTTGGGTGTTTAACCTGAGTTATTTTGTACCTTAACGGGAAAGACTCTGGGAGGTTAAACTCTCCTTTGCATTTTGTTCCTTTACGGGAAATGCACCAATAAACTTCTCTTAGAACAGTCAGTCAGTTAAAAGAATAATAAGAAATAAGTTAATTAAAGTCAGATCTACAAAGTAACCCAAGAAACTCTCCCAGCCTCAACATAATTTAAAACTATTTCAAGGAAGCCTCAATTTGTCTCCTGAAACCGAACGGGTCGCGTCTGATAAGTCTTCAACGAATAGTCATGCGTTACACGCTTGACCTTTGGAGCTACCGTACCCTAAATCCTCTGTGACACGTGGTGGAGGGCCGTTCTGATCCTCGTACATTGGACCTAGGACCATGGACTCGTCAAGGAGATAACCTTTGGAGGTGCCGTTCTGTTCTCTAGTGGCGTTTATTGAAGGCTGCCGTTCTGATCCCTAACCTCGGAGGCGTTTCAGTTATTTAGATGCAGCGAAGTCACATGGTGGAAGTACCTTTTCGACCATTCTACAAGTACCGCCATTCGGACCCCCGTAGACATAACAAATGTGTCGTCATTTTTTTCTTCAAGCCATTTGCCAAGTGCTGTTTCGATTGCTGAGCTTCTTGATATACAGGGTCAGTCAAAAAGATGTTTTGCCTTTCATCAGAATTAAATAAATCTCCAAACACAATTTATAGCCATTGAGATCCACAAGGTTAAATTCGTGTTCCAGCTTCTCTTCAGATTTGAGATACCATCAATCAACATTACTGAGTATTACAGAGATTAGTGACTTCGAGTTGTTCATCACACATCTTCCAGAGGGAGTGAATCTTTTCTGCGGGTGGAATTTCGTTCCTTCGGGGAGTAACTGACTACTCTCGGAGTTATATAAGAAAATCTCGTTCCCATGGCAAAATAAGCATAATAAAAACCAATAAAACAAATTAAGCTCAAGGACACTTATGCGATGGATCCAGGGACCAAGGCATCACCAATTCATATCATAAAGCAAGAAGACAAAGAGGACCGTAATTAAGAAGTGAATTTCCAGTTAATCATGCGAGAGACAAAATAGGCAATGGCAAAATATAAGACAGATAATATACAGCAAAAATATTAGAGGAGTGCTATTAGGAAGGACGACGACATAGAGAAAAGATTACTAGCAATTTTTGGTGAAAAAAAGTTACAAGTTTAAAACACAAATATCATTGACAAATACCTTAGATAATAGATAAACTTAGGCGGAGGAACAAGCAAATAGAAAAAGCAGAAGAAGGAAGGTGGTCGTTTTTAAGAAGTAGGAAACGTGGAAATAAAGGATATACTAAGAAATAAGTATATACAAGGAGTATAAAGAATTGTTAAACTTAACTATCTCAGAATAAGTACCAAACAAAGGAAATTCACAAGTCAGATAGTTGGAAAGCAAAATATACGAGGAACTAAGAAATGAAAATAAAGTTTCATAGAAGGTATATATAAAGCATAATAGAGATATCGCCAAATAGAGAGGAAGTCATATAAAACTATCATCTAAGGTACATACGGTAACAGAAACTAGAAGAAAAGAGTTTAAATATAAGAAAATACAAGAAGTTTTAAAGAATTCACAATACACTAAGGGAGTACTTCGAACTGGACCAAGGGAAAAAGTAAACCAAAAAAAAATAACTAAGGAACACGTAACTTTGTAATTAAGAAGTAACCCAAAACTAAGCAAACACACACAGACACGAAGAAACTAAGAAGGTGGCGTAGAGGACGATAGTACAGGAGATGATGAAGAACGCAAATGTTCACGATAAGTACCTAATTGGGAAAATCGTAGAGGGAAAAAGAAGCATGGGCGTTAGAATTTTTTTTAATGGAGATTCGAGTAACTAAAGAAGAAAGTTATAATTTCAAATGCAAATGTTAACGACAGTACCTCATTAGGAAAATCATTGAAAAAACAGGTAAGCATTAAAGGAAGAAAATGAGAAATTGAGATGTATAACTAGGGGAAAAAGTTATAATTTGTTAGTGCAAGTGTTTAACGATAGTATCCTACTGGGAAAGTTACAAATAAAAACACACAGGCATTTAATTAAAAGAGAAACGGAAGTATAAAAAAATATCATTGAGAGTAAAAGAGTTATAATATTGACCTAAAATAAAGGAACAGCTAGAAAGCGAAATAATATACAGGTCGTATAGGAAATGTTACAGCCAACTGTCGCAGATAAGTACCTGATAGGGAAGATCATAAGTCGGACACTTGGGCAAAATGAGGACCTAGGAGATGAAATTAGAAGCTGCAGATGGGCATATATAAAGTTATAAGGAAAAGTAGACAGTATATGAGAAGATAGTAAACTAGAGTTGTAATAGAAATAAAGAAGTAAAAAGTTAAAAGGTGGTAATATTTAAAAAAATACATCACAGAGGTGCCGGCCAGCACAAAACATAGAGAATACATGTAGACAAAATACGTAGAGATAGATTAAATGAGTAAAAGCGAAAAACTTGTAACTTGTGTGAGGTAATCTACACCGAAAAAAATCATTAGCCTTCAGAATGCGCATATCTAGAAGGGATAATAATAAAAAATACTAATATCCAATTCAAATCATCAGTTAAGGCAATATAATTGCAGACAAAAGGTGTAAATAACCCATACATGTATTAAATATCCACTGGAATTAATATTGTTCTAAACAAACTGGTCAATGGTTACGGGGTCAAGCAGTCGATGCTATAATAAATTCAATTATAAACAATCCTTTTAGTTTATCGAGACAAGGCCAAACATTCAAATAAATCAAGCGTCAGGATTCGCTAATAAAATATTTTTATTTTCAACAGAAGCAAACCGACAATGGAATGCAAGCACAAATACCTGAACCTTCCACGATTTGTCTCAAGTATAAGGCTAGCCAACAATGAACTCAATATCGACCGACGGCGACGTCACAAATACAACAGATGGTATAGAAAATGCTAATGCCTCAATTGAATAAGTATAAAAACGTAGTACATACATTTTAGCATAAGTTGTAATATTTTTTATACAATTATACATACAGTATGATTCAAACCTTATTATTAAAATATTGAGGATAATTTAGGATATATTTTAAAAGAGAATAGATAAAAAAAGGATATGGAGAACACATGTACCTGTGTTAATCTAATAGTACATAAGTAAGTTAGAGCAACACATAATCGTTCAAATATCTTTGTTAAAGCATAATTGCCAATACGTCTTGCGGATTAAAATAATATAAACATACGAATAGAGTCCTAAAGTATAAGATAATAATTGCGATAATAATTTAAATCTTAAATAATAATTGACGAATGTTCTACTAATGATATTGAACGACGAGATAAAAAGATATTTCTAGTATGCTTCATTACTTAAAGAAAAAGTAGAAAACATATAAATAGATGCATATTAATATTAACAAATAATATACGGGAATTTATTAGGCTAAGAGGTTGGTGTCAATATTGTTTACTAATTTTCTGCAAAATTTTTTTTTTGCATGTACTTGGACCACTATTGAATGTCGACCCACAGTTCGGTCAGATATACGAACGGCAGCCAAATGGAGATCGACGACAAGGATCTTGAATTGAGTAGGGACCTTCTTCCATGGATAACCATTGGCTGGAATCCAGGACCGAACTAAGCTACAATCTAGAACCAAAAGTTTAAAGTGCTCAAATATAACTTAGATTTAATTATGTGGGGAACGATATGACTATTCGTATATTGAGGACCTCTCGTTAATATTTAAGGGGGTTCTACTTTGACAGTCAACAAATCTTTATTTATTAGGGAGATTCTTTTATTTTGTAACTTTTTAACCGTAAAAGATGTTTTGCATTGAGGCCAATGCAAGACGGAGGGGGGCTAGAAACTAGAAATCGTATTCACTAAAAAGGAACACCCAGTCTAAAGTTTGAACTTGATGCTTGATCTTCAAACATAATTATTATGATTATTATCTAAACATGTTTTAAAAACAATCAGTAAACTTTCAACAAATTTTAGTATAAAAGATCGAGCGGACCGAGTAAACGACAACTTGGTTCAGTTCGTGGAACCTTTACGGAGCGTTCACACAACAAGTTCACACCACTGTTCATCTATTTTGTACCTTTACGGGAAAGGCTCAACCTAAGTTATTTTGTACCTTAACGGGAAAGACTCTGGGGGGTTAAACTCTCTTTTGCATTTTGTTCCTTTACGGGAAGTGCACCAATTAACTTCTCTTAGAACACGTCAGTTTAAAGAATAATAAGACATAAGTTAATTAAAGTCAGATCTATAAAGTAACCCAAGCAACTCTCCCAGCCGCAACATAATTTAAAAGCATTTCAAGGAAGCCTCAATTTGTCTCCCGAGCGGGTCGCGTCTGATAAGTCTTCAACGAATAGTCATGCGTTCCACGCTACTCTAGTAAAATATATTTAAACATAGCTAGCAACCTAAGTTCAAACCTTCATGTATACTAAACCTGGGCAGTAATACACATATCATTAGTACGAAGCGAGTGTTTGTCCTCTGTCATCATCATCACCTGCGTTACGCACCCTGCAAGAGCAAAGAGGATCACCACAAGCCATAATCTCGCGCACACGTGGTGCCCAAATCCTAATTTTTTAAACGGTCAATACCGAAGAATTTGTAGCAACATATTTTTTCCTATGCTTATTTTTAGTGAGGTAATTAGAAACATCTAATGAGGGAAATTATACGAAACCTACCAAACTAGAAACAAATCGAAATGCAATTAAATATGAAATATTCAAAACACTTACTTTTAGATTATGAAATTTTTTGTTGCCTATTTATTTACGAGTATTTTATTTGTTTGAATGAAGTTTTCGAAATGAGAGTTCTTTTCGATTTCGGTGAGTTGAATCACGTTGGCGTCTTCTTTTCTTTGTGAGTGGCCGTATCACAAAAATTCTTAACAATTGGCGGGTGTTTTTTGCTATCCTTGACAGTAGATTGACATCAATTGACGATTTTTGAGAAAGTCACTACACGTGCGTGTGCTGATTATTATTGTACGAATTGTGGCGTATTTTAACTATGTTTACTGCTGTGTAAGTACGTCTTTTTTTCAAGTGATAGCCTATGGAGGAAGACAGAAGTGACGAGTTAGAGCTCGATTCTGAGCTTGAATTGAGCGAAGGTGACTACGGCGAAAGCGAATCGGCGATGGAAGACGAAGCAGTCTCCATGCTGCATAAGCTGTTGAAAGGCGGTTTGGCAGCTAGTATCCAGCAGATTGTGACGGCCGAAATGATAAGGCGACAAAGCAAAAGACCACCGCTGGTACTGGCAGGACCAAGGGCAACAGGACAGGAGGAAAATCAGGCGAGAGCATTCCTTAGGCGGACTCCGCTTGCAGTTCGGGGTGTATGGGGTCAATGGCAAGGGCAAGGGTAGGCGGCGACATTATTAACCCTTTCGATCCTGATAGGCAGGACTATAACGTAGTCAGGTGGCTGAGCAAAATTGATCAGTTGGGCGATATTCATGACTGGTCGAACGGGCATATTTTATGCAGGCGAAATTGCAAGACTCAGCAAGGACCTAGTTTAATCGGCTCGATAAGTATGACCTCTCATGGGAAGACTGGAAGGCGGCTCTTAGGGAGGCCTTTCCAAGGGTGCATGATTTTGCTGAGCTGCTCAAGGAAAAGATGGCGAGGGTTAAATTGGACGGCGAAACCACGACCCATTATTACATGATAGGGGACGTAACTCTGGAATAGGCGAGAACGTGACAACCCTGCAAGGCGAGTGGAGCGCGGCGGCCGAGAGTGTCATGAAGTTATGTAATATAGATAAATATATGTTGTGTAATTATGATGAATGTACTGTATAATAATACTGGCGAAATAAAACGTGTTAGTAAAAATTGGTGTTTACAATATTTCTCCGATTAATTTCGGGCTAAATCCAGTAATTTGTATCCATCCATATGTCATTGAAGAGTTTTGACTATTTTTTAGCAATAGTAAGTATTTAATATTAGGTAAGTCTCAGGAACGTGAATTCTAATTTTGTTGCGAAGTCTAAGGCAAAGCAAATGTCATATTGCAGCTTAGAGATATTCTGACTTGTGTCGCCTACAAGTTGGTGGGGCCTTTGAAATATGTAACACCTCCCCCACTCATCAACATATAACCTGGCATTTCAGCTAAGGCCTAATTTGCATTCTGCGACGACAGCTCGTTCTGACCTATGCATCATTAATTGCAATTTTTCATATTTAATTTAATTTTAAACTTGTCTTAAATGTATTTACTCGCATTTTCTTCTAATCTGAAGTGAAACTAAATAAATAAAATTAGAAGATAATGAGCATGGCAACATATTTGTAAAAACATTGAATTTTTTAGTTTTTGTGCCCTATATTTTCTACCTTTTTTCATTTCTGGCCGATGGCGGAGAGGTGGATAACTATCTTATTCTTTCCCCAAAAGATCGCTTTTGGGGCCTCATTGATTAGTTCGTGTTGTTTACTTCACTGGCTTACTGATTTAATGTCCCTAAATACCATGAATCTGTTCCAAAAACTTATTCAACTATTACCGTAATTATTTGGAATGTATTCGTCATTAGATAGTTGACGTGTAAAAGGAAGTTCTGACGAAATTTGTATACGTGGCTTAAGAATTAAATGTTTTCTGCAATCTTTGAGGAGAAACAAACAGATAATTAAATGAAAATTGCAAAGGCCTCAAATTATTTTCCAAGAATGCTCATCGGTCCTCGGACCGGTAGACCGGCGCCGGCCCAATCCGACACTGCTCCGTATATGCGAAGATTATGTTGCATACATAAATCCCTACAACTTTCGCATTTAACATTTATTCCTTATAGGAAAAATAACAAGTTAAAGGGGGATAACGTTATATCAGATCACCTTGTACATGGACATGACACTCGTCATACCCAAAATTCACTATGCGACCTGCTATTGTGTATCTTTAAGGTAAAAAATAAGTATTTTCAATTTCAAGACATTTGAATTTTTTTGCAATATTTTATATTTTTGATTTTGTAGATCTTAGCTCAGTCTGACGTTTGTGCATTATATTCTGATATTAGTGTATGCAGTTAATTTTCTTTTTATTTTGGGTTACTTATAGATTGTTCATTTTAAATCAAAGCATTTAATCTTTTTAAACAGTAACTTAATATATGTTGTGACAGCTGCAATAAAAATGGTTTTAGAATGCTTGAATTTTAATAAAATTTGTGTAAGATTTTATCAGCATTTTGCATCATAACATTGCCTTAAGAGGGAAAAATATCATCTACATAATATGCCTGCAGCCCCGTCTCCAGGCTTTAGGCCGCCCGAGGCGAGCAGGATTTGGCCGCCCCTTACCACAGACTAATTAAGGAGTCAACAATGACCTATCCGGCGAATACGCGCCGCGGTTTTTTTACCGGTAGGGTTCGATATAAGGAGATGACCTGCAGGGTCTATATTTTCGTGGTAGATGTACTACGTGGGGGCTACCTGGAATTAAATCGGGGATGCCGGGGCTCGATTTGGGTGTTGAGGGGCTTTATGGAAATCGCGTGGTTTTTCGCGATATCTGGCTTAACGGGAGCTCGGAGCGAAATTTTGCCGCGACCAAACTCCGGCGGAGTCGGAGTTGGCTGATTAAAAAAAAAAAATTACCACCCTGTACACGGTGTCCCATATAAGAATGCATAGTACAGGGATCTCGCAAACCAGAAGAAGTACATAGATGATTAAATTAGGTGGGCCTTGCTGAACCCTACAACGTCATGCTTCGAAATCTAAAAAAATCAGATTACTTCCGAAGATATTTGAGAAAACCCGAATTTTCTCGATTTCGTTTTTATTTTTTTCTGATTTTATTTGAAAAGATATGACAATGTAAATTTCACATTCCCATTGCCACGGTTCCTGCTATTCACGTTGATGTTACATTTTTAATTTGACGTTTCGTTTCTTGGTAACCATCATCAACTTTGTTTCTTTAAATAGTCGAAAAAATTTCTTTTATTCCTAAAAACTCTAATTTCAATCCTAAATCCAACAACATATCGCTTTTTACATTTATCCGCCGTTTTGGATAAAAAAAAAACCATCATCAATGATATTTGATGATGATTACGAAGGAACGAAACGTCGGATCAAAAATCTAATTACGTCATCATGTAGAGGATGCAAAATGGCAAAGGAATGTGAATTTTATTTTGATCAATTTTCATTATTAAAGCCTGAAAAAACGATCAATTGCAATCTACGAAATCTTTAAATTTAAAACATAATTATTTTTCTCAGGTTTTAATAAAGAGGATAGATCACAATAAAATTCACACTCCTATACCAATTTTTGTCCTATACCTAATAACGTAATTAGATTTTTGATCCCACGTTTCGTTCCATTGTAACCATCATCAAATCACACTGATGATAGTTTTTTTCAGCCGAAACGTCGGATAAATGTAAGAAGCGATTTGTCGTTGGATTTAGGATTGAAATTAGATATTTTTAGGAACAAAACAAATGTTTTCGACTATTTGAAAAAACAAAGTTGATGATGGTTGCTAAGAAACAAAACGTCAGATTGAAAATCTAATAACATCAACTTGAAGAGCAGAAAAAGTAGCAATGGGAATGTGAAATTTACATTGTCATATCTTTTCAAATAAAGTCAGAAAAAAATATCTTGGGAAGTAATCGGAATTTATTAGATTTGGAAACATACGTTGTAGGATTCAGCAAGGCGCAACTTTTCTCTAATTTAATCATCTTTGTTTCCGAGGTTCCTTTAGTGTGCATTCTTATATCGGACACGATGTATATACTTTTAAAAATTTTATTTTTATGTTAATAACATGTAAATGGACCCCTTTAATTGTTTCCGTAATAAAAACGGATATTTTTTTTAAAAAAAATTTTCGTACAAATTCACGGGTGATACCTTAAAAAAATCGAGATTTCCATTAAATCGGATATAATTCGAAAACGGTAAGTTATAGGTAACATTTATATTTTTTTCATTTGTGTAGTAACGGAAAGAGATATCTCAAATCGGTTTGCGCCAGTGTCTGCGTCTTAAGGTCGATCGAAAAGCTCCTATAAAGTTTTTCTACAGGGGTTCAAATAATGTAGATATTCGATAAAATGTAATTTTTGTCTCAACTCAAAATGTAACATTTTTCTTTAGATTTCGGCACCAAATAGGGAATATCGTAGGAGGATGATCTTTTTTATTTCGAATATCTTATGGGGGTTTTTTTGGGTGCGTTGAGTTCGATTTTCGCATCGAAAAGGTCGTATGAGTTTTCTGTACCGAAATATTTCGAAAAAAGTTGATTTTTTAATGTATTGTTTTATTACCCTGTATATGATTTTGGAAATTTTATTTGTACGTTGGTGATATGTAAGTGGATCCTTCTAATCGTTTCGGTAAAAAAAAGGGGGTAAAAAATTTTGAAAAATATTTTTCTAAAAAAATTAATCTTGAAGTGGGTACTTTAGGGAGGGTATTTGGGGGCGCGAAGTTAAAATTTTTGGACTAAAAAATCGTACAAGTTTGCTGTACCGAAATACTTCGAAAATAGGGAATTTTTTGGGGAAATTTCTATTTTTAACACCCTGTATGTGATTTAAAAACTTTTATTTGTACGTGGGTGATATGTACGTGGATCCCTCTAACCGTTTCTGTAAAGAAAGCGAAAAAATTTTTTTAAAAAATAATAATTTGTGGTTTTAACACTCTGTATGTGATTTAAAAAAAATTTTTTGTACGTGGGTGACATGTGCGTGCATCCTTCTAACCGTTTATGTAATGAAAGCGAAAAAAAATTCAAAGATAATAATTTTCGAAAAAATTAAACTTTGATGTGGGTACTCTAGAGAGAGGTATTTGGGGGCGCGGAGTTCGAATTTTTGGTCTATAACATCGCACAAGTTTGCTGCACCGAAGTATTTCGAAAATAGGGGATTTTTTTGGAAAAAATTGTGGTTTTAACACCCTGTATGTGATTTAAAAAAAATGTTTTCTACTTGGATCCCTCTAACTGTTTCTGTAATGAAAGCGAAAAATTTTTTTTCAAAAATAATTTTCGAATAAAATAATTACTAATTACATAGGTACTCTATAGAGGGGTATTTGAGGACGCGGAATTCGAAGTTTTGGTCTAAAAAATCGCACGAGTACGTATATGTAACATGCGCTCGCTCCACGCTCAATATGTGCTACATGCTGTTCAGTAATCGCTCAATCAATCGGGTTGCGTTTCGGCCATTTCCGTAAAAATTGTCCTGAATCGCTTTAGGTCGATGTAGCCCGTCCCTATAAAGATGTGCTAAATCGCGATTTTTCATTGGCAGTTGCGACTGTTAATGCGATTTTTCGTTCACTACGAATCTAAACTGCTAATGCTAATTGAGAATAGACCGTTATGTTATCTAGTGGGGTTTAATTTTTTAAGGTGTTGGTTATTATTGCATACAACGCGTAATGAGCTGCTTATAGTACGAATGAAGCGTTTTACATATTCATTGCGAGAGTGTTTACCGTGTTACATACAATCACATTAAAACTTTATAAAAAAAATAAAAACGGCCGCCCCTAAAAATCGGCCTCGCCGCCTCACCCCTGGAGACGGGCCTGATGCCTGTTTGCACGGCTTTGCTTAAAATCGTTACTTTAGTAAGTCTCCCTCAACTTTAAGGTTCACTTTCACCGATCAGGGCTTAACGAATGTTCACCACCGCGCGATCAGGGCTTAACGAAATCTTAGCGAAACGTTAGGTAAACTTGACAATGTTGCAATTTTGGTTCCTTTTCTAGTGCTTTTTCTATTTCCCCTAAAAAAAGTGGATCACTGAGCAATGTTTGCCAATGTTATACAGTGAAGTTTATATTACATATTACTTACGGATCGTAGGGGTATTCAATTTCATCTTCTATTAACTCCAAATATTAATAGCTGTTTGTTTACTTAGACGAAACCTTTTGAAAAACGTTAAGTTATCGTAAGAATAAAAATACTCTAATCATTGGTAAACGTTTCTGGGAATGCCGAAGACTATTAGCATTAATTCATCCAATTCGTCGCGAAGGTCCATAGTAGTAATTGATGCTTCAAGAGAAATGCTTAATTATATGTAAAAAAAAAACAAAACATAAAGGATAGAAATGAGATAAAGGGCTTAAACCCGACCACTTCCAAGGCTTAATTTTATATGATTTTTAAGTGAAGCTTTACACTTAAGAGAGATGGTGCAACAAAAATACACGAAATAAGGTGTACTTTAACTTTTAAACTTGGGTTAAGAGAGGCCGTGCGAATGGCCATTAGAGGGGCCAATTACAACATAACCAAACTAATTTCATAGAGTGCCGCGTCGAGGACTAAGATGACATTTTTGGTTCGAAAGATAATGGACTGGTGTATCAGAACGAACCAGCACATTACGTCATATGGTCTGAGGAGGCCAGACAATCGCTGCCGTGCGGTTAGCACATGACACAACAATTAGAAACATGTATATTAGCAATGCAGGACGGCTTATTGATAGTACTTACATATATGTAATAATAGTATATTATTTTATATGGAGGAAGTGATACTTTTCATGGCGCGCTCGTGTTTAATAGCCGAACGGAGTGAGGCTGGTAATAGAGAGCAAGCCATGAAAAGTAACTTTTCCTCCAAATAAAATATGCTGTTTTTTCTTCAAATGTCGACAAATTAATGCAAAAACATCTCTTTTTAATAGTAATAATAATTATTATTATTAAAGATAATGGGTTCGCAAGGGGGCTTAGACCGGTGTCGGTGAATACACTGAAAAAACTGATGTTTTAATGGCAAATGAACTCGCGCAATTGCCCTTTTTGCTTTTGGGGCAAGGGAGACTCCTTAATTTCAATGGCATTGCTTTTGCGCTAACCGAAACCACTGCAATTGAGTCAAATTCACCGCGCATTTGCCGTATTATGCCTTTGAGCCAAATGAAATGCTTTTATGTCAAATTAGGGAGTTTATGGCTAAAGCCGTGTTCTTGTTAGCAAGTCGGTCTTTAGCACAAAATTACTGAATTTGGGCCAATTTCTCCGTATTATTTCTCCTATCCTGAGAGCGAAATAAGATGGTTTTATGTCAAATTCGGGAGTTTCTAGAGCTAAATGCCATGCTTTTGGTAACGGGTATGTGCTTTTGGCATAGGTACATTCCGAGAGGCGTGGTTTCCTACACCTCGATGGTAGTCAGTTTCTCTTGAACATCGAATCGAACAGGTGCGTGTGTCTTTTCCATGGTGAATACATGATCATGAGTAATGTGAAAGAATTCTTGGCGATGTGGCGTTATCAAAATGTTAAGGTATGTAAGTTATGTACAGTTTTCTTCTATTTATGATTTCTTAAAAATTTATATGACAACAATGTTGGTTGATCAATATCTTTCTTTTAACTAATCTATAGGTTTTATCATGACATATACCTTAAAATACGTATACGTATACGTATATAATGCCGCTCTAAACTATGATTAGATAATAATTTATGTATGTATATAATACACACATAGTAGTACATTTGTAGCGTAATAATATTAACCACTATAAACATTTTGAATTGTGAAGCTCTCAGCTCAGAAAATTCCTAAGTCATCAGATAAATTGCCAACCACGCGTTGGTGTGCGTCAGTGCGTCCATCTTTTTTCAATAGAATGCTGGTGTTTTGATGGAAGTTTCCAAAAACATTTCTACTTATTGGCTAAACGCGCAAGCATTTGTAGCAAAGGCCTAGTCTCTGACATCAAAATCTTAGGATTTTGTTACAATTTCGTGAAAATTTTGAGCCCGGCTCCTAATTGCTTATATATACTCATGTCTTGTTGCTAAAATTAAGGGCCGATTTAAAAAAAATACATTATGACTTTTTAAATAACTATTATTGGTTTAAACTTATATCCGTTTGGGTTATTGTCAGATCCGCCCTTGGCTAAACTATGATTTGTTTTCTTGCAGCGCAAAACATTGACGGATTAGATATAATCAAATTATTACCAAAAAAAGAAGAAGCAGGCATTCTCGAACAAAATATTCTGGGAGATAAAAAGCTGACAGAAGCTATCCAAAGCCTGAAAGATTGGTGGTGGTAAATCAAACCTTTAGAACCTGATGTAATTACCAACAATGCTGAAGAAATTAGCTGGATCAGTGTTGATAATTTTTGTTTTAAAATAGGTTCGGCATTGCAACTTTTTGTTGGAGATGCGGTGTTTTCACTGTTTGCCAAGTTCGTATTAGACAAGTACGAGTATATATAAAACTACTAAATAGTGATCTTTTAATTTTTTTTGTACCTTCAACAGGATCACTTTTTTGTCAAACATTTCAGTTCATAAGTGCCTCTGTTTATTTTCAATAGCTAATGTGCTTTTGGTATTATTAGTATCACTTTTTTGTACCTTCAACAAAGCACTTTTCAAAGATTTCACTTCATATAAGTGCTTTTGTTTATTTTAAATAAGTGTCTTTTACCTAGTGTAAGTTATCCTTATAAAAATGTCAAATGTTATTTTTGTTACATGAAAAGAAACTAATAAAACTATATTTCGATATTCCTCCTGTGTATCTCTATACATTCTACCGACACCCACATTATATTTAGGTCATATATTTTTCCAAAGACTTTTTGATATGAACACTTTTTTAACGTTATAATTGATTTGTGCTATTTGGGTAAATTACTCTAAAATCGAGTATCTTCAGAAGTATATAGGGCGATGTGAGATAAAGCCATGGCGAATTTTTCCCAAAAACATGCGAGCTTGTCTGTACAAGGCGATATGTGGACCTACCCAAAAACTTTTTTGCTAGTCGGCTTAAAAAGTTGTAAAATAGTTTTTGAGGGGTACATATAACTTATCGCCCTGTAGAGATAAACTCGCATGCTTTTAGGAGAAATTCGACGTGGCTTTTTGTTGCAAATTCGCAATACTTTTGTCGCAAATGCGCAGATCTTTTCTAGCAAATTCGCAGTGCTTTTTAGCAAATTCGCAATACTTTTGTCGCAAATTCGAAGTGCTTTTGTAGCAAACTCGCAGTGTTTTTTAGCAAATTTATAATACTTTTGTTGCAAATTCGCAGTGCTTTTGTCGCAAATTCGCAGTGCTTTATTAAAAAATCATAATGGGCTTTGAAGACAGAGTTGAAACTTTGGCAAAAAATCATACAAATCGCTGTGCTTTTATGACAAAAACATACCCTTTTGGAACAAGGAATTTTAGGCGTTTATCCCAAATGTGTTCTGAATTTGCATCAATTGAGCCATGCATTTGGCATATATCAAATGCATGGCGCAATTGATTCAAGTGCGTACGCATTTGAGCCAATCAAATTGTTTTTTCAGTGTAGGCATAGGTTGTTGCTATAGTAATGTAACATAAAGCTGTCAGTGGACACTGTCAACAATAATTATTTTTTAAAATTGCGTCTCCGATTGCGTTTTAATTCCGTATTGATAAGCAGTTATTGGGTAAGTTCGATTAAATAATAACCAATTTGTTCCTAAATTAGTGATTTTTAGAAATGCAGTGCACAAATTGAGTGATAAATACAAATTTGCTATGTTGCTATGACAACACTTTTACCTCCGCCGGCGGAAAAGTGAAAAGTAAAGCTCCGGCGGAGGAAAAACGAAACTTCACAGCCGCCTACACAGTCGAGTATTGATGGATTTACTGACGTTTGAAGAAAATAATAATTTACAATTCCGTGCCTTATATGAATTAATTTAAGGTTATGTCCGTTTTCTGATATGCACCTTCACATCAAGATCAAACAATACATTCGATTTGGCATGATTTGTTATTCTATGGGTCTGATGAAGCATGATGATATTTAACTTTTAAAGCCTTTTTTCAATTTATTTTTATCTCTTCCTCGTGAACGAGATTTGAAGGCTGCTCTTATCATTTAAACTTTAAACCATGCATAACTTCAGAATACATATTCTGGGCATCATTCAACATGTCCGATAAGAAACTTATATTTCAGGGAAGAAAAATAAAACACAGATTTAACGACTTAACATTTTTGATTATCTTACAGTATTGCTCTAAGAATACTGAGTACTGAATAAATTTACAGTTTTGAGTAGGATCCTACAATATACATTCTTTTTTTTCTAACTACAATAAAAATTTTACTGTACAAGTTTTCAATAAGTAGTATTTAACAAGTATCAAGAAATAAAATAAAATATTTATAAATAAACCTATATAACAACAAAAGTTTTATGTTTCACCTTTATAACTTTAACACGCTAATGAAGGGAAAACTCCTTTCTGTACCTCCTTGGACAAGATACTTTTGAAAACAACTGAAATATAACTTGGTTTTCTACATTAATATTTCCCTTCCCAACTAACCTGACCTCCAAAATTTCAAGAATATTTATTTAACGCATCATGACTTTTCCTACAACACTAATGGGATCCTTAAAAAAACTCAAAATTAAACAGCTGAGATGTTCTCAAACAGAATCAATTTTAAAACAATAAAAATCGGAAAAATGGCACAAAATATAATTTAAAAACATAAACCAATAAATGGTTAAAAGTGGTAGAGCAAAAGAAAAAAAAGTCGGAATTCTATAGTGATATGTGTTGAGAATCATTTTGCGGATAAAATTAAGCTACCTTTTGAAAATAAAAGGTTATAGAAAATTTTTTTCGACTCTTAGTATAGTGTGTTCAGTAATATTATATTAGTAAATTCCTTTTATCATCACAGACTATAGCAGTGATAAAACTTATTTATAAATATTTATATAAGTATATACGTATATCTTTCAAGATCAACGAGCTAACCAAAAATAAAGTTTGGGTAGTTACGCATTTTTAAGATTAGTTTACCTTGAGTTTTAAATTCGAACAGGATACGGTACAACCTAAAGGCTTACTCTAAAATATTTACACATCGTAGTACATTTGCTCAAGCAGATGCTTTTCCGTTTTGTCGAAAACATAACAGCATTAAAATTTTTCTTATAATATTCTTTGCCGTTTTATGAAAAAAATAAAAGCAATTAAAACGAGCAAAGCATACTAAATACTGTCTCCAAGTAAATCTTTTGTGTAAATATACTACGATAATTAATTCTTCCTATATCAACATGTGATGGTTAAGTAATACAATCTAGGAGATAACCTCTAAAAGGAAAATACTGCTTTAAAAATCTATATCCTCTATAACATAAACCATTCTGTGGAAAATGTCGTTTTCTTGCTGCATCTTACACTAGCTCCACTCATTTTTGAACTCAGTGTACCACCGTATTTCGTTCTTGTGAAATAAATTAGAAGCCTATGTTCAATATGGAATGCCTGAAAAAAATATTGGTTATTAGAATTTAGTTTTAAAACCAATATGAAATTCTGAGAAACCTTACAACACGGTGATTGTGATTATCACAGTTTTAGGCATGGCGCCTTAGACAAATCGGAATTTATTTACTGCGCCCAAAAGCCCTACCTGAGTTACTTTAGTACGATTAGGTTAGTGAAGTTAAAGAAAAATAACGCAAGAAAAAATAATTTTTGAAACAAATAAATTGAAACTTTGAACAATGATTAAAAAATCAATGGTAATTGTTGAGACATAGGAATTTTGAACAATCATAAAAAAAATCAATGTTAATTGTTGGGACATAGCCACTCTCATTTCTAGCTCCACCGTGCTTTTTTATGACGCTTTCTTTCACATGGATAGCAGAAAACTCAGCTTTGCATAGCTATGACGTAGCAAAGCAGTCAGTGAAACTGAGATCGCTGACTTTACCTTTACCATGAGCAGCAGATATTCATTTCTTATTGATATCCAAAGCTCTGTTCCATATTGTCAAATTTTGTACTTAATAAAAAAAAATTTCTAGAAGAGCAAAATCAGTTGAAAATTGGAAGTGAATGGGTTTTAAAATATGCGAACTTGTCGATATTAGATTTCTTATGTTCTACCTCGAAGGCTACTTCTATGCTATACTTATTAATTCCATAAACTAACAAATAATTCTATTTCAACTTACATAAAATGCCAACTGCTTGGCCATTTTGTTCAGCTAAAAACCCGTTAGAAAAGTGCTATTCAAAAGTAAAAGTCTGATTCAGGTATAGCTGTTATCTTTGAGCTAGCTCTATAATAACTTTCCTCTTAAAATTTGGTATTTTCAGTTCTGACTAATGTTGCTAACCAGCCTTTTCTTGGTTACAAGTATTGTGGAAACTAACGTATTAATAATTTTAAAATTTTGAGCACATATGGACGCTAATTCGCAGAATGCATTTTGGCAAACAAATCGAAAGTGTCTTGTCTTGAGGCGAAATTTACAATATTATTCGAATGCACTGGTATGAAAAAGAGATATTTTCATTTAAATGGAATTATTACTAGTACGTATGCATGCAACTAATATTGACTTCATGAAAAATATGAAATATTTATTTTTTTTTGTTTCTCTGAGGATATATTATATTTTTTACCTGTTAATTACCAATTGAGGAAAGATTTCAATCCGGACGGGCATATATTTGACTAAAATTGCGTATTCAATAAGAGACATCTGCTATTTCCTCAGAACCGTGAGCAGTACTGGCTAAAGATTATAAGACGAACTCCGATGATTTACACTCTATTTATGCATCAATTTTCTCTCACATGTTCATGGAAAGTTTAGCCCTTTGATTGATAAAGTTCAAATTTCAATTTTGCACATACACCTTAAAATATTCTCAATTTTTGAGATATTTTGGATTACAATCGCAACTCATTAGCCTTAACTGCAGCTAGATCAGTTGATGCAGGAGGCGTCTAGCAATATAAATCAAATAAGATAGGAGCCTCGAAAACTTACTGAATTTACCAATTTTATTAGACTACTAAGAAAGATAACATCAATTCTAAAATTTGTCGCTATATAAATCTTTAAAGCACATTAGAGTTTGTCCATTTTTGTAAGTTATGAGCATCAAATGGCGCCATTAAAAGATGCTTAGTTGTCTATCTAAAATTTTGGGTCATAAATTGGAAAATTGTTTATGACATATGGAAATACAAATTTTCTCTATTTGTTGAACTTTGTAAGAATATCGAAAAACCTTATTTTCCTTGCACCAAAATAAAAATCATTATAATTTCTGTTATTTCGGATTATTCTTAATTCATAAAAATAACTGAAAAAATTTATCTGGTGAGTTGATAATTTTTGCTCGTTAAACGAGAAACACATAGGAATAGTGTCTATTAATGGATTTTGTGTAAAAGATGAGTTTTTATTCTCCCTAGCAGGTTCTTACCTAATAAATAATAAGTCTACAAATGCGTAACAATAATTTCATCGTCGATGTCGTCTTTCTCATCATCTGTCGTTTCTGGTTCTTGCTCTATAGCGGCCTGTCTCTTCGCGGCCAATTCGGCTGCCCTCTTTTCTTTTTCCTTCTGTCTCCTGAGTTTTCGCATGTGATGGATTTCAACAACACAGTATAGGAGAAAACCTGAAAACACAAAAAACATTTTTGTTAAAAAATATGTTGCTGAGAAAAATTAATTATATAAAAATGACGTCAGATAAGTCAGATAAGTAGACATTTTGACCTTAAATGCTGAACTGTAAAATTATATATTTAGTTAAATGGCATTTGATCATATTCGCTCTAGATCACCATATATGAGCAGAACGAGTTATTCTGAAGTAAATTCTGTTATAGAATTATTAAAAGAACTGATTAAACAGGTAAAATTCCGGAATAAAATATTTACAGATGAGGCTATTAATGAAAAAACTTGTACTCTTTATCTTGAGAAATAGTCACTTATAGGGTTTTCAGATTATTATTATCAACTAATGGTCTAATGAATTTTTACCATGGATCAGTGAAAAACATCATAACACTATTCGATGATGTTTCTTTCGAACACCTTTGTTTAATGCTTAACGATACGCACTGATCTATTTTCCACTTCTTTAAGTATGCAACTATTTGAAAAAACATGGATGTTTTTACGTGGTAGCGCATTTCCTTGTCAGCCCTGACCATAGCCGCCTTGAGTTCTACTTAGTCAGTCACGTGAAAAATATGAATTGTAAATAAAATATGTTTATTATACATGGGACGAACTGTTGACAAGAACTAAAAAATTCGCCACGATTATATATATTATCCAAAGAAATGTGAGACTTGGGCAATCGGATCCAATTAAAAGAACTGGCTCCTTCGTCAGATTCATTGAATGGATCAGGATGGTTGTAATTTATATCACATACTTCTTCTTTATTGGCGTGTGGTCCAAAACAAATTTATTTTTTAGATAGCCACATAAAAAGTGTCCAAACCAACTTGGGTATTTATTATCCAGATAGTTTCCTGGGACGATATTATGCGCAAGAGCTCTATCTTGTTTGCCAGAAAATTTGTGAATGTTCATTAAATGGTATATTTTTTAAAATCTCTTCTATATCTCATCTTAATAATGTGAGACAAATTTGCCCAGACATTCTGGATTCATAAAACATAGGCCGCAGAAGCATATTATTTTTTATTTCACACCAAACGTTCAAAGTCTACCGGCCAGAACGTTTTATTTTCGAGCATTTCTCTGAATTTTATACACCCTAGAAATGCTTGTTTCTGTTTTCTACTTCTGCTGTGCTGATAACATAACATATTTTGGAAAAAATGAGATATAATATATTTTTAGCATAGCCTTTAAAATAACAGTATTTGGGTTTTATTTTCTTCGCTAAAATGCTGCACTTTCGTAAATTTAAATGGGTAAAATGTATTATTCTTAAGAACTCTCCACATTTTACAATTTTTTTTCCAAACCAATAACGCCTTCCCGGATTGAATTTAACGGATTCTCTAAAAAATATTGTGATTAATATTTATTCACCGGATCAAACCAAGTATGCATACATCTTTATTATATCCAAATAATATAAAAGGATATCTAATTCTTCATCCAGGTTTAAAACAGGTTGTCTTACTTTTTCTTCAAAGATTTGTACCTCAGCAATTTGCGTGTATCCAGTTAAATGCCATTTTAGTCTATTGATGTTTTCGTGTTGGATTTCCATGTATCCACGTCTGGCGGCAGCGGCATTATTATTATTTTTTATATAAAAATGAAACTATTTTGTGTTTTTTGTTATTAGAAAACGCCATTTTAACAGTTTTTTTTAGATAAAACGAGGCGCTAGGTGATGATACATTGCTAACTAAGTAAAAATGCATTTTCGTTTTTTCTGGCTTTACTATAAAAAGTATCCCAATGGCTTTCTTGTTATGGTAACATACAGAGTATCCAAAAACAAGGCTTTGGCCACGTTTTTCTGGCACACTCGGTATAATATAGTTAATATAGTCTAAATCTTTGGATTAAGCCCTGCAACTTTTGTTTAAAACAATCTTGTGTAAATCTTTACATACAAAAGTTCAGAGGGGGTAACATTTATAATGGAACATCCTGTGCATTATCATATTATAATTCCAAAATTATAAAGTACACAATTTATATTGAACGCCAGTGAATTCTATGCAAAAATCTATAAGCAAATCTAATTTTCTATTTTATATTTTCAATAATATCCCAGTGGCTTCATAAATTCAGATTTTTTTTATCTGCTACATGTTTCACCCGAACCTATATTTTCTTCGAAATATCACCACACCACACCAAAATATCCTGTACAGTGCAAGAAAAAATAATTGCAGTGTCTAAGATCTGAAATATGTCGAGCGCTTTAAAAAGTACGAAATATTCAGAGCAAACTATAACCTCCTAGTAAATAAATCGTTCCTTTCGTCTTGTTTTTATTTAATTAATTTCAGAACCACCTTGCTTTAGTTTGGGTCCATGGTTTTTAAATAACTAGTTCTCCTGGCCGAAGAGTTTAAAACAATTTAAATCAAATAAACTAAACATTTTCATAACTTTAGTATGGCATACAGTAAAATAGAGAGATATATGGTAGCTGATAGCTGAACATTGTAAAGGGAAGCTCAAATAATGAGTTCTCCATATAAAATACTATACTACATTTTGGTGATATACTATTTTTATATTATTACATTCCAACACGATTTTCTTATTAATTTTAAAAATTAAATGAAACACCGGAAAGTAATTTGTGCAATACCCGCTCCAGGTGTGGAGTTCGTGAGCGCCACCAGTTCTGCCAGCAAAACTGGAAAAGCTCCGCTGGTGTTATACGGGGTTGTTAGGCCCATTTATTAAACAAGAAAACACAATCTGACAATCGATTAGAAACGATGATGATTGTACAATATGATGATTGTACTGAGACCAATTCTGTTAGTAAGCTCGGCACTGTATGCCTTACGCCTAAAAACTCAAAGCACTACTATCCCAAGTGATCACTTTGGTTTACTTAAGATTAATACAGATATGTAAATCCAAATGCATCAATTACTAGCCGCACCGAAAATAAATGCAGTAATAGTAATATTATCAGTTAATAACGAAAACTACAATAACTAAATCAATCGGCCGGAAAATAAATGAATTAATAAAATAAATAAAAGCTACGGTCAACAATGATCAGATTATAAAAATAATAGGAACGATACCACTTTAGATTTGACGGTCTGCTGCTGAAAAGGCTGCAAGCTCAGCAGTAAATGTGAAAGTCACCTGCTCGAGGACGAAAGGTCTCCGCTCAAAACAGTGAAAGTGAGTCAAAAGCGAAACCCTGTAGTGAAACCCAGTCGTAAAAACCCGGTCGTGAAACCTTGTGATGGCTTCTGGCCCCTGTAGTAAAACCCTCTAATAACCCAATACTAATTAGACTAAGCCGTTTACTTTAATGAAGAAATTATAGCCCCCCTTGCATATATTTTTAATAAAACAAATCACCCCAAAAATTATCAATGGATTTTCAGTAACCATCAGCAAATAAAAGAAATACAAAAGGTGCAAGTAACTTGAATACAAAAAGAAGTAAGTATGAACCACCCTTAAATAATATAAACTTCCCCCATATGATCAACACTAAAGATGCATTAAAAAAAAAGTTCAGATAAAATAAAAGGAAAAGTTAAAATATCCTATGGAAGGCAATGCAACAGATAAAAGCAACTAAATCATTAAATTAGACGAAAAAAAACTTTAGCAATATTTACCTCTCTCGAGTTGGAGGGTTGCCTGGAGGATCATCTGCCTCGGTTTTATAAGGTCAGCTCGGAAAGCCTCTCGTGCAGTATAAATATCACGATAAATCGGCTGTGTCAAGCACTAATTAGGGACTCAATGCCAGATCCCCTAGAAGGGTAGTATTAAACACAATACAAAAAGGTTGAGTCACCTAGGACTACACTACGGCAAAACGCTTCCTCTCTTCTCAGTAGGTATTTCTAGAAGAACGAGATCATCGATTTCAATTAATTTGCCTTTGCCACTTCCACGGAATCAGAAAAAATGGTAGAGGCGAGAACATCGATAAGTGAAGAAATAGTCAATACTAGGAATACTTCTAAGATAATAAACGAGAACCAAGCGTTGTAAAACGACTGCGGAAGCAACAACTAATGAGCTAAAATTAAATTTTTCAATAAACAACAGGAAATGTTCCTAAACGAAATAATAAATCTGTAAAAATCCCAATCGACACCAACAATTAAGTGAAAAGAGCCCATCACTAATATTCAAGGCTACCAATCGAATATTACAAAAGTTATATTATGTCACGTGAAAAGATTAATATATAGTAGAAATCCCAAATATCAAATTCCCGAACTGTCGGTAAGAAGATGAAACTACAATATAACCTCTAAATCCATTAAGGCATAAGAAAGGAAAACAAGCATTGACGTTTGGGAGAAAATTAAAAAAAAATAAGGGAAAACCACGAGGAAAGTATGTGAGGGTCACGCCCTAAAGCCCTATGAGAAGAAACAACTATTGAAGAGAAAGCAAAATGTAGTAACTAACAATTATTCTCAAATTAAAAGGTAAACAAGAAAGCAGCAGCAGTATGTCAAATCAAATCAGTGACCCCAACAAGTTAAAGCCATATCAGCCTGAGATTAGAAGTGAAATAAGCAAACCGAAAGTAGTATATGAATTTGACCGATCTAACAAGGATCAAAGGTAGGTTATTAACTCAGTTCTCACATACAGAACTGCAAGTAAACATAATTATTGTAATATAACTAAGGAAAGTTAAACTAATAACACAATATCTTATTTTAGTTGTTTGATAAACCAAAGCAAGCCACAGATTGTCCACTAAAATAAATACAGGCACAAAGTGCTGGAGGACAACATAAGAAAAAAGGATGATCAGAATAGCCACTCACTGCAACAACTGTGTTATAATAGCTAATACATATTAGGTATTAATCGTATATACATACAATTAATTAATATTAATAAATGCTGCGAAGGGAAGTCCATTACACGTATTGACAACAAATCAAATAAATTAATTTATAATTAATTAAGCGAAGCGCTTAATACTCAATAATTCTTACCACAATATAGAATCTTTTGTTGCTAAATGCAGCATATAAAATAAAATTTAAGATTTTTTATAGCGGCAAAATCAGGCTGTTAAAAAATTTTAACACTTACCGAAAATCAAAATTGAAAGTTGGACATACAACTTCATGCGAGCACAGAGCTGAGTTGAATAGGCATAAGCTACGACAAATCCTACAGATTCCCATAGCCGATAGTTAGAGAAAGCTGCCTCTTTGTTTCTCCTGAAGAGGGCACCATATAAACCTGAAATTTTCAAAATATAGAAAAATGAGTATTGCGTGTATACTTTAATGCTAAACGTATATTTTTATTGAAATATTTACTATAGAAGTAATTTTTTAACTATATATTATTTTAATTTTCACTCTTACTATAATGTATTGGATTTTTTTGTTTCTTCACATAGTATTTGTGATGTCTGGTCCTGAATATTTAAGAAGAAATATATTTAACATTTCCAGGTAAAGAAATACCACTAGTGTCATAATTTGCATATGATTAAATGCTTCA
>MU182768.1:86995-103074 GCA_016904865.1 Pissodes strobi
ATCATCAACAACGTCGTGTCTTTGCCGATTGGGTCCTTGAAATGCATGAAAATGGTCCGGAATTCCATCGAAAAATCATCTTGAGTGATGAGACCCATTTCCACCTCGGTGGCTTCATCAACAAGCAAAATTGTCGCATCTGGGGCTCGGAAAACCCAAAAGTTATTGTTGAAAAGCCTCTCTATCCTCAACGTGTGACTGTTTGGTGCGGTTTATGGTCCGGCGGGGTCATTGGACCTTACTTTTTCGAAAATGAGGCTGGAGCACCAGTTACGGTGAATGGATTGCTCTATCGAGAGATGATTAATGATTTTTTATGGCCGGAATTGGATGGTATTGATCTAAACAACGTTTACTTTCAACAAGACGGCGATGTGCCACACAAGCAACGAAACCATTGATCTTTTACGGGAAAAGTTTCCGGACCGTGTTATCTCTCGAAGAGGAATTGGCCACCGAGATCTTGTGATTTAACACCTTGCGACTTCTTCCTTTGGGGCCACGTGAAAGAGAAGGTCTATGCCAACAGCCCAACTCAACAGTATAGAAGGCTATAAAATTATTAAGCCCTTCGTCTTTATTTGACTTATTCATATTATTATATTAAACTATATATACTTTCATAACCAGTTATAGATAAAAAACTACTGATGAGGGGAAAGTTGTAAACGTTGCAAAAAGAGCGCTGCCACTCCTTTGATAAAAAAGAAAATGGAGTTAGCCAATCAGCCGGCGTTATTTAGCTCGGGTTCTGTAACGCCGAGGCTTCCTAAATACCTACTGGGCGTATCTCATTTTCATAACACACGTAATTTCACAAACGGACTAACCCGAATTACGCTACTTCCGGAAATTGTAGAAATAGTCATATTCATGGGTTAGATTAGGGTACTTCGCCAAACAAGCAATACGCCTACTTTAACAGCTTTTTGTTATTACTAAATCGAAAATCGTAAAATCTTTAAGAGGCTCGCCTGTAAAATTGTAAAAAATTAGTTATGTCAGTTCGTGAAATTAGGAAGTCTCCTGAAAAATTAAAGTGATTATTTTTTATTGCAAACTATAGAACAGTAAAAATAAATTGATACATATATATTTTTTTTATTTCCAGATGCTTCTTACGTGAGTTATGCCAGTTTTTAGTTTTGTATATATAGATATATTAAGCATGTACGTGTCATAAGCACATTTCAAGGCGTTGTATCTGCCTTACTTTTCGGCTTATGCAGGGCCGGATTAAGGGTCCAAGGCGCCCTAGGCTAGTCGGTCCTCGGCGCTCCCCCTTCATGTTTATGTTTTTGATAGTTTACTTTTACTGCACTAATAAAAATCGTCTCTTAATAAAAATTAAGACAAATTTATTGAAAAAAAAAATTACTACTTTATTTTTCGACATTTGATATTGAAATTCATTAATTATGTGACAACAGTCTAATGGTTGGACCACTTCCGATTCAAGGGAAATGAATAGGTCTGTCACGTTTTGTTTACTTAAAGTGCTTCTCATATGGTTCTTCACTCTATTTAGTGTTTTTTACGCTGTTGTTGCTGTTGCTTGCTTGGAGTTTTTTCGAAGATTTATGAAAACACTTGTTTTGTGATATCGTTCTCATGACTGCATACTATATCTATTAAAATTTAAAACGCGTGCAGCGGCCACTCTCAATGTCACTGTCGGCTTCCTTTGCGGTGATTTGATTGATTTGAAAGGATATACGGATTTTTGTTTTTAAACTAGCACTAAATTTTTTTGGCGTTCGGAACTCGGAGCGTCACGCGGACAAAGATTTCTGTTGCCTACCACATCGACATAGCAAAAGTTATATTGCAAAATATCACCTTAACAAGGCGAGAAATTTGGACATTGGGATATTTTAGGGTATCAGGCGTCGCGCCGGTCCGCCACCGAGCCCGCGGCGCCCCCATTGCCTGGGCGCCCCTAGGCTATAGCCTAGTTAGCCTAGTGGGTAATCCGGCCCTGGGCTTATTCAGAAAAGAAAAAAACACCTGTCCGCTTATTTTTCATGGTCTATCGAAATCAGCAATAAAAAATTTGATGAAACTGCCTCATTCACGACGATATTATGAGTGAGAACATTTAGCTTCGTTGAGCCAACAGTTAACGTTGAAAATTTTAATTCACAATGTTTAGCTAAAAACATTTTACATAAATGCCATTGGCATTTCACCAATTTTTGCCTTGATTTTGAATTACTCAGCGATGTCAAAGTTACGCCCACAAATCTCTAAAATCTATTCCGTTTTGGTAAGTTTAAGCCGTTTAATTTGGAAAATTCTAATTCATTTATATTTGATGGAAATGTTAACATGGTATTAACTGTGAAATTCCGCAATTTTTACACTATGAGTAAGGAAAAACAATACACAATAATCTACAAATACTATAATTATGACTATAAATGTATTAATGGTTTCACCAATGACATATTTAAAATCGAAACAAAGCCGCACGAGAACAATAAATATTAAAAAAACTATAAAAATAAATTAATATCCATAATTCTGAAATAAAATTGTACTAAAACTGAAAAAATAAACAAGGTAGTCATGTATTATCAGCTCGAGTGCGTCGTTCATATTTTTTCACTTAAAATTAGACACGTTGGCAGATAAGTAAAATTAATTAAATTATTTGATATGTCTACTCAAGCTAAACTTATCACAAAATTTTTCTTTCCTGAACCTAGTTCTGCGATGATGTGACGTCTTAAAAAACTGTATTAGAATAGTTTCATATTTTGTCCTTCGGGCTTCAGCTATTTCGCCAAAATATGAAAATAAGCCCATGCAGATTAGACAACAGGCTTTCATGTAAAATTATCGGAATTTTCATGCATTTTTCCTGTTTCCCTCTATAATTTTCGAAGGAAAATCGTCAAATATCCGACAAAACTAACCCACAAATAATGTCAATAACAGGATTGAAAATTAGATATTACAATTTTCACTAAAAGTAAAATGCATGACAGAGCATACGTTGTTGTTACAATATATTTTGTATTATACAAATCCCTTTACCACTTCTTCATGTTCTACTTTGCCGAGAACACTTTCTTTAGGGACTATCAAAAATTGTAGAACTATCAATTTTGAATATAAATAATATTTTTATGAAGCAAATTGACTTGCACGTGTGATGAAGCCACCATTTGCAGAATTAAATATTACAGATATATAATTTAAATGAAAATTCGTACATGATACATACAGGGTCGCTTTTATGTATGGAAAAGGTCGATTATTTGCTAAAGTAAGATAGCTAGCGAAGAATGTTAAATACAAAACTTTTAGGGTTTTTAGAAATCTATTATACTGCGCATAAACTAAGTATACAGGATCAGTCAAAAAGTCATGGAAGAACAAAGTTACTTTATTTTAAATGGAACTCCCGGTATATTATTCATTATTTCAATTATTTACAAGATTCTAAAAAAAACATGTTAAGCACACCACATACCCAATCTTAACCGTTTTCGAGATATCGAGTTTCGAATATCGTTTTCAAATAAATCTAATAACAATAATAAAAAAGACAAACTAAGTTTTAGTAAACAACAATTTAAAATCCTATTTTATAAGGTGCTCAAAGTGTCCACCGTTTACCTCCTGGCAGTAATGAATTCGGTGAACAAAATTTTGTAGCGAATCTAAAGGGATATTGGGAGCAATACTGGAAATTTCATGCCTTATTCTTTGTCGCAAATCTTCGATATTTTGTGACCTATTTTTGTACACTAAATTTTTGATATGGCCCCACAGGAAAAGGTCAAGAGGGGTCATATCAGGAGACCTGGCAGGCCATTCAATTGCACCTCTGCGCCCAATTCATTTACCAGGAAAAGTTTCGTCTAGATATTCCCTCACCATCCATCCAAAATGTGGTGGAGCCCCATCTTGTTGAAACCAGTTCAGCCGGTAAATTGGGATTATTATGATTCGGGAATAATCGTCTGAGCTGTGGAACAATATTCTCTTGTAAAAGTAATAAATATCGTTCAGAGTTCAAATTTCCGTGTATAAAATAGGGTCCTATGACGTTTCCACCAATAATGCCACACCAAACATTGGTTTTTTGTAGTCGTTGGGTATGAACTTGTTCCATCCAATGTGGATTTTGGTCTGACCAATATCTACAGTTGTGTCGATTTACGTGCCCGTTTAAACAAAACGTTGATTCATCAGAAAATAAAATGTGGTTGACAAAGTTGACATTTTGATTCAATTTATCCATAATGATTTCGCAAAACTGAATTCTGCGATCAAAATCGTCTTCACTCAATTCTTGTAACAAATGAATTTTATATGGTTTGACTTTTTCCCTTTTGGTAATTTTTTGAATGGAATATCGACTCATATTATGATTTAAAGCCCGCTGTTGCGTCGAATTTATTGGATTTTCTACCACATCTAACATGAGATTTAGAGAATTTTCTTCATTAGTAACGCTTACCGGTCTTCCACTTTTTGGTCGATCTTTCGCACCTCCAGTTTCATGAAAACGCTGCAATGTTTTGGAAACAGTTGATTAAGTTATAGGTTCCCGATCTGGATGCAATTCATCTAAAATATTCACCACTTGGGTAAAACTCCGTGTTCTATCGCCGTACCCTATCATCATTAAAATTTCAATGCGCTCGGTATCACTTAAACGTGCCATTTTTACGTGAAAATTGTTCACAAATTGTAAATGTAAGTATTATTGGCATATCTATTGTCAAGATGACAAAACAACATTATTATGGAGATAAATATTTTCTAAGGTAACTTAATGTACTAGAGAATTAATGAATGTAATAATTTATTTGAAAACGATATTCGAAACTCGATATCTCGAAAACGGTTAAGATTGGGTATGTGGTGTGCTTAACATTTTTTTTTTAGAATCTTGTAAATAATTGAAATATTGAATAATATACCGGGAGTTCCATTTAAAATAAAGTAATTTTGTTCTTCCACGGCTTTTTGACTGATCATGTATACTTAGTTTATGTGCAGTATAATAGATTTCTAAAAACCCTAAAAGTTTTGTATTTAACATTCTTCGCTAGCTATCTTACTTTAGCAAATAATCGACCGTTTCCATACATAAAAGCGACCCTGTATATAACGTATACTTAAACTCTTTAAAAAAGTGCCTCTCTATTATGCTTTAAACCAAGTTAATTAAAGAATTGATACTCGAATCAGTTCAGGGATTATATTTTGGGGTAGAAATGGCTGACGTAAAAATCAATATGATGGCTGGGCGCCTTTATTTTCCTATTGGAAAGGCTGGTTCTGCGTTACATAACTTGAAAGATCGTAACTAAAATATGACCTAAGGGATTTTGGATCATTGCACGCATCCACACAAAAACTACATGGCGACATGTAAATCAAGAATTTTGAATACAATTAAAAGCTTCTAATCCCAACACGTTTTAAAAATGGTACCTTTGCAGTTGAACCATTTTGTGATCCTGAACGTAAATCCAGAATTAACTCACTGTGTATTGCGGCTGTACAGGAAGACTTGACTTCGAGTTTATGTATGGGGAACTCGAGAACCGTAAGAGATACAGTGTCGGTCAAATTAGGGCAAAATTTGCCATTTAGGTGCCTAACAATATGCCGCTTAGAAAGTTTTAAAATTCCGAGTATTTCCGAAAAAATCCCAAATATTGAAAAATCGTTTTATTTTTTTGCTGAGCTTATTTAAAAACGAATTTCAAGTTGAATTGCATTTTCGCATGGCCACATTTTCCGCTCTATCCAATGGTGCTATCCAGTTTGGAATCCGACGTTTCGTCTTCAAGAGATCATCATTAACTTTCTTTTTTAAATACGAACTTTAATTTTTTTTCGTTTTTCAGATAATGTTAGCCTTATAAATATGAATGTGTTTTCAATTTTTTTAATGTGTTTTTAATTTTATTTTAACTTTTTATTTAATTATTTATTTTGCTTTGGGGTAAAAAACAAATGAACCTGTTTATTTATTTAATTTTACTTTTTTTATCAAAAATAAAGGTTCTAATTTTCCACTTAACACAAAAAACAAAATAATATATTTTTATAGAATGTAAAAATTTTATTTACTTCAACTATTTAAAATTACGCCAAATCAAAATAAGTAATTAAAAAAAAAATTATGAAAAAAAAATTAAAAACACTTATTCAAATTAATAACGCCAATATCATCTGAAAATTGAAAAAAATATATCAAATTTCTTTTTAAAAAAGAAGTTGATGATGATCCCTTGAAGACGAAACGTCGGATTCCAAACTAGATACCACCATTGGATAGAGCGAGGAAAGTGGCAATGCAAAAGTGCAATCCAATTTGAAATCCGTTTTTTTAAATAAGATCAGGAAAAAATAAATAGATTTTTCAATATTTCGTTTTTTTTTTTCGGATATCTCCGGACATACTCGGAATTTTAAAACTTTCTAAAGGGCATATTGTTAGGCACCTAAATGCGCAATTTTGCCCTAATTTGACCGACACTATATCTCTTATGGTTTTCGAGTTCCCCATACATAGACTCGAATTCCAGCCACCATGTATACACAAAAAACATATTTCGATCATTTTTACTCCATGCACGAATTAATAGTGTATGGTAGGTTTGAAAGAAACTTCTGAGAAAAATTTCAAGAAAACCATTAAAATCCAGATTTTAATTACGATATAAGATATCGAGATGCGGTAAATGAGAAATAAAATATATCGGGCTTGAAATGAAGCTCTTAAAATTTTGCAAAAGGTTGATAAATCAGTGACTTCTTAAAACAATTTTCTATGTTCCTTCTTTTTATCAGAGTAATTTTTAACAAAATATGAAAAACAATTCTTAGCGAATTACGATATTTGCATTTATTTTCAATGTACGAACAGGAAGGAATTCTCCGAAAATGTTGATATTTTTTAAGTATATGAGACAAACATTTGTAATCTAATTTATGATAAATAGTCATAGTGTTAACAATATGCGAAAGGGACCATGAATATAGGGTGGAACAAAAATTAGATAGAAATTACGAAATTACATATTTTCCTGCAAGCGTTTTGCAATTACTATGTTAGACATAAGATAACCACATTATACAAATTTTGATACAAGTTTTAAAAACACCCAATCTTTTTGCTGAAACAATTTTTAAATTTTTACTTCAGCTGCATTATTAGTCTATATAAATAATCTTTTGCTTTTAACTCTAAAGGGCATAATGGCGGGAGATACATTGGTCCTTGGAAATCTAAAAAATAATTTTTTTGTGCTGTAGACTAAAGTAAGCAACTTAAAAGTAATAAATCTTATTTGCCGATATACGGTCATGAAATGTATCTAAAACTTTATTTATTTACCTACACAATATTTCGTAGAGTATGGTATGCAATGCAGAGCGGCATTATGAATACAATTTGAATATGAATAATGTGATAAACATGGTTTATACGGGGCGTCGAAAGTAATATGGCTGTTAATCCAAAATCATGTTGTATTTTCATACATTTCTAGTTATGCTATTTACGAAAGCTCTTGAAAGAAATGTTATAGTACAGCGTAGAGTTAGAGTACATATCTCGTAAATTGTAACTCGTAACTTTTTATATGATGTTTCTGAATCCAAAAGATATAATATCTTTGGATAGATAGGTCATTGCTATTATACAGGATGTTGGTATGTCCTGAAAAATGAACCAAAAGATTCTAAATAATAATTGGTTTGGTCAATTTTCAGGAATATTTCATTTAAAAATGTTATTTTTTGGTCATCATAGCGAAGACGGGCCTCTCCTAACATACAGGGAAATATATCATTTTTATGACCATAAAAAGTGGATTTAAACTTTAGTGCATGGTCTATTTTTTACAATAATAAATAAATGTACCATTTAAAAGTTATTTCTTTTACTCTCGCGAATATCAATTTCGATATTAATTTGGACACCCGGTATAAACGATGTTCATAATATTACGAGAGCGCACCTTCGAAATAATCTATCCAACAGATAGAAGGCTGCGAAATAACCTATTTTCGGAATTGCCTACAAATACGTAGGTAAAAAATAACAGTATATTCGCTATAAAATGTATTATTTTTAAGTCTTTAGTAAATACAACAAATAAAAAATTTAAATTTTGTAAAGCTCGATGAATGAATCTTCCGCCTTACTCTTTGGAATTAAAAACACATATAGACTAGACTACTAATCCAGTTCTCAAAACTTCTGTGAGAATTACTATACTGTCAACTTCTACTTTATATGCATGGTTTTTATTATAACTATTGATCATAAATAAAGACTGGATTTTATGCATTTTGCATATATTATATTATATGAATTTTTTTCATATGTTTGTGTTTTGAAGGAGAAATGCATATTTTAAGAACTATTGCATTTCCAAGCATGCTTGGTATTTCTGTGTTATTTTCTTACGTTTTAAGGACCCCCGTTGCCGCGCCGTCTGAACGGTGCGTCGCCTGAACACCAGAACTCGATTTAGATTGGGATTTCCTTAAAAGGGCAATAAATAGGCTAATAAAGTAATAATAGTTATTTATGTACCAAGGGTATTAAGTAAATGTTTATGCCCTGAGCGCTGCAATGTTACAAAACCGAGGGCCTCTGGCCAGAGGGTTTATAAGTCGCCCGAGGGCGTACACATCTATTAACACCCGTGGTGCATACAAACTTTTATTTCATACTGGTTCGTTATTGCATTCACGAAATGTAAATATTTAAAAAATTACGAATTCAATTCAATTATTTGAGTCCATAAAGTGTACTTTTACTTTATGCCCGCACGGGCCATAAAGTGGACTTTATGCCCGCACGGGCATAAAGTAATCCATTATGTAAATGGTATCTAAGGTATAAAAACACAATAATGTACTGGTATGACATAAAGTAAATAAGGTAATAAACTATTCTTCTATTGGGCAATTGCATTAATCTGTGCGATATTTTGGCCAGATGTTTTAACTATAACTTTTTTACCTACACCTTATAATTTCTGTAAATTATTTATTTGTTCACATTTTTTGTTACAGTTCCTCTTATTGTTGAGATGGTCGTTTGTCGTAGCCGCAGCTAGTATTGTACGTCCAAACAAAGTAGAAGAGGAAACGAAAAAAAAATTCGAAAATATGATGTACTTTGTGGATTAAGCCTTATCCAAAACTTCTTTTGGACGGCAATCATTTTTTTGTACGCCTTGTTGAAAAGTTGTTTCCTGCTCGAATAAATTCCAAATAGACTAAGAGGCCGTCTCACATTGCTAAGGTTAATAAGATGAAGCTCGGTCCCATTCAGTCAGCGTTGAAGCAGCCTTTTGAGATTTTTAAAATGTTAAAATGCTTTTAGCTCTTAATATTCGTTTAACCCATATATGCCTAATGACCTATATATGTAGGACACTTAAAACGCATCGACTCCTATTGTCTCCTATTATTCTTCAAAGAATAAGAATCGTATGCGGTTCTTGTACGACGATTTTGTGTGATAGAATCACAGTGTAATATAGAGTTTTCAATTTGGCAGAATTTGGTGTGCGTTTTGCGAGAACATTAGGAAAATATACGTCGTTCATTGTTTTAAAGACTATAGATAGCATTTCAGTTCCTAGAAGTAATTTGATATAGTTTGTAAAAATTACATGATTTGATTGTTTTTCTTGTATATTTTAGAGGATTTGCGTTACATAAACCACTATCTATGGTGGAGGATGAAGAAATTGAGGAAGAATCAATCACCTTGCTCCCACCTCGTAACTGACGAGGACTCTGGTAATGAAGATCAAGTGGACATCAATAATTTACCAGCAAGTCGAATGCAAAGCCAGATTGAGATAAATTCCAAGATCCCGGAAGAAGATTGGAGTTCTGAAGATGAAGTACCCCTCGCCGAATTTAGGAAAAGGTATAAGAGTGAAAGTAAGAGTACAATTAATTTGAGAAGCAAAACTGTGTATCGTTACGTAAGAAAGGACTTGTCAGTTGACGATTACGTTTTCCCCTTTGACACTGCAGAAATTCTGCAACCAGACCAAACTCCTACCAACCTTTTCTTTACTTTTTTGATAAAGATATTTTGCGCAAATTTGTGCAAAACTAATCGGTACTCACAACAAAAAAATCTGTAGATATATCTATCAGAGATCAAGGCTTTTTAGGAATACTGATACTGAGTGGTTATTCTTGTGTTTCCTGAAGGAGAATGTATTGGGATAATTCGATAAAGATGGACATAATAGCCTTTCTCTCTCAGGCAATGTCTCGAGACAAATTTGAATATATTATGACCCATATTCATTTTTCAGATGATCAGAATCTTCATAAGTCTGATAAATTTGCCAAACTTGGACCACTCTTCAATCATCTAAACAATTTTTTTTTTAATTATCCATATGCCGAGGAGCACTATGGTTCCATATCACGGATGAGGCTTTGGTTCCATATCACGGAAGCCATTGCTGCAAGCAATACATTCTGAATAACCCATCCGTTACGGTTTCAAACTTTGGGTTGGTATTACTCGTCTTGGGTACATAAACTGGTTTGAACCATACCAAGGAGCTTCAACTTATGTAAATGAACAATGACCTTAGGAGTTGGCGCATCGGTAGTACTTAGTTATGCTAATCAGCTAAGAGGCAAGTGGCCAGATTTGAAGTTTCACTTTTTCTTCGATAATTTCTTCACGTCTCGGTCCTTGTTAAAGAATTTACATGTAAAAGGCATATATGGCACCGGAACGATTCGTGAAAATCGTATATCAATGTGTGTTTTACGAAATACACAAACCATGAAAAAAGAAAAACGAGGAAGCTTTGACTACGCAAAAGTGCAAGATCTAAACATAATTTTCGTAAACTGGAATGACAATAGCATAGCCACTTTTGGATCTACCAAGGGGATTGAACCTGCGAATTTAGTAAAACGATACTCATAAAATGACAAAAAGTTTGTATACATAGATCAACCTCAAATTGTTAAGTTGTATAATAAAAATATCGGAGGGTTTGATCGTTCGGATCAAAATATAGCTTAATATCGTGTGCAAATAAGAAAGAAATGGTATTTTTCTTTGATCTCCCACTGTATTGACATGGCCCTAACAAATGCATGGCAAATTCAAAAAAAAAATGTGGTAATACAATGGACCATTATAGCCATAACTATTCTGGAGCAAAATAAAAAGGAATTTGCCTACAAAAGAGGCAGACCTCGTCAGATGTTGGAAATGAGGTACGACTGATTGGATCATTTAGTGGTGGTTCAGGAAAAACAGACACGGTGTGCTCAGTGTCACACTAAAGCTACGAACAGATGTAGAAAATGGGATGTTGGCTTGCACGAAAAGTGTTTCATAATATATCCCACTTCATAATATTGCAGCTGTTTATATGCCTAATGTCCCATATATATTACGTACTCAAAATAAAAAACCTTTGCAACTTTTTTGAAATAAACAGTAGTTATCACCAATGTGTATTATTTTTAATAAGTCTACATTAAAAGAAATAGACCATTTGCCGAAATAGATTTTTAGGCATATATGTAAATAAGCTGACCAACTCGCAAGTAAAGGCTTTTCTGCAAAAACATTCAAAATTTAATGCTCCAGAGTAATCCACATTAAGAAAAAACGTCGTTGGAAAGGTGCTAAATGAATTAATAAAGAACGAAATTGTCGGCGACATAGTTTAATGATCGGAAAACTTACACAAGCAGAACCTGGAAAAGCTTACCTCATAGCTGTAAAATAACTGGAAAACGCAAACAACCTTACAGTTACTCGTTTTATTCAGGAAACATTAACCCATTGATTATTGCCGAATTCAGTTCCTATAGATAAAATTGTTGTCCTGATGTCCGATCCTGCTCTGTATATGGCAAAGAAAGGACATCATTTAAAAGCATTTTTTGAAAACTTAATTCATGTAACTTACTTAGTTCACGGATTAAATAGAGTCGCGGAAATTATTAGAGCTCCTTCCCGTTGGTCAATGACCTAATAGCAAATGTGAAAAAAAAATCATAAAGGCCCCATTAAGAGTGCAGTTTTACTATACATTATAAAACGCACTACTTTTGCGCGGAGTACCATTACCATCTGAGTCTGTCTTGACCAGGGGGTACTTGGATTCGTGCGGCAATATTTTATGCAGATAATTTCGAAAAATTCACAAAAATGTCTGATGATTCATACTGCATAGTGTAAAGTGTAAAGAAATATTTCAAAATGTTAAAGTGGAACAACAGTTAATGTATATTAAGTGTAACTATGTATTTCTAGCAGACAGTATTTTGCAATTAGAAGAATCATGTACAAGCTTACCAGAGTTAATGAATATAAGAGAAACATGTGTACAAAAGCGCAAAGAAATTCGAGGTGAGGTAGGAAAAACCGAAGTGGCAAAATAAGAAAGTTTAATTGAAAAAAAACACAGGTTTTAAGGTCTTAAAGCAGGTCGTAAACATAATGTCAGGAAAACTGTAAATAATTTGTTTATTGAACCTGTCTTAGTTCCAAAATTAAAATTTTGCGCTATAAGTTCAGTAGATGTAGAGAGATCCTTTTCTTTGTGCAAACATGTCCTTAGTGAATGACGCCACAAATTTTTAGTTCAAAATCTTGAAGCACACGTAATAAGTAGTGCGTTTTATAATATATCAAATTAGCATTATTATATGTTTTCTATAAATTTATATAGGATAATGGTATTTGTGATTTAATAAAGCATATACCTACAGTTATTTAGTTTATGAAATTATATCTGATTTTAAAAAATTAGGAAAGGTCTCTAGATGGCCGTGGTTTTGCCTGGAAGTACAAGAAGAACATTCTGATAACCCTCAAAATTTAATAGTTCATTTAATTCTATTATTATTACATTTAAATTATGACATATTTCAATTTCGCTAGAGTCGAATATAAAAAGCGAAATATTGGAATGGTAGTCTTTGCAAGACCTACATATTCAATGGGCCCATTCGCCGTGCTGATAATTGTAAATAATACTCATTATAGCATCAAAAGGCAGTATTTATGTTCCACTGAATTGCCGTCACTATTCACACCACTAACTTATTATTTGGTACGAATATTAGTGAGAAAATGACACTTTTAATTGGCACTGTATATCTGGAAGTTATCTAAACTAATCTAAACTAGTGTAAATTAACGAAAATGTCTTCTACGGCATGCGCATATTATCTCTAAGTTTGCTATGTTTTATGCTATCGCATGCCAGTGGTTTTTTTGATATGAAAAATATATCCTTAATAGGATAATACTTACCGTTGACTTGTGTCTGCCATACAGCGTCACCCACTCCCCATAATCCTGAAGCCATGAAGAACAACAGTGGATTGTCTGGGTGGGGCCTCCACAGTAGCAAGAATATTTGAATTGCAGCGTGTACAGAAACTCCGAGAATCATGATCGGTACCCGCCCAACATATTTCATGACACTTCCGAAAAGCAAACTGCAGATGGCGTTGACCACACCAAAACAGATCATGACAAATCCAACATTTTGGACACCTGAAAACACAGTATGTTGGGTAAGTGTTTCAGCTAGTGTTTTTTATATGCTAGTATTACTTAAATAATACTTTTAGACTTTCAAAAGAAACATATTAGCAAAGAAAATAGTAGCTACGCAATATTTTCTTGGATATTAGTATATTTAAAGGTTTTCCACTTCCACATGCCCTCCTTCTAGAAGAGCACTGTTTTGGATAATTAATTCTGATAAACCTACGGCACTATGACGAAGTCACATCTATCTTAAAGCAGTCTGATCAAGAAGAGGAACTAAAAATATTTATGACCGCAACTAACCCAAACATTCCGCTGGTTTTTACGATGCTCCTTGTTTATTTAAAATGATTTTTTTCTCCGTAGGTCAACGAAATCAATACTAATTTTATTAAATACAATTTCTTACAGAACAAGATATATAATTATTTTTTAGGTTATACGATTTATTATCTATTTAATCGCTTTTTGAGACAAAGCTAAAGCAGGATATGTTCCATCTAAACAAACCGATAACAATCTCCTTCTAAGGATTTTAAAATGTTAAAACACATATTAGGAAAATTAAATTAAGATATTATGTATGTTTTAAGTACAGTATTTATTTAAGCGTTAAATACATTATGTTTCTCCATATAATGAATATTGTTCAGGATCTATTTAACAAAAGAACGGAATTGTTTATTAATTTCAAATAAGTTAATATATACCGGACTAATAATTACATAAAACTTTTCACTAAGAAATTAAATGTCAATAAAAAACTGGTATTGTAATATAATATCTTCCAAGAATTAATTATTGCTGTATAATTAAAAATCAAGGTATATATTTACATTTTTCCTGTAGAAATTTAAGTATTGTTTAAATATTGATTCTTCACAATTATTAAGGATAAAAATATACTTATAGAAATAATCTTTGAAATTACCATTATTCATTTGAGAGTGTGTTTTTAAAATTTGAATGATTACCAATAAGAACTAACAGAAAAAATGTACGAACCCTGAAATAATTTTAAATAAATATTTTCTAATTCAACGAATATAGAAGATAGTCTAAGCGTAGATAAGTTAACTTGAATCATTTTGATTTGTGTGAGAATAAAATAAATAATATGACAACCAAGTGAATTAATGAAATATGATTAACATTATTTATTTATAAATTATTGTTCTATTGTTTAGACTTTTAAAATTAACAAAAGCGTATAGCAAACGTACAACTGGTGTAACTAAAATAAACGATAAATTGTAAATCTTTAGCTAGCCCAATCATTTCATATAATATTTATCTGTTTTTGAAAAATTGTCATCCTATTACCAAAATCTATAAAAAATATATATTATCGCTTCGATATTTCTTGGGGAAATTATTAAAGTAATAAAAATCAAATATTAATTTGATGACTTACCCAGAGCACAAGATACATATGATTGGGTAAAATCTGCACTGATAAAGGCCTGTTCAACACCAATGTAAATAGTCATTGGGATGAGTAGCTGCTGATAAGGTTTTTTGAGTTGAATGAATGTAGCAGAAAGAAGCTGGATACCGGTGAGTTCGACAGCGCTGTTTCTTCTTTGTTTCTCACCATATCTGTAACCAAATGTACCCAATTTTAATCATTATTGGTATGTTGCATAAGAAATGTACAAACATTGTCATATTTGTCATTTTCAACAATAAACATTCCCCCGAGCTCATTAATATACGAGTAGATTACTATATCGTCAACTTATCGCAGATTAGTCAGAAGTCCTTCCATGGTATTAAGGTCCTTTATCTGACAAGATCATTACCTTGAAGTTTGTAAGAATATTTTTCAATAATTTTGGATTCTTAATGGTAATTGACCTCTGACCTAGAAACCTTACCACGGATGGAAACAAGACGAAATACCGCCTAATAAAAAAACTGGAACTGGCGCCGCAAATGCAACGAAGTATTCCTAATTTATGTTAATCTTCTGGAATTCGCGCTTAATAAGTTGCTTTTTCTTCCGCAAGATGAAATTACGAAACATTAATTTACCGAAAAATGTAATTTAACATCAAGATATATCATCGATTAATAACGAATGCTGTCTTGAAATTTAAGCTTTTATCACAGCTTATACAGCTGTGCTTTTACTATATTATTATATTGCTGTAAATCGGCTATAAACCTTAGAGATACGTATTTACAAAATAAACAAACATATCGAAAATCAAGTTTTGCCATAACACACTTATGCTATTTGTTAAATATTCTATAAAATTGTAATTTTTACTAACGTTTGTCTTTTACAGCACAGCTGTTTATACGAGGAGAAATTCTGCTGGTTCAGGAAAACCTTACGAATTTGAAATAAGAAGTTTTTGGTAGCTCCAAGAAACACATTGTCAGTACATGGTTTTCTTAATTATTCATGGCTTGAAAAAATTTCGGTTAAATTTAGCCTCTGGATAATAATAAAGTTAGTATCAAACGATAGCTTATGAAAAACCAAGATAGAAAAGTGCAAACCATATTGCTATATCTT
>MU182768.1:103474-139213 GCA_016904865.1 Pissodes strobi
ATATTTATTCACATAACACAACATTGCAATAAGGAAGAGGAAAGTTGTTTACACTAACGATAAGAAATAAATTCATTTAGATACTTTGCACCGTCCACTGACTACGTCACTCAAATACCGTGCAGTTGTTTATACGCATTTTAACCACTTTTGCGATAACTGTTCTTTATTTTGTAATGAAGCTAAACACTGTTGCATGCAGTTTATGTTGTTATGAAATAAAATCATTTCTTAACAGTAAACCATCAAATTGGTAAAATTTATTTTGAACCATTGGAAAATAAGTTAATAGGGCTAATAAAAATAGGATTTTTCAAAAGATTTATTTTTTCAATTTGCTAGACAGTAGGAAAATTGTCACATTGAGCGTCGGTGGCATCGTGGCGTGGGTTCTATAGAAATGGCTCTATTCATGAACTTAGAATAGAAAGAAGAGCATGGAGGGTCTAGTATATAGAAAATCACCTTATTTGCATTAGTTTGCATTGGATAACATAGGATAATGTCTTTTGATTAAGAATATTTCTTTAGTTTAATGAATGATGATAATAATTTTTTTAAGTGGGCATTGAAGGATAATTTTACTTACAGGGACGTTTCAATATAGTTATAAAATAATTAGTAATAGTATTGAAAGCTGAAACAATGATAGTTTTTCTACAGTCGCGCGCAAAATAAACGATTATTAAATCCGAACTAAAGCGCAAAATTGACGAATGTCGCGACACTCTTATTTTACGCTCTAGCTAGAGCGTAAGTGGAAGAGAAAATTCTCGCTTTTTCCATCGAGTGTGGTATAAATAGTCATGAATATAATGACGACCTTTCGCTCACTGACCCGGTGACGTTATTCGCTGTATTTAAGAAAACGTAAAAAGTTCTTAGATGATCGCCGGATTAGTATTACCTACTGAAAAAATGTTCTGATTTTCGGAATTGCTGCAGACTGTCGACGAGATTAACTTGTCAAATGACTATCGACGACACTGAGGATAATGATTCTATGCTTTTTATACAAATTCCAGATTCGAAGTCGAAAAAAGCCATGTTTTTCAATAATTAATACCGATGACTCAATAGATTACTTGTCGTTCTGTAAGAAGTACTGCAACTTACGGCCAGTAAAAGCGACCTCACGTTATTTTTTTCCCAAATATTTAAAGGGAGTTGCGATAATCAAGTTGCTGGGATGAATTCTATTGCAATCCCATAGAGATCTCTACATCTCTAAAATTACCGAATTTCGAACAATATAATGAAGTTAGGCGAACATCAGCTACTCTTTTAAGCAGTAGAGGTGCAGGTTTAGTTTAATCTAACTTAAACTTCGCGGAGGCTGGAAAAGCCCAAGTATCGCATGACATACGAATGACGCTATTAGTCATCAAATTGACATAGCCTAGAAGGCGCGGCGTCGTCACGGTGATTACAGTTAAGGAAAAAGCAAAGGGAATGTTTTCATCGCATTCTACCTTAAACGTCCCCCAAGGCAACCATGATGTTCGTAAAATCCTCAAAGAGCTAGATACGCAAAAGACATCAGGATCGGATGAATGTCTGCCATCGTGTTAAAGAACTGCGCCAACGAACTAACACCCATTTTTTCCAGACTTTTTTCTCTGTCTTACCGTAAAGGGTTTTACCCGTCTTCTTGGAAAGTCGCTCGAGTGCAACCTGTTCCAAAGAAAGGCAAAAAAACCACGCCATCAAACTATCGTTCAATTGCCATGCTTCCAATAGTCTCCAAAGTTATGGAACGTGTAGTCAATCAGCAACTACTGAAGTACCTCGAGACCAACAGAATAATTAGCGATAACTAATTAAGCTTTCGCAAACAGAGATCGACAGGAGATATATTGGCCTATGTCACTCATATTTGGAGTAGGGCAATTGGCAACTATGAAGAATCTCGAGCGATTACGTTAGATATTTCGAAAGCATTCGACAGAGTTTGGCATGACGGATTGCTCAACAAACTGCCGTCCTTCGGACTACCAGCGCCTCTCTGCACCTGGCTTGCCAGTGTCTCTCTGCACCTAGCTTACCAGTTTCCTCAAGAACCGATCTCTGCTCGTTGCAATTGATAGAAACATCTCACCAAAAATGCAGGAGTGCCCCAGGGCGGAATACTTTTACCAACTCTGTTCTTCATCTACATTAATGACCTGCTAACCGAAACCAATAATCCTGTTTACAGTTTTGCAGTATCCTTGTCTCCCAATTTAGATCAGAAAAACCTTTACCAGCGACTGAGACTTATCACTGCAGACAGAAGCAGATTACAACAATTAATCAAGATCTGGAAAAAGTTCGAACTTAAGGCGACAGGAATTTGGTCCAATTTAATGCTGCAAAAAACCAAGCAGCCATCGTTTACCAAGAAAGCCAATACAGCGGCGTGCCCTGATATCACTATGGCAGGATCGACCATTCCTTCATCCTCGTCAATTAGACTACTGGGTATCTCGGCCAACAGCAATATGTCCCCTGGTATGACCACGTTGCTAACATCGCAGAATCAGCCTCACAGAAGTTTGGTGCGCTATCTCGCAATAAAAAACTGTATACACCGCAGCAGCTACTTTTGCTTTACAAAGCACAAATAAGACCGTGCTTAGAATATTGCTCACACATCTGGGGTGCCGCACCTAAGCACACCCTAAAGCTGCTGGGTTCCATTCAGAAGAGAGCTGCGCGTCTCGTCGGCGACCCGGAGTTGACCCAGAATCTGGATAGTCTGGAACACCGCAGATATGTGGCCGAGATCTCCCTGTTTTACATCATGGCAGATGTTCCCAGGATTTGACCCGCATCATCCCGCCCCTAGCAATCTTTGTCAGACAGTCACGACAGACGGCAAGAGCTCACCCGTTCTTCGTACAACTTGAAACACCTATCACTGTGGAACTCACTCCCAGGACATCCGTTTCCCCCCTAAATACAACCTATAAGTGCCGTACTAAACTTAAAATCCAGACACTAAATTTAATTTCGACCATCGAACCACTGGATATTGTTTCATGGAACAACACACTGGTTGTCTAAATGCTAAAGAGCAATTACCAAGCACACTAGACTTTTTAAGAAGACAATGCTTCATTTCTTAGCTCACTGGGCTATTCTAATACATAATAGCATTGACTTGGTTATTCAAATCTTTATAGCATTACAAAGACAGTGTTTTCTTAAAATATAAAATAACTACTACTAACAATAGTCAAATAGTCTACAAAATGATTACACTAAACATGAAATCGTAAAACTAGCAACTGTTTCTTTTTGTAAACATCTATTATTCTATGTCTTGTGCTCTAAATAATTTTAAGCGGTCACTAGCCACAACCCAGATGAAGAAGTAATGCTTTGTGTGAGATATTTAAGACCCCGACTTATCAGCCGGGAAAATACATAGGTACGCTATTTTATCAATTTGTCCGTGCTACAGCTAGTAATGAATCTTATAGAGAATAAAACCAAGCTTTGAATATTATGTGGAACCTTCCTGTGATAATTATAGAACTTCTACAGAATACCTTTCGAAAACTGAGCAACTAACAACGAATAACCATAATAGAGATGTAAACTGCAAAAAAGAACTTAAAATTAATATATATTTCTTGGTTTAAGTACAGAAACTTCAACGGCCGATAAACGAAGTAACCTAATACGTTTTCAATATCTCTAGCCTAAAAATAGAGGTCTTTATCGAGACAGAGCAAAAAGATCTTCAATCATAAATGTATCTTACAATTAGCTTGTCCTTTTTTACCATTAGACCTTCTTCTTGCAGATGCTTATTTCAATTCTAACTTATCAAAATAGGAAAGTAAAAAAAAAATTACCGCAATATTTCGTACCGCTCCACTTAAAATAAACAGTCAAAAAATAAAGTGCATTTTTTATAAATTCAAAATATAAATAAATTCAGTATAAGAAGCCAAAATTATGACGCAGTAAAAAATCCAATTAGATAAGCCTTTTGACCACAAGCTAGCAAGTAAATAATGGAAAAGTCCAAGTTTCAAGAAAGCTATTCTGGTATTTATTATATTTGCCCTGACATATATGAGCCCTGAAATAATAAAATCATTATGCCCATGGTGATATGGCATTATTTCAAGTACACTTGAAAAAGCATAGCACTTTACAAAATGAAACTACGTTCCATCAGGCATAAAGCAAGATGAAAGATAAATTACTTTTAAAGCTACCAGTTTCAGTAACAACTTATTTTTTATATCCTAGATATTTCTCAGCTGAGCATACATTAAAATATGTACAAAAAATGTCTTATTTAAAATACGAAAAGTACCACATTTCGTGATAAAACCGAAAAACTAAAAGAGATATAACATTGCGGTTTTAACGGGATTGCTTATTTTAAGTTTTTTTGACAGTGTTGCCTAAATAATAATTTCATTCAAACAACGTCTACCAAGACAATTGCCCATTTACCTTAAATGGAACATCCTGTATCTGTTACCACCATCGAAAAGCTCGATATTTCGATTTGTCAAAAATATACACATTGTTGCCCTTATTTTCATATTTAGGAGAGAAAATTCAATTTAATATAATGGCTGTCTCATTCGCGTGTTGGCTGGTAGTTAAACCACTTTCATTTATAATTTAACAATCCTTAAGTTTTAAAATGCGAAAAATAAAAAATATATACACATACAAATTTAGTTTCAACTGATCATTCATTAATTATAAATATTTATTTTATATGTGTTTAAAAAACGCGTTAATATAAGTGTCGAAACTACCCTCCATATACTTCTGTGAATTTATGCATTACATAAAGAAATTGTTCAAATGCATTTTGTAACATCTTCCTAGGAATACTGTCTGTCACATTCCTAATATTTTCTCTAAGCTGTTGTTCTGTTTCTGGAACAGTTTTGTAGCATCTTTCCTTGACGTATCTCAAAAGCAAAAAATCTTTCCGATTCATCGCCCAGGAAATTTATTATTTAAAGACTCTTGGGAACCATCGAGTAATGTGCTGGAGTGCCATTTCATCCTGATCTACTTGAGTATAAAAAAATTCTCTAATATGTCGGTATAATTATCTCCACGATCAGAAATTTTGGAGGTTTCTTTTTCAAAGCAGGTTGCAGGAATTTTTTGAAATATCTGTGCCTTATAGGTTTTAATTTCAATATTCTTAGTAAGGGATGAACTTTCCTTTTAGAAAATAATTGCAATGCACTGGCCATTTTGCTAGTACTTTATCTAAACGTAAATTTTGCTGCCGGTCCGCGACTCTCCTCTTTAATGAACATGTTTCGTCAAATTTCTTTTCCCAAGAAAAAATAGATTTCCTTAAAGGTGGATTTTTATTAAAGGTTGAGCGAAATCGTCTCCTTGTAACAATAATCGACTTCGTCTCAATGTACGATACGACAACAGATATTTATCCTCTTGTAGTAAACATATTTGTTGGCAGATTAAAACCTCTTCAAGCCAAAAGCGTCAGTTTACCTACATAATAAAGTTGCCAACTATTATTATTCATGGCAACTGCAATAATTTAAAGAGCGTTTCATATAGGATATTATGAAAAGTGCGTTTAAATTGAAATTCCGCCCTTAAATATGCAAATATTGGCAACAATGTATAGATTTTTGACAAGTAGAGAGATCGGGCATCTCGAGAGTGGTAACAGATATAGGATATTCCATTTAAGATAAGTGAGTCTTTTGAAAAAACCATTCTTGGAAGACGTTGTTTGAATGATATTATAATTTTGACAACGCTGCCAAAAAAAACTTAAAACATATCGAAGACATCTTGTTAAAACCGCAGCCTGATATATTTTGTAGTTTTTCGGGTAATATAATAATATACAGGGTGTCCGGAAATAGCGTCGCCAAATTACAGAGGGTGATTCTACATAAAAAAACATGAACATTTTGTCATATGAACATGGGTCCGAAAATGCATAGTTTCCAAGATACAGGGTGTCAAACTTTTTATAAAAAATCAGTTTTTTGTTAATATCATAAATATGATTATACTGATTTTGTTGAAATTTGGCAGGGTAATCTGTAGTAATAAGGGGCTCATTTAGCCTTAATTATATTAAAAATATAAAATCCAGTGGCGTCCCGGAGGGCGTCATACCGAATATTATTGACAAAAAAAGTGTGCGCCGCTGACTTTTTCAAACACTTTATATTTTTTTCGTATTAAGCAACTAAAAATACAATATTTTTGTTTCTCGGGTTGTTTTCGTATCTTGCGTCGTTTTCTATTAAAAAAGTAAAAACCGGTTTATTACATTTCCAAACTTTTTTGATAAAATCGATATTTTTATTTATATCTTAAATATGCTTTCACCGATTTTGTTGAAATTTAATAGCGTTATCTGTAGTAACAGGCGGCTCATTTAGCGTTTATTAGATTGAAAATATAATGTCCAGTGGCGTCCCTGGGAGCATCATACCGAATATTATTGACAAAGAAATGTGCGCCACTGACTCTTTTAAACATTTTATATCTTTTTCGTATTAAGCAACAAAAAATACAACATTTTTGTTTCTTAAATTGTTTTCGTATCTTGTTTCGTTTTTGAGAAAAAAATAAAACCAGTTTATTACAGCGTTTGATGTAGAATTTGGTGCCCTAAAGAAATGTAATAAACTGGTTTTTATTTTTTTTCTCAAAAACGAAGCGAGATACGAAAACAATTCAAGAAACAAAATTGTTGTATTTTTAGATGCTTAATACGAAAAGAATATAAAATGTTTAAAAGAGTCAGTGGCGCACATTTCTTTGTCAATAATATTCCGTATGATGCCTCCGGGACGCCACTGGACATTATATTTTTAATCTAATTAAGGCTAAATGAGCCGCCTATTACTACAGATAACACTATTAAATTTGAACAAAATCGGTAAAAGCATATTTAAGATATAAATAAAAATATCGATTTTATCAAAAAAGGATGGAAATGTAATAAACTGGTTTTTACTTTTTTTTATCGAAAACGAAGCAAGATACGAAAACAACTCGAGAATCAAAAATATTGTATTTTTAGTTGCTTAATACGAAAAAAATATAAAATGTGTGAAAAAGTCAGCAGCGCACACTTTTTTTGTCAATAATATTCGGTATGATGCCCTCCGGGACGCCACTGGACTTTGTATTTTTAATCTAATTAAGGCTAAATGAGCCCCTTATTACTACAGATAACCCTGCCAAATTTCAACAAAATCAGTAACATCATATTTAAGATATTAACAAAAAACTGATTTTTTATAAAAAGTTTGACACCCTGTATCTTGGAAACTATGCATTTTCGGACCCATGTTCATATGAAAAAATGTTCATGTTTTCTTATGTAGAATCACCATCTGTAATTTGGCGATGCTATTTCCGGACACCCTGTATATCACGAATTGTGGTACTTTTCCATGGGACATCCAGTAATGTGATAATTTATACTAAGTGCTTTAATTTTTTTCGACATTCATGCCTTTTTAATGGAATTTTTGACAAAAACTCTGACTTAAAAGGGCTATTTTTCCTTGGCTTGGATTAACTCTGGTTAGTTTTCTCTTGAAAAGAAAAAAACATAATGAAATAACCCAACATTATATATCTAGCGAAAACTAACGAGGAACTTGCCTCATACGGTTTGGGGTCGACGATATACTGTGGGACCACCTCAGATGCCAAAGAGATGCTAAAAACAAGCCGGCTATAGTTTCAACTAACGCATTCTTTTACCCATTTGTCTCTTAAACCCTCTATTCATAACTTTTAGTTACCTGCTCAAAATAAAAATATATATTAATAGGGCATCCAAAATTATGATTAAAGGTGATATTTTATTTTTTTATTTACAGCTAAGGTGAATATATTGTTAAACTGGCAACATTGCCACTATATACTATTTATTTTATTAAAGAAATGAGTTAAATTACTAGACATCGGAAACAAAGCGAGAGCATAATAAATTACATAGCAAGTAATATTAATTCTAATATTGGTGTACAGTATAGTTTAAATTCCTTGCATAATGATGGTATTTCTAGCGAATAATAGTAACAGACGGCCGCGCCTTATATTAGAAAACCACGCGTTCATACAAGGCACATGTACACATTACCTGATCTATTGCGAAACAATTTTGCCTGTTGAAGTCGAGCAATAAAATTCAAAATTAATAAAATTGTATTTTGTGCTTTAGAAACATAATAGGTGAATTAAACCCTAACAAAAACCTGCTTGTGAATATTTCCAAAACACTATCTACCAAATGATCACGATAATGTGTGTTAGAGATCAACAATTAAAGCTCGGATTCTGCTTAAAACAGCACATCTTTGTTAATATTCAGGATGTGGAGGAATAATGCCGAGGACTACACACTATTTTTTTGCACAGGTGATGACATTTTCAAGAATTAATTTAAACAATGAGAAACTAGTTATTACCATGTATTTTGTTTTTTAATTTTTGATGTGTAAACATCTTACGCGGCGGTATGAGACATCTTACGCGGCGGTATGAGGGTAAATCTCGGCAAATGGGACGGAAACGTGCATGCTGATGGGGAGGGAAATGTGTAAACTGCTGTGACATGATAACCATGCGCAGTGATTTTACGAGGGCTGCTCAAATATTTGTGCATGTCGATATAGGATATTTTTACAAATCAGTGTCTCGAGTACTAGCAGATTCGCTCATTTTTTTATATTATTACATTTTTGGATAGCATTTTTTGTTCTATTAGTTACTAACAAAATCTGAGACATTTGGTTATAGCAAAGTTTATAGAATAAATACTATAAACTTTGATTATAGGCGAGAAGGACAAACCTTAAAGTACGTGTTTTTGTAATTTGCAAAAAGTTACACCATCGCTTGCTTACCAAGTAATCAAAACGCTTTTAATTTTAAAACCAGATATTCTGAGGACGAGAAACAGCAGATGATTAACTTTTTTATTCTCATAACAGAAACATTTCGAAAGCTCCAAATAAATATCACGCATTATATGCGTGTACGTGTACCAATAACAGTTATAATGAAAATATGTGACAAAGAATTTTAATGAAACAAAAAATCTCAAGCGCAAAGAAAGAACTAAAGGTAAAAAATGAATGAGGAAGATCTGGACACCTTGAAGGAAAACTATGCCTGAAATATACTTAAAGAGGATTAACATTTTGTAAAACTTCAGGAAATTCCGGAAAATTCTATTTCTGAAGCTGCTTGGTCCCTTCAGAGTTTAAAATATGTACCACCCTGATTCACTATAAATTTCGCCCATATTAATTAATACCCGGTCAAAGTTTAACTGAAGATAATAAAAAGGAACAACTATATTTCCGCCAAGAAATGAAGACACATCGAAGGAAATCCGGACCTTCTAAATGATATCCCTTTCACCTTATACATCCAAGACTAACGGAAAAAAATAAACATATATGGGTCACAGAATACAAGCAGTAAAAATGCAGTGGCGCAGACCAATCCATGTTATTGGATCGGTTATATTTTATGCAAATTAAATGTCCAGGGATACGTCTATTTATGGCCAATTGATAAAATTTCTGGAGAGGAAGAAATAAATCACCTAGATGGCCGGCTAACAGACCGCAACAAAAATGTCAATTTTTGACTGCAAAATATGTCAAAACAGTGAGAGATAGGCACGCATTATACTCGTATAGTTATTAAATATATCTGGAATTTTCCGTAAAAATGTAATATGTAGTGTGTTCCATTTGAAAAAAAAAAAACCAAAACGTTTCAAACTATATCACTTGTTTTTCCCCATGCTTTAGAGGATCGTGAAAAACCCTGCAGTTTTAGTAAATAACATATTTTTTCCTATATTGCGTTCAAAATGATTTCATTTAGACAGCCAAAAGAGTGTCGAAAAGCAAAACTCAAAGGTGTATCGAAAAGAACCTCTCTTCTTATTTTTTTATATTAAAATACTTTCAAAGTAGAAAAAATATTATAAAATACACGTTTTAAAAGATCTTTGGCGTATTCGCATGTTAGGAAACTCCAAGCAAGCGAGTCGCATTCTAAATTCGTGCCCGTGCGAAAAAGTATGGTCTTTTAAAACTAGTATCTCATATAAAAGCAATATAATTACCTCTCCACGTATGTGGCCAAAATGAAAATAAATAAATAAATTTAATGATAAATAAAAATACGCATTTTAAATCACGCTATATACTTGCCAATCTACTGGCGCCAATTCTAGAACTTGTAGTCAACCTTTCTATGCCCTACTCTGAATAACACATCGAGGTCATCATTTTTGGATTTAGTGGTGCGAGGTTATTATATCCTCATAACAAGGTTGTGCACTTTTAATGAATTTTGTTTATTTTTAGGCAGATATTTAATAACATTAATTATTTTTATAAACGATGATATTTCTCATAAATATTCGAGTAATAACAGGGTAGATTACTGTACCCTTAAGTGCTATGAATAAGATACTCTTTAGAAAGTTCATTCTTTCTTCCCTCTTTTCTTCTTCTTTCTTTCTATTTTGGAGTCGGCTTCCACTTTTTTAATTCCAGCGCCATTTTCCAGCCCAAACGGTATGGCCTTGGATAGACGAGCTCAAAGCTCTACGTCAGTCATGGAATGTTCTCACTTCTATCTGGCATTGCTATTTCTGAATCGTTGAACTCTAAGATTATGATTACCCTGATTACTATACTTGACCTTGCGTTATGTTATATTGATTTTTTAAGTTATGTTGTTGTTATTTAAGAAATGGTGCTTGGTTGGTTAGTATATATATACTACAACAAAGGAAATTAAACTCTTCTCGCTCCTTGTCAACGAGGTAGCATTGTACAAATGGAATGTAGTCTCGGGTTATATGTCTGAATTGTTATTGTTCCTATGATTATTATTGCTATTTTTCTAAGCAGATCTTTAATTTATTGCCATTGATATATTTGATTAATTTCTTGGTAATATTTAAATTGATATCGGTCAGTAGCATTTGAATGTTAAATGGCGTAGACAGACCGCTTTTCCCTATATCTTTATATAAATTTACACCTGGGTTTACATTAATGGGGCCGTAAAAAATATATATGATTGAGATTTTCGACTTGACGACACTCCCCGTTCTCATTCTAATTATTACTGTGATATGTCTTCTATCTATATAGCTTATTTTGTTGTAAATTGCTTTCGCAGGGAACTCTCCTTGCATACTTTTGTACCAATACTACTCACTAACGGGAATATTACTTTTTTGCCTAATTTAACATTCATCGGTATGTTTAAATTTCTCCCTACGTTCGCCAGTTTACCTGCCTGTACATTGCCAGCAATTTTAGTATGTCCTGGAAGCCAAGAGAAAATTAGGTTGATGCTGTTAGCGTTCTTTTGAAATATTCAATTTTTGTTTAGATTTTTAAGGTACTTACTGAATCTGAAAAGATCATGGCGTTATCCACTTGGTTTTCTAGAAACTATACGTGCTTTATGAATAGCAATAATTTCTGTCGTACAAATGTCCACGTCCAAGATTAGACGTAAATTTGAATTCCAAACTAGGGATATGCATTCCAAATCCAGTTCCACCGGTGCCTTTAGATGCATCAGCGTAAACAAATGAGTAATTATCTATATATTTACCGTCATCAGCTAGAAAGTATTTACTATTGTCGGACTCTTGTTTTTTCAAGTTAGTTGGATTAATTTGATATTTTGTAATTGTACTTGGAAATGTATGTCAAAGCAGGAGAGTCTTTTATTTTTATTAACGTCGGTCTGGAAGTGCAGCATGTATGCAACCGCTTGAATAAGAAGGGGTGGATCTTACGTTTTCCAATGGCCAGTTTTATTTTTAGTGAATGAAGAGAGTCGGTTGAAAATATGAATGAGTAATTGACCCTTATATATAGCTGTTTACTTTAAGTAAAATTTTTGTAGAAAGCCATAGGTGGCGACTCATAGCCTATAGATTTATTTCAGCATTTAAAGCTAAAATAACATTTATTGGTGTGGATCCCATACATCCAGTTATCATTCTCAATCCCTGATGGAAAATGCGATCCAACTTGTTAAGATTTTTTTTAGAAGTAGGGTTGAGTATTATGGAACCTGTGGTTTGAGTAATGAATTGAAGGCTAAGTGTAGGGTGTTTGGGTCAGATCCCCACCACACCTCAATAAACGTCTTCATAACATTAATTGATTTTCTAGCTTTATTATGTTGGGGTGTGGTGTTGATCTGATCTTTAGAAAGTTATTTATACAATGTAAATCTGATATTTTTTTATATAAATGATTTTTATGTTTATGTAATTCTAATTAAAGAATCTTTAGGAACATATTTAAATTAAGGCATGGTCAGATTAGTTTTATACATAGGTTAGAGTGCGAATCACATCGGCCTTCACTCTGCCATGTATGCCCAGAGTCGGGTGTAAAATAGAATGTCGACAATCAAAATCCCTTCAGTATCAAATTGCCGACTGTATATTATGTATCAAAATTCCGGCAATTAAAATCCTGACAAATTGAAATTCCGACAATGTCAAAATCTTAACAATATCCAAATCTGAAACTCTCAGAAGCCGGCGCTATGTTTGTTCTTTAGATCTCAAACAAATTTAACCAAATCTAACCGAAACTAACATAGTAACTCCAGCTAACAAAAACTAACCTAATCTAGACCATCCCAAAGCCAAAGTACTAATACTAAAAGGAATTCTAAATTTTGTAAGAGTGAGCGAAATTATGTCAACTATGCAACAGTTGATTAATAAATATAAATCCATAACGGACATTTATGTGAAGCCTAATATAGTTGTTAAGGTATCAAGGGTATTATAAGGACAATAACGCTTGAGGTCGAAGGTGTGTTTCCCGAGGGCCTCTGGCCCGAGAGATATATGTTGACCGAAAGCGTTATTATCCTTATAATACCCATGGTGCCTTCAACGTTTAATGTCCGACTAAATATTCTTTATACGAGAAAAATTTAGTTTAAAACAAATTAGGTAGTAGTATTTACCTGAAAAAATAGTCATAACGTAATTACGTTAACCATAGTTGTAAGTTGTTATTGGTCAACAAGACATCACATAAAAATAATTTTGTGATTCAGACATAAAAATGTTAGAAGTAGAAGAAAATACACATCTTCCACAAGATATTTCTGCCAGAAAAAATTAGGCGGATTTACGAGAAAGAATATTTCCATTTTGAGGCCTGGCTGACGAAACACTGCACGGACCGTGTCGATGAGATTTGACTTGTTGGACAAAGTTCTCAATGTTACGTAAAGAATTAATAGTTCATAAAAAGATAATAAGCAATGAAAAGTTGATTTCTCTGCAACAGTTCCTAAAGCAAATTGGGAAAAATTATCAGCCTAAAAAATCGAAGGTTCTGACTGGCGAACAAGTTATAACTTTCTTGAAAGAAGCGCCGACTGAAAAATATTCGGCAGATAAAGTTGCATTAGTGATAGGTGTATTCGGAGCTTGTAGAAGAGACGAGCTTGTGAAAATTAAGTTTACCGATGTGCGTGATATGAGTCAGCATATATTTATTGATATTCCACAAAGTAAAAATGGTCAAGCGAGGAGCTTTTTGATTATCAAAGAAAGTGAAATGTGCGCATTAAAGTTAATTCGGGACTATGTGTCTTTGCGACCTAAAGGTGCACCTATTGATAGGTTTTTGTGCTACCGTGATAAGCGATGTACTGTACAGCCTATAGGTAAATATACTTTTGGAGGTATACCCTCTAAGGTTGTTACATATTTGGGTTCATCTGATGCTAAGGCATACACAGGTTATTATTTAAGGCGTACAGCGGCAACAATGCATTCTGATGAGGGAGGTAGTTCCGAGAGCTTAATGAGGTTAGGAGGGTGGAAGAGTTCTTCGGTAGCACGTGGGTACGTAGATAATAGTGAAAGCTCCAAATTGGCTAATGCTTCCTTTGTAGCTGGAAAAAGTATTACTTCAAGTAACACAGCAACTGCAAGGGGGGGGGGGGGGGGAAATGTGGGATTCTCCGGTCAGTTTGAAAATTGTACGCTTTACTTTAAAAAATAATTTATTATAATGAATAAATATGTTTTGTATGTTTGTATTTTCGTAATAAATGCTTGAATGAAAATAATTATTGTTCAGTTATTGGTAAATTTGGTAGGCCCTAGGGAGTTATTTTTCTAAAATAACGCCCTAGGGTAATATTTCGCTTTTAACTGCCTTTGACATAATGTCATTATTTGTCAAATAATGTACCAGTCGGACATTAAATAAGTAAACTTTCTACATTTATACATAATCCTCACCTTTTAGACAAAAATTGTATAAAACATTAATTTGGGACTTTTACATATTATACAGTTGAATATGCAGTGATTTTCATTGCCGTAATTTTGATGTCAGAGATTTGATTGTCGGTTTTTTGACTATCCAATTTTTTATTGATTTCACGAAATTATGGATGGCAGTCACTACTCAGAATATACTCAGACATTTTAGAACTAAAGATAACTTTTATGCAGGGTGTCCTGAAGATTACTTTTTCGAGTACTTTTTCTGAAAAAATGTAAGATAAAATTGGGAAACTTTAAGCGCCGAACTGAATGTTGTATTTAACATTAAAATCTCAATCATAGATGTCAAATATAAGACGGGCCCAGTTTAAAAATGTCCCCTTCTTAATAGTTACTTATACTATTTATTATACGTTCAAAATTAGGAAATTTCAATGGTTTTTTTATATAAAAGGGTGCTTTTAGTTCATTTCGATAAGGTGCACAATTTTCGAGTAAATTCGCCCTAAAAATTGAAGTGCACGCTCTATACATCAAGACCATTGGTCTTATAAGCGTAGCGTTATTAAAAGTAGTTAATGTGTTTAGCAGGTCGTGAACATCAAATGCGCTTTATCACGACTTACAGCTCAAAACACTGAAAGCGACTTTACTCAAAATTGTCGTATTTTATTGACATGAACGTCATGATTTATGTTCATGACGTAACTTATTTTTCAGAAAAATCATTAATATTTTATAATTTTGAACGAATATTTTGTTTCAAAATAAATGTGCGATTAGGGGCCAGCATGTTGGGTTATTTTAAACGAAAAATTCGCTTTGGCGCATAGAGTTTATCAGTCATTAGGTTTCCTAATTTCCTATGGTTTCAGAAATACTAAGAAAAAATAATCTTCATGTGCTTCACTTTGGAGGGTCGATACCACGACCCTCCAAAGTGGGAAGTATTTTTGGTATAATGTTTATATTATTTTTTGCCTTAAATATAGTAGGACAAATTCAGAGAGTATGTACAAGAGCGAATAATTTAAGGATCGAATTAATTCACATCTCTGTGTATCGAAACCGGTTGGCGAACAGACAAAGCACAGAGAACATGCATAAGTCTATCTAACGAACCATAAAAGAATCATTAGGAATGGTACCCTAAGATAAAGCAATAAATACGATAATTCTGAAGGTCATATTACTTGCAATAGCAAAAAGCCGTAATTATTAAAAGGATTCACTCACAACCTATAATCATCATTAAAACTATTTATTAGTTACGTAATGCTTAATTATTTATTTCTTACAATTTCCCGTTCAGTAACACGTATTACTTTTACTCTAGTGGAATTAGATGATACAAAATTATTTTTTTTCTCGGAATTGTGTTAAACTAAATGAATATTTTGAGCATATTTCTTTGAACACAACCATGTCATGTCAAGTATATGCATTTTATAATATATTTGACATATTATTAAATCTAAGATATTTCTCAGAAATTGCCTGAATAATGAAAAAATACAGCTGGTAATCCCATTATAACTTTTTTTTTAAATCTATTGATCGTTTCGATAGTTGTTTTATTGGCAGAGATGTGTTTGCCTCATTGGCTTGTTTTGCAGGTATGTTGAAAAACATTCCTTGTGGCATATCAGATCGCAGTTTGCGATACATCTAACGTCTGTAATAAAATGTGCTGTCAAAGAATAATTATGCCTTCTACAATAATCAGCTTCTACATCTATTTTCTACGCATTTTATACATGACAATAACCAATTTCGTAGCTTCTTTCTAGATTTCAAGAACCCAATAAAAATCGTGTATATCATGGCGCGATATCTCAGAGATTTTTTAGACCACTTATGCTGGCATTTTCTTTTACAGGTTTTTTTTACAGATCGGTTTTTCCAAATTTTATTCATTCTTTTTATTGGGCCGTCTAATTTTCCTGGTAGATACCAGGTTGTTTCCTACTATGGATAATGGTTCCTCAGAATGTTCCAACCTCGTTCTTACTCTTTCAGATGGATTAACATCCAGATCGCTGTGGAATGAGTTTTAGGAATTACCTTTGCCAATAATAATTTTATTTTTAGTTTGTTTTTAATAAATTGGAATTTTGATTACATTTATTTATTGTTTCTTCGCCATTATCAGAGGACGTAGGGTCATATTCCACTAATTTCAAGTTTTCTGTAGGTGTACTAAAATTTTTGAACGATTGTATAAAAATTTAATTCCTATAATAACGCAAGTATTTGAATATTTCTAATACTTTTTTTTTGACAAGTAGGAAGTATAAAATTAGTCATAAATTTTCGGTATATTATTTTAGCAAAGATAAAAAAAATTAGTAGACATTTAAAGTAATTTGAGTTACCTTATTAATCAAGTATTTATCAAAAGTACTTTAGTAACTAGATTAAAATTTTGCTGTACATTATCAAGTAATAATAATTAAGTGTGAGAATTTGAAAAATATAAGTGAAACAACATCAACTCTGAGTCTAATTTTACACTTTATTATTGAAGCGTTATTTGTCAATTTTATGTATGACATAGCTATTATGCAATATAGTAAAGGTATATTCCATCATCTGTCAGCTGTAATCATAGCTAAGAGCAGTCGAAATAATTTATTATAAGCTTTCCAAATAGACTCATACTTGGCCAGTGTGAGACTAAAAATTGCTATGCAAAAATTCTCCGACAATACGGTTCTCAGAATCAAAGATCATCTTTTAAATACATGTCAGATTGAAATTAGTCGTTAACGTCTGCAAAATGAAATTCGAAGATGGATTTTTTTGTATCCGCTTCTAAACCAATTGTCTGAGAGTAAAATTGTAAAACCGCTCAACATCCTGTGTTTGTTTTGACAACGTCATTGATCAAATATACACATTTTGTTTGTGTTTGTTGCAATTAAAATATTTGCATTTATAAGCATTATGTTATTAAATTTGTTTGCCATCACCGAGGCCATCACATTGCAGATAGTACTAATTTTACTTTTATAGGATTTAAGTTTTGCTCGCTGACGCATAAGATGGTTTTTCAACTGTGTCTAATATAAGAAATGCAACAAAAAACCGAAAAGAAAAAATGAAAACGGCTAGGACAATTGAAAGTATAAGTTACGCTACCCCTGAGTGGCTCTTCCCTACTAAGTTTTTTCTCCGAGAATTAAGTTTGGGTGAACGTATTTCAAGGAAGGGTTTTATAAAATGTATTTTCGTTAAGTTACATCAAAGACAATCTACAGTTCCCTGTGAATTGTCTTTGGTTACATCTAAAACATTTGACTGAAATATATGCTAACCTTAAAATAAAATCATTACATAAACTTCTAACGTTCATCTTTGTCATATTGAGTGTCTTGTTGTAAAGTCATGGACAAGGCTATTTCTTGTTTTGATTAAAAAACGATTTGCTATTCAAGAATCCGGCGAGATCAATTAACTTAAGGTCAAGTGCGTTGTTATAAAATACTTGTATAAAAACACATGAAATATACACGTATGTTTGCTTTTTTAAATTTCATATGCGGAAAACTATCAAAATAGAAATGAACGAATATGCCTCAGGTACAAAGGTAAACTAGTCAGGCACAAATATTAATTTAACCGCTTGCTTCTATCTCAATCGCTTTGAATCTTATTATCATAACAGATTTGATGAAAACAGTGAAGAGTTAGCAAATCCGTATTTTTCGACAAATATGTGAAAACGTAGGCTATTTGTATGAGTATCTCTTTTATTATAGTATTAAGTAAGATGCTTGTCAATGTCAGCAGAGCTTCTCATTTACCAGCACGCAGCAAGAAAATATGCAATCTTATAGATAGTTGCCGTTCTTATAAAAACTAGCGAAAATTCACCCAATTACATAAAAAAATAAATATTAAAAATAAATTATAGACCAAAATAAAGGAGATAGTAAAGCTGTGTGGAAAGCTTATATTGTAAATGGATGATCAGCGAGTTCGGTGAAGCTAGGTTCTATAAACGACGGACAAATAAGGAACATTATACCTTGTTTAGTACATTTTCACCACCCTAAGGATATACAGGTCGTTTTCAAAGGCCTAAAGAAGAAATATTCAATTGCTGGTATTTCGAGGACTATTTTAAGAAAGGGAGATGGCTTGTAAGAGAAATTTGTAAAGTAATTCAAATTCTAACCAAGTGGGAAGAATCGGTAGTGGTTGCAGTACAAAAATCAGAACACTAAGAAAAATGTTAAATATGATCATCAATGTAATATATGTAAGTAATATATTGATTGAAAATTAGTCCGGTTTCAGGGACACCATTCCTGCGAAGCTACGATCCAATGGTAATAACGACATAGAAAGAGGTAACAGACCAAATTAAAGGGGTGTTGGTGGTATTTACTGGTTTTAAAAGAGCTTTCAAGATTATCGATAGGAACATGGGAAGAAATTTCAAAAATTTGTGCTGTGGGAAAAGCAAAACAGCAGTTTCAAAAGTACCAAAGAAATAGGTACCCGAAAGTAAAAGTGGGCGGCTCTCATCAGGGAACAGTTTTGGGTGTTCCTCATGACCTGTACCCGATGACACTGTACTGACTGCTGTGGCGGATTATATAAAACAAGCTACAGTTAAGATGCAAAATGAAGCGCAAAAGAAAAATTGGTCGGAATGTAATAAATTATTTGTAAATGCAAAAGAGACCAAAGCCCAAAGCAATGTAATTTGGTACAAAACTGAATGCCGTAGAACCAGAGGTAAAGATGTTAAATCATAAATTAGAATTTGTATCTGAAATTAAGTGTCTGGGAATTATTATTGGTCTGCACTGATTATTTAGAATTAAAGTTTAATAAACACGTAATCTATATATGCGAGAAACGTAAAAAGGGTAATTATTTTAGAAGGATAAGTCAGAATTTGTCATGAATATCTAGGACTACAGTGTATGAAAACGTAATTGTTCCTCCTCATTTGGAACGCTTTTCTTTTTTTTTGGTAATGTCGAGAAATCCGTTATGTACCCCCCTCTCGATCTAGAAAGGGGAAGTGTGGGACTCGCACTCACTAAAACTCTACCGTAGACATGATCTTGTCTTCACTGTCCTGCTAGTTCACGCTTACGGCGGTTAGCTATTTAAGCGTCACCTCTCAAAATCTGCTGGTACCTTGCTGCCGTTTTGATGCTGGCTTGCCTCTCTGTTTTCATGACCTAACACTTGATATTGGTGATGCATGAGATGCGATAGTGGCAGTCAGCTAGACTTGGGGATGATCGGTAGTGTACTATCCCAGCTTAGCTGTCCATGGCCAAGTAGTGGCTGATGTAGCTCACCAGTTGGCCCCTCTTTGGACTAAGTGTGTCGTCTTGTATTCTGGACTAGTGTAACATCTTGTTGTTAATGACGTCCTTACTATGTTTTCTCAGTTGTTTGCTTTCGCTGTCCTCTCTTCTTACTTTCTACCTCTCGTGTAGTCGTTAGCACTTCCGAAGGTTCCCAACCCTTTCAGGAACTTCAACTTCAATGCCGCTACTAAACGAAACCTCTTTACTACCGACACGGCAGTACAGTTTATACCGTAACTGAATCAGTTAAACACCTCTCCACGTGTTTTGAAGTCAATCGCTTCAACCAATCTGGTAGTTCTTATCTTGTGCGTGCGCTAAATGAGTGAACGCTGCCTTTATAAATAAAACATCAGTTCGGCATAGATGTATGTCTCTTTCCAATAAAATACCGCCTGTAAGGAGAAAGAGATAGAGATAGGGTTGGCGAGAATTAACCGTAAGACGAAGCCCGCAATAGACTTGTATTGTGCTTGTATTCAGATGAAATTTCGATTGTTGATTTTCTGCAAGGCGACAGGAAAAGTTTGTTGATTGAAAAGGAACCGAAAAGCGAAAACTCCATCTTGTTTGTTCGAGAGTCGGCTTTGTTTGTAGTGCTTTTTGTGGACTGCTTTAGCGAATTTTGTGTATTAGATCCTAGTTCGAACCTGTCCACGGCCCAGCTGGCCGTATAATTAGTATGCAATGTAACACCCATGGGTCATTTTCACTACCGCCCATGTTATTCGTCTCCTTATTTCTCCTCTAGACGCTGGAACTCTATCAGTTAAGGTCTGATAGGATGATGTAATATTGCATATCACCCCACCTGCGCTGTGTGGCTGCGCGTTGGCACACGTCTACTCGCAACCAACTGAGTAATTAGGCTCCAAAGAAATTCAGAATAAAGATATAAGGGCAATTTTGAAGATAAGCAGGTATACCAGTATTAAAGCGATGTTAGAAGCATTAAGTTTTATGAGTGTAGATCTAAGACTAGTTTACCAAAATTTAGTATTTATTTTTAAAATTTTGCACATATTACCTAAATGTTGATCAAATAAAATAACTTCCATTAATGACCTGCATATTGCACAGCTATGGTTATGATACAAGAAGTTCCAGTAATATATTTTTACCGAGATTCAATAAGACACATAATCAAAAATCGTTCTTTTATAGGGGTTTGTTAATTTACAATCGATGTCACTGTATATTAGGGCTAGCCAGAGCTTAAATAAATTTAGAAAAAGTACTCGTACTTTTGTTAAAAAAAGGTATGCATAGTAAATTAGTGTGAGATATTTTATTAAAAAGAGTTTATCTAGTATTATAATTTGTAAACTATGCAGAATTCTTGCTAACAAAAGTTTTGTTTATTTGTTTGCTTTGTATTATTTGTTTCAAACTTTGACTAGTTAATATTATAGCAGAATCACACTTCGTGCTTTGCCAAACAAAAATATAAAAGATAATGTTCTGGTGAGGTATGTATACGTTAGTTTAGTTAGCTTTAAAATGTATGATGACAAGGTAAAAAGAGAAAATATAATTTTTCCAATTATTCCATTTTTTCTCGCTCTAGGAGAAATTCTGCAAAGAATAGTGTAGGTCAGGCCACACGAATGAGATGCGATCGAGCAAAGCAACGAGCACCTTATTTATACAGCAAACAAACTTTACTATACTTTATATTATAATTACCACATAATATGTTAGCAAGTAAATATGGGATATTTTAAATCATACATTTAAAATTAAAAAGAAAACAATATCAAAATATAAATGGTCTGCTATCGAAAAAACTTATGGCCTGTCATAAAGTGGCATCAAAAATGATGCCATATGAAGTGTTCTATACATGGAGACAGACCACGAAAAATTAGTATGTAAAGGAAGATAAGATGATAAGAATGACGCTATGAAACTTATATCAAAATTAAATATATAGGAATCACTATATTATATTATATTTGCATATAAACCTCGTCTAAAAAATGTGGTAATTAAAATAGCAAAATTGGTAACAATTGAGATGTGCCATGTAATAATTTTCACATTGAAATTATACATGATTTTCTAAAGAGGTCTGTAATGAATGATGATAAAATAATGTTTTTTTAAGTGTGTAGTAAGTCAGGTTTTTAAAATTCAACGGCCTGACTAAATATGACCCTAACAATTTACTACGTCCGATTTCAGAACAAGCAATCAAATAAAAACACACAGTCCATAAAAAAGTAGTCAAAAGGGTATGGCAAAGGATTTCAACTTTTTCGATATTATTTTTAAGAGTTCGTTTGTTGCCGCATTCTTCAGTTCGGACACGTTCTTAGTTGACGCCATTGGAATCGGACCACTCCTTGCTTATTTATTTGCGAAAACCGAATCATGACTGCCGCTTGAAAACGATAAACAAATTCGTTATTTAGATTATTCAATTTACATATCTTTGTTATTAAATAATGCGTTCCTTATTATCTTTACAGTTTATTTCAGAAAACCTAATAGCAACAAATTATCATGAATGGGCGGCTTAGAAAAAAATTATCCAGTTGGCAGCGAATATCCTCGGAAGTTAACCACTAAGTTCATCATCAATAAAACGTTTTTGAGTATCAAGTTCCAGAAAACGCAGTGGTATAAATCTTGAATACTTGGATTCATTTCTATTAGTTAAAGCTATTTCTGACAGTTGCACCATCGCCAATTATTGAAGTTCCTGTTTCGCAATTCATGTTTCACCTATTGAGTCGCCAAGTAATTTCCTAAATGAAGGGAATAAGAGGCGAAGGCATGCAACTTTTAAAGCGTGTTCTTCATATAAATGATATATAGGTATTTTAAAAATATTCTAGTAAAAATACACTTGCCTATAAGAAGCCTAAAATTAGAGGGTGTTTCGTCACTATTAAAAATCTTAAAGTTCCATTTAAATGGGATTGTTTTTTGTTTTTCTATAAAGCAGATTATCTCTCTATTTAGTCTTTTCGGAATAGGTATTCAGTATGATAACTGCTATTTATACCGTTCATAGTATTCCAAGCTGCGCCTGTTTATTGAGTAATGAGCTACTAGAAGAGCAAAAACCAGCACCTCGATTTACTTGGTTATCCAACATTTTCCTTTAAACGGCAGTCATTTTTTATTTATTACTTTTACTGAAACAGACACCTCATGGGAATATTTCTATGTGATGTCCTTTAAATAATATGAAGGTAGTTTGGAGTAAAGTATTGACAATGATAGCAATTTTAGATATACTTATTAGTAAAAAGCTATCATGCCAGAAAGTGAAGAAATTCGCCTTCAACAAAAATACTTATATGTGTCTCATGCCGCATAAATATATTTGTGTCGTTATCAAAAATGAAACGTATATGCCAATGTTTAATACGCATAAATACTACAGAAACCACTCAGATATGCGCAAGGTACAGATTGTGCTGAATTTTAAAGCTATCACCAAAGAATCGCTTCCTTATGACGACAAGATTCCACTTTTAGAATGGAAAATAAAATAGGTACACGTACCAGGTCAATGGCGTATCATGAATTGTTTTAACGAATACTATATTTATGTAAAAATAATACGTTTTGCGAGAATATTACCATGATAAAATGTAATAAAACAAAATTTATTTTTTAGAACCAAGTCATAAGCGTTTACATAATATTTACCGCAGAGTAGAAATTTAAGGAAAATATTAAAATAAATATTGTTCTTGGACACACTAAGCCTACCTCTTTCGTAATTTTATCATAATAATCCGTAAGCCGGTAACCATATCAAAACTACTAAACTATTATTGGACTATGACCATTTTTGAATCGTCGATTTTATTTTGAGTGAAAGTTTCTAGGTTTATTTGTGAGTCTAAGAAAATGCAAACATTTATTAAGAATTTCCACTTGCTTCCCTTAAATGACTATTTTCTGTTTTTCATTAGGTGTATAATTAACTTATAGGAAATATCATAAAATATGTTTGTTATATAATCTCTTTAATGATGATATTTTCGATCCAAAAATTGTTTATACCTTATTCTTTTAGTACTGATGATCAACTATTGTACAATATTAATTCTTCTATGAGTCATTGTGTGTTGGCTTTTATGCTATTTGTCGACGCTTACAAACAGTGGAACTTTTAAATAAATTTTCTGGATGTACTATCGCCTTCTAAGACAATTTTGAAAAAATTACACCAATAATATGCATGCGCATCTAGTAATAATACATATTTGTAACTAAATATTATTAAAATACACAAGTTCAATACGATAGACTCCTTCAGTGACCTGCAATTTACAATCGAATGTGACGGTATAGAGCGACAAATAAATAATTAACCATATTGTTATTGTTCATTTATTGTTTAACAGCTTGAATTAAATACCAGGGGTTCTTTGTGTTTTACCATATAAGCATGTCGTACTGATAATTCCGGTAATTTGATAACAAAGGGAAGGATAAAGTTAATATTAATGCAAAATGTAAGTTTTCAAATAATTGATATACTTAAAAGTATTCAATATAATCAATACCCGCTCAGGTGTTATTGGCATAATACGTAAGTATGTACATATTATGTTACAGTCCAAGCTCGAAGTGTGGTTATAGGATTCACTGGTCAAAGCCCTAAAACAATAGGGCACATTTTGATTAGTTTGCGTTAGTTTATTTAAATTTTTATAAACCGAGTAAAAACGAACCAAGGCTAACACAAAATGACCTAAATTTACACTAACTGTTGCAGATTTTGAACATTCATTCTCACACAATCACCACACTTCAAATTTTGACTATAACAGTTATTTATTGCTGGCACTAGCCTAAAAATTTAATTTTTTTTTGAAATGTTCCTTACAAGGTCAATAAGCATAACTTTAAGAATTGTGAAATATTTGATGATGACATGTTACGCAGCGTCAATAGATTTTTTGATTTTTACCATACTCTAGCAAACTTCTTTTGAGCAAATACTTAGAACTACCTAAAATTAGATTAAAATATTTTTGGGTATGATTGTATATATTTTTTTTTTTGGGCGGGGGGGAGATAAGTTTTCACTATCTTATAACTGATTGTCTTTGCTCTTAACCAGTAATACAATTAAACCTATTGCTAATATTTCCTATAATACTTAAGAACTTACCTTGAAAGAGGGTCGACAAATAATACAATCAACAAAACGGCTACTATGATACAAGCTAGATAGATGCTCATGATTTCGTAGAGCTCAGAACTGGCTACTGCAGAAGTCTCTAAGCTATTGCTAACTGATGCACAGAAGTTCGCACCGCACATGTCGTAGTTTGTGCCATCAGTGCCAGAATCGGTTCCATGAGGATTGCTAAGAACTGAAAAAGAAAGAAAAGTTGTCACACGACCCAGAGTTGACCTTGTAAAATGATTTGTATAACAGGAGTGAATATTATACGCTTATGCTGTTACCCATTTGTAAAGCTCTCAAAATACTATAAGGTTCCGATGGAATGCAAAGAATAGAGGGACAACTATAAGTAAAGATTCATCTATCCGTTGCCGATCCCGAAAGGAATTTAAGAAAAGCAAAGAAAATTATGCTGTGGTGCCATAGCTAATTTAGAAGTCGAATTAACAGAATAATTAAAACTGTATTAAAACCATAAATCTAATTTTAACATGCTCGCCTAGTTTTATTGAATCAAAATATAAGAATAGAAAAATATATCCAAAACCAATTCTTGGCAATATCCCCTTATATTTTTTTTTCATTCATTTTATTTAAATCCGACAGCTCGATAACCGAGCCATGCAACATGCAAAATCACATAATTTTTTATTAAATAATTGCAGATCAACGTTTTTGATTCAAAACCAAACTGATTAAAATTAAAATACCACGTTTTGCTGTACTGGATTCATCTATTGGTGGTAAAATAAAAGACAAATATTTGTCATCAAAAGAAGTTTTTCTCATTTTTTGAATTGCCGCCGCTTCTATGTGGGCTATTCGGTATAAGTACAATTAAAATAAAATAAGTCATCAGGTGTTGGCCAATAGTTCCATGCCTGGTAATTGCTTATAATTGTTAGAAATTTATTTATCAGCATCATTGGTTACCGACTTGATTGGTGGACATTTTTATTGAATTAATACTTTGTGGTATTTTAGGCAAAGTGCATTGGATTAATGGCAAACAAATAATTTAAATCAGCTGATTGGTTTTTAGTTGTCAGTGGTAGTATATTAGTCCTTCGGTTGGTAACGTTAAGGTTCCTAGACGAGGCGAGAAGGTCTATTTCTCTCGAGATTTTTTTCGACAGAAGACGAAAGCATGGCTTTTCTCGATGAAAAATTCTAGTTATAAAAAATATGATATATTTTTTGGAAAAATACCTTTTAATTTTATAAATAAGCATGTAGGGGTGGCTCACATTAGATGAACTAGTATCTTATCTTGATATCTGTAAAAAGTTCTATGCAAAACTCTCTTGGCGTGACCTTAATGTTTGAAATACCAGTTGTGCTTTCATATAAAAGTGCTTCGCTTTTACGGGCAGATATTAACTGTCTTAATTTAATAATTATTTATTTTTGGATGCTACCAAAGACAATCAAACTGAATTGTCTTTGATGCTACCAAAGACAATCCACTTTGATGATACTCTGTTTTCTTAAAACATATAGAAATTTTGCATGGAATTTGATTTAGTTTAATTTTTAGGATAATTTTTTTGAAAAAAACGCCCCTTTCAAAAATATTGTGTACCTGTTTGCTAGTAGCAAATATCAGTGTTGTTAGCTTATTAAATTTTCCATCTATAATTTCTCCTAAATTGCACTCTAAAATTAACACAGCGCCAGCAGCGTGTTAAAAATATGCGATTGCAAAAATGTTGATTTTGAAATCTGAAAATTTCGTCTTATATATTAACGTTCTATTATCTTAAGAAGGATTTAACTCTCTTTAAATGTCATATACCCAAAGTAAGTGATTTCGATGATTTCGGTGTTTTTCTGTAGTTATGAGTTTTTGATTTAGATTCAAGATGATAGATAATTAGAAATTAAGACAGAAATATGGTAATTCGGTCTAAGTGGTGAAAATTACGTTTTTTACATGTCAGTATCTCGGAAACATAATAAATTTACATACATATACACTTATGCGCAGGATTCAACAACTTCAGAATATGCAAGATGTTTTATTTAAAATACGGTCACAGCTAGCGACCCTTCTGTATGAGAAGAGGTTAAACGTAAAAGGCAGGCAGAATAGAATCGGCTTCAGAAAACTTTCCAAGATCAAGAAGACAAAAGACAAACAAAGACAAACAGAACAGAACCGGCTTCAAAAAATTTTACTAGACCAAGAAGATAACAGGCAAATAGAACAGGATCGGCTTCAAAAATGGATGCTGGCCGTACTTGTAGGCGAGCAAGAAAAATTTAAAAATATATTGGACGAACAAAATAAGAAGTTTGAAAAAGAAGTAGAGAATATACAAAAAGAAGTAGGAAACGTCAGAAATGTAGAATCTACCAGTAAAAGTTACCAGACTAAAGAATCCAGGATCCACCGAGAGGATATTCGCCACAAGACAGAATATCAAACTTCAACGTATAACGGTCAAACATCCTGGACAATGTACAAAAGACATTTTGAACCCACTGCTATTGCCAACGGTTGGAATAACGAAGAAATGGCTACATCACTAGTGGTAGCGTTTAGTGGACTGTTCTCATCAGCCAACAGGGGAAATACGACATACTTGTAGCTGCACTGGAGAGACGATTTGGAGACCAACATAGCAGACAACTGCATCAGGCACAAGTAAGGTTCCGACATCAGAAACCTGGTAAAAATCTGCACGAGATTGAGGCAGACGTTAGAGGTCTCATTCAATTGGCTTACCTAGGAGCAACAGAAGAATTTCAAGAAGAACTTGCTGCTCAATATTTCGTGGATGGTATCAGAGATCCAGAAACTCAGAAGATGCTACGTCTAGCCAAATTTGATAACAGCCGTGAAGTTTTGCGTAGAGCTCTAGACATCGAGACCTGTAGCATCTTTAAGCCAACAATCAGGGCCGTATCCATCCAGGAAGAAAAGCTGCCAAACAGTTATGAATTAAGAGAGATGGGCAGAATTTTGAAGAAATTAACCGACGTTCTTTAGACCATGGAGAGATTCCGGAGCCACTGGAAGTTAGGCCGCGTAACCAAAATGTAAGAAATCAGTGCTATAGATGTGGCAGGACTGGGCATTTCAAAAGAGACTGTCGAGTACAAATATTCCGGGAGCTACGGAGGCCACGTAACCGAAATGTTTTAAAATTAGTGCTATATATGTGGCAGGACTGGGAACTTTAAAAGAAACTGTCAAGTACAAAGATTCCGGGAGCCACAAGAAGAGAAGCCACGTAACCGAAATGCTTCAATTTAGTGCTATAGATGTGGCAGGAATGGGCATTTCAAGAGAGACTGTCGAATAGAACTACGGCATAGATCTCCATCCAGAGACTCTAGGAGCTCAAAGTCAAGTCAGAAAGACTTACAACAATATAACTTTAAGGTTAAGCACAGGGCAGGAAGATTGCATAATAATACAGATGCTTTATCCAGAAGACCATGCGAGGATAAATATAAACTTTGCCAAATAATAGATCAACGAGAAAGGAATCGCTCCCATTAGGCAGATCAAGTTTAAGGTTGACCAGCAGTGGACTCGACAGCAAATTAATAAAGATCGGCTTGAGGATAGTGAAATAGCACTAGTGCTAAAAGCTTTTCAAGCTCTCTTATACAGGGTGTTTGTTATGAATTTATAAATTTACAAAAAAATAAATATGCAATATCTCAATAATTTTAAATGAAACACCCTGTATTTTTTTATTTCATTAAAATTGTCCAAGGAATACCTACCGAATATGTCCTATATACCTAAACCACTTACTTTTTAAGATATTTTATTTTCCTTATAAGCTAGGCATAAAAAGCAATTTCTTAAAACTTTTTATCAAGATCGCTTAGAAAAAAAATAATTGAAACATTGTTGATGTGCTGTCAGCAACCAGAATTTTTTGTAATTTTAATAATCGTTAATAATCCTTTAGAGTTTACAAATACAAAATCAACAATTTATCATCACACTGCAAACTATGTTAATATGACCTCCTAAGTTCAGTGCGCAAGCATGAATTCTCCTTGAAAATGATTCGCAAACTTTTTCCAACATATTTGGCTACCGAATATATCCTATACCTAAGCCCCTTACTTTTTAAGATATTTTACTTCCTTTATAAGCTACGCACATGCCCATTCCTGAGGTGTCTGGCGCCTACGTGCAGGTTTCTTTGGTGCGCCACTAGTTAAAAAAATAGTCCTATTTTTTTTAAATATATTTCGCGAAAAACTGGCAATGATTTGAAATGTAAGAAAACTGATAAAAAATAATTAGAAAACATATTTATTAAATTCCCAAAACAAAAAAAATAAAAAGAAAAATTTGGTAAGTATATCAAAAGAAAAAAATACCCTAAAGAAACAAAAAAAAAACGATATACTTATCAATATACCATTACGATTATTTTCTTGATTATTTATGAAATATAATAAATAATAGGAACTAAAAGCAGTACATTCACAAGAAAATTAAAAGAGAGTAAAATTAACGTAAATAAAATAAACAATAACAAAAAACACAAAACAATATTATACCTAGTATTTTTATGGTAGGTAACAGAAATATTTTAATGATAAAAAAAATAAAGGTTTCAAAAATGAAAAAGTACTATTTTTGTAATAAACAAAAAACAAAAAAGGAACGATATACCTAAAACAAAACACGTCTGGCTTTCACGGAAGCAAGCGCGTTGATCATCTGATTATGATCAAGAGCCTCAGAAATATTATTTTCAATCGAAATAATGGCCAAATCTGATAGGCGTTCTTCACTCATAGATGTCCTTAGATAATTCTTTATTAGTTTTAACTTAGAAAAAGTTCGTTCACCTGAGGCTACTGAAACGGGTAATGTAAGGTATATCCTTAAGACTATAAATAAATTTGGAAAAAGAGACTGTAGATTTTTTTTTAGTTATACAATTTAAAATGTCTATGGGAAAGAATAATTCAGTAGTATTTTTAGGATTAAGAATTTTATATGCGGAAATTTCATTATGTAAATCTAAGCCGTCAATGTCTTTAGATATTACTCCACTAATCTCAACTTGTAATGCGGTATCTAAATTTACACATGATTCTTTAATTAAGTCAGATTCTAAATTTTAAAAATTACATAAGAATCCAAATAAATTTTGAAATTTGTTTATATATCCTCAAACCGCCTTTGTAAAGACAGAATGGTTGTATCTAAAATTAGAAAATAAAAATCGATTTTAAATTTTTGCTTTGGATCTGCTACAAATTCATCGTTACTTTCACATGAAAATAGTGTCCAATAAGGAAACTACGGAGAGAACACATTTGTGCTATTAAGGTAAACGCTTGGTAACATTTTTAGACATATTGAAATGATAAAATAAGAAAAAAAAATATATTTTATTTTTTTAATTTGTAATAAAGAATACTGAATGACCGTCCATTTTGCGCCCCTAAAATTTTGCGCCTGCCTGCATGCATGTCCTGCACGCTCACCAGGAACGGTCCTGGCTATGCATAAAAATAAAAAACTTTTTATCAAGATCGCTTAGAAAAACATAATTGAAACATTGTTGATGTGCTGTCAGCAACCAGAATTTTTTGTAATTTTAATAATCGTTAATAATCCTTTAGAGTTTACTAATACAAAATCAACAATAATTTATCATCACACTACAAACTATGTTCAATATGACCTCCTAACTTCAGTGCGCAAGCATGAATTCTTCTTGAAAATGATTCGCAAACTTTTCCAACATATTTGGTGTAATTGTTTGGAAAACCTACCGAATTTTGATTTTAGTTTTTTTACTTGTGGTACGAGTCGCTTGATATACTTTTTCCTTTACATATCCCCACAAGAAAAAATTTAATTTGGTAAAATCGGGAGACCTTGCTGGCCAAGATATCTGACCATCTCGACATATCCATCGATTGTTAAACTATTCATTAAAGTAATTTCTCACTACTTGGCTATAATGAGCTGGTGTCCCGTCGCGTCGGAGTCATGCTGAAACCAAATCCTATCTCGAACATACTCAGATAACGTTTGTACAAGCACATTTAGGTCATTCTGCAAAAGGTTCAAATACCTTTGACCTCTAAGATGCCCAATAGCGTAATTCCCTATAATTCCTGCCCAAACATTAAGCGACCATCTATGCTGAGGATCAATTTCCCGAGTAAAAAATGGATTGATGGTATCATAATAATGAAAATTGTGCTTATTAACACAGCTGTTATTATGAAAAATTGCTTAATCGAAAAAAAGCACAAAATTTAAATATCCAGGCTGTTACATCATATTCTGCGCCCACTGACAAAAAACAACTCTTCTTTAGTAATCCAGCGGCCAGTAACTCTTGCAATAATTGAATATGGTAAGGGTGGAAGTGTTCACGTTTAAGCATTCGCGATATTGATGATGCATGAAGGGCAATTCTTTAGCGAGCTGCCTAGTACTTTTTTGAGGATCCTCAACTACACCTAAAACTCCCATCATCTTATTGTCGTCATTTGTAACTGGTTTCACCCGTTCTTGTTTTTATTACATCACATTTCCAGTTCTTTCGAACCTGTCTTTCAGTTTTTGAAAAACTTGTGGTTGAGGATGTCTTCTTTCGGGATAAAGTTGAGAATACATTCTGGATGCCAAAAGGGTATTCCTTTCAGCAGCCCCTAAGACATATATATCACGTCAACAAGTTCCTCACGTGGAAAATTCATCATAAAATAATAATATTTAAAATTCTCAAAAACTACTCCCGTAATACAAAACTATGAGTTGATAAAATAAAATTGATAAAAAGAAAACCACAATAAACAGTAAATGGCTATTAAAACGACTGAAAATGAGTGCCGCTGACAGCACATCAACAATGTTTCAATTATTTTTTCTAAGCAATCTTGATAAAACAAATTCAAGGCTTTTTAGGCATAGCTTACAAAGAAAGTAAAATATCTTAAAAAGGAAAGGGTTTAGGTATAGGACAAATTTAATGAAATAAAAAAATACAGGGTCTTCCATTTAAAATTGTGGAGATATTGCATATTAAATTTTGGTAAATTTATAAATTCATAACAAACACCCTGTATAAAAAAAGTACAAATTATCACTGGGAATTTTATAAGGTACCTTAGACTAACTGTGATAAAAATTTCGCTACTTTAGCTTGAATCCATAGATAACTACGGCCTTTTAAACGGACCCTTTGAAATACAAAAATTTTCATAAAAAAATTAATTACGTGGCAACGCCGCGCCGCACCGAAATGTAAAGAACGAGATACCAAGGTAAAGCTCTTTCTCTGCCGAGTCGAGGAACGATATAATATACAGGGTGTCCTATTTAAAAAAATACATATTTTACTATAACTTTTTTGTGACACCCTTTATATGTAAAATTATTTTTAATTCATAGATTTTTGTCAACCCCACAACTCTGCTATAGAACTTTTTTCTATACCTCTTATCGTTTAGGCACTATCCTAGCCGTACACCTTGTTGACACACCCTGTATAAGTTAATTTATGTTGTAAAAGCAGGCAAGTGTTGGTGCATGATCTGCTTCCACTATAATCTTGTGACTTGTAACTTTTGTTGTGTTTAGCAACTGACGACAAAAAATATTCCGTAATCAATTAGAAATTTTTATGAAAATAATCATTCGAAATATGCCTAGATTAAAATTATATTACTATTAAATAATCATTTCGAATAGATTTGAAAGATTTCCTTTCCTATTAAAATATTTAAATAATTTAACGAACTTTAGCGTGAGCGCCAATTTATCGTTTTAATTGAGAATTAAAACATTAACAGAACGGTTCTTGCATTACATCATTCGCAGACATGAATGACAAAAAATGTTTATTTCTATGAAACGGTTAAAGGATATTGTAGGATTAGCAGAGAACCTTATTTAGTATCTGGTTTATTTTTATTAAGTGTCTATTATTAATAATTAAGTTTCAAGGACGTATATAATTATACCTTTAATATTGAATATAATTTCATTTGAAGATGATTTAATACGGCTTAATTTTAGATATTACAGATAAACAATAAAGACATAATTATTTAATGTCTTTAAAGAAGCCAATATTTTTATAAAGTGGAGTAAGAAAACCTAACAAATTAAGCAGTTAATATTGAGATTGTAAAAAACAGTGAACGGTTTATAATTATAGTGAATTTTTCTTACGAGTATTGACATTTTGGTTAGATCCAAAGGCGATTTTATAACATAACTATTTTTAATGAGAAACTGAAATATTTACTTTAAGGCTACAACAAAAACAATATGTTTTTTTGGCTTCCAATGACTTTGAAAGCTTTAAACATTTTATAAGTGAGGTTTAAGTTAATTTGGTGTGATAATATGTTCGCATTATATATGAAAGAGTAAAGTTATCTCATAGAAATATACTTTTACAACATCTTCTTGTTATGAACTAGAATAACTCTTTATATTACTAACATTACCATGTTTAGAGCTAAAATACTGTAAAGCTATAACATGCTTTTTCCGATAACATCACAGGAAAAAAATTAGATTTAAAATGTATATTTTTAATTATATTTCCATGTATTAATAGGGCCCCACTAATAATGGTTTAATTACATTTATGTAGAGGCATATTAGAAATAATAGACAGGTAAAAGAGAAATAACTAGGCCTATCTTTCCTCCCCACAAGAGTGTGTTCCGTGAAGTTACGTACCAGAGCAAGAAAACTGAAACATTAGAGAAAAGAGTTATTGGATATGTCAACTTTGTTACCAGTAATTATTGCGGTGACTGTAAATGCTAATTAAGCTTTACTTCTGGATTACGATATAGAATTCACTTCTAGTTCGTTACTACGACTCGAATAATACAGAGTGAGATGGACTGAAAATATATTTAAAATAATAAATATAATTAATAAATGGGGTAAAATGTGCGTTTCAGTTGTGACATATATTTGCTCCAAAATAAGATAACAAAAATACATTTACTTTAGCAGTTCATAATATCAGTACGTACCTATTCATTTTTACCACTTGCTGTTAATTATACACAAGAGTTTTTGCTTAAATTAAATAGTAGGTACAAGGATTTCCATTCTTTTCTGAAAGTGCTATGTATATTTACAATATATAAATTAGCTGAAATATATTCTTATGACCAATTGTGTGATCTTGATGAACTTCATAACATAGACACACATATTACATCTGGGGTGAAAAAGTATCTTGTTTACTACTTATAAGTACTATTATTTCTAGCTATGGCCATAGAAACTCTAAAAATAATAGAGATGAGAAATTGCAAGAGATCCTAAGAGCTATTAGAGCTAAAACTATATATAGATTGGCGGAAAAAACATAAATACTCACACTTGCATTCTAAGTGGCTACCTATAATGAATATTATTTTCTACGTTACAGATATAACATACATAGAAACTCGTAAAACTTCATGGTAAACATCAACTTACTTGGGGTGGTCAACTGGTACTTAGTGTTAAAGACGAAAACCGTATTAGTTTTTATGTAATCGCCGTGCCAATCTATGGTTTTCCTGTTACATCTCACGATTTACGATTAATAAGCAAGGCATGTTGGATAGAAGGACCAAAAATTAACAAAAGTGCAAAGGGAAATAAGCCTCGGGAGTTGAATCATTTGCATCTTTCCTACGACGATATAATTTGTTGTCTAACCGTATTGCTCGAAATATAAGTCTGTCAAGAGTGTCAGTTATTCAGGATGTCATAACCCATTTTTTACCATTTGGCTACTGGATGTTCCTCCAACTCACATATGGATTTACTACGAAATGAATTTGAGAGACGATCCCCCCCGGCATCTAAGGTTCTCCTTAAAAGAGGCACAAAATATATATCTTTGATGGTTGTTTGTAATGCGGCAGAACAATTAGCAGCTGTATACAGAAAGATTTTGGGAAAATTGGACCGTTGATTACTAGTGTTTTGAAGACTGGTTCGTTAAGACTACGTTGCCGATTCTTAAAAACCTAGACGGTTGCAAGATTCTAACAGGAGATAACTTAAGCTCGTATATAAACATTGAAGTGATCAGACTATGCGAAAAATTTATATTTATTTTATTTCGCCGCCTCCAAACGCCACACACATACTCCAACCATTATAGATGTGGCGTTTTTACGCTCAATGAAAGACAACTGGAGGTCAATAATACATGAATGGAAAAACACACTCATGAGTGCTAGGTGTGGAACTATCTCATAGGATGTATTTCCATTATATTGCCTGTAGTGCTCAGAAAATGTCGCAACTTCCCAATGAATCGTCAAGAGGTATTAAATCATCTTCCGGACGAAATTCTGGAAAATGAATCAGCTCAGTTGATGGATGCTCTAGGACTCTAGGCGAAAACTTTATAGAACAGATCTGTTCCCCCAGGTAAAACAATATCTGCAGCAGATATATTTGCTAAACCACGACATTCTTCAACACCGCAGCAGTTGCTCTTGCTCTACAAAGCGCAAATAAGACCGTGCTTAGAATATTGCTCACATATCTGGGGTGCTGCACCAAAGCACAACCTAAACCTGCTGGATTCCATTCAGAAGAGAGCTGTGCGTCTCATCGGCGACCCTGAGTTGACCCGGAATCTGGAGAGTCTGGAACACCGCAGACCTGGTCAAGATGTCCCTGTTTTACAGATACTTTCACGGCAGATGTTCTCATGATTTTGCCCGCCTTATCCCGCCTCTGGCAACGCCTGTCAGACAGTCACGACAAACGGCAAGAGCGCACCAGTTCGTCGTACAACTGGAAACACCTAGAACATCGCTTTACAAGAACTCCTTTGTCTGGCACTGCATCATTGTGGAACTCACTCCTAGGACATTCGCTTCCTTCTAATTACAACCTACAACTATTCAAGAACCGTGTCAATTACCATCTTTGTACATACACCGCTCGTCGAGCGCCATAG
>MU182768.1:175019-188826 GCA_016904865.1 Pissodes strobi
ATTTAATTATGTGACTGACGGATGTGTCAAAAGAAATATAATATAATGTAATATAACCTAGTGTTCAGTATGCCACGTCGTTTGCAAGCTTTAATCGATAATAACGGTGCAAATACCAAATATTAAAAAATCTCGATTTTATTTTTGTTACATTTTAAAACAATAAACATACATATTTCCATTTTTCCTCGTACTTTTACAAAAGGTAGTATTATTGTTTCGGTATTTAACCTTTTCACTTCCATGACAACAATGATAACCTATCCTCAATAGATTTTGCATACTCTTTATAGCCTAGGAGCTATTCAACAACGACAATTTTGTTGTCCCACATTTTTTTCGGCGCGATGGTACAATGTTCTAGCCACGGCGGGAATGGGACATTGGTACATTGTTGCCATACGTTCAGGGTTGTCTATGAGCGCAAATTGAACTATTATGAAACAGTTGTTTACGATATAAATTAATGAAAAAATGCAATGATAAATACCAAAAATGCCGGGATTAAATAAAAGACAATCCCGGGGTTTCGAGATCGATAAAATGTTCGGGAATTGAATGCCCTACTCGCCAGATATACTTTTGCGTTCAACGTTTAGTAATAATTCTATGCTTCGGCTTATTTTTGAAAATTATTAAATAACGGCTCAAAACCAGTTGGATAAAATTCTAATATATTTTCGATTTATAATACATACCCACAATATTTAATCAGGACAAAAAAATTTTCTTATTAGTAGTATTTAGTGTAACCGCTGGATTTTCAATTACTAAATTATTAATTTATATTTTGATGTACATTTTAGAGCCTTCAAATAAAGTATTTGAAGATTTTTAGAAGCTATTATTTATATTCTTGATCTTTTTTCATCAAATTTAAGGACAGATTTTTTTTTTAATGAGACCTCTTATTCATAAGTTGAGTAAAAACGTATATTTTTTCTATTTCTAAACTTTCACTTTTAACCATTGTTGATAAATTAGCCAAAGTCAAACTTGCAGTTTGCATGAAAAATATTTTAATACTTCTATATAAATTATTATCTAGACTAATATTAATATATTACTTGTACTTTTGCGTCCATAGAAGCAAAGTAGATAGCTGTGCGTCATTAACTAATTGTGTAGGCATCACGACATCTAGGTTATGTTTACGTCTAGCAACCGTAATCGGAGCTCTCAAGCCGCCAAATATTGTATGGACAACTTTTTCGTAATTGCACGTCCAACATAAATATTGAAATATTTCATAAAATCATTTATACAGGGTGAAAAAAGATTAGAATATGTGAAATATTTGAGAAAGAAACCAACGAGTATTATTGAACAGTCTCAAATAAGTACATTTTATTTTTTAACACATCACTCACGTCATCGCTAACTTTTTTTTTCCTTCTGATATGGCCTCTACCATGGGTATTTAGCCAGATCGAGTTATGTAACTATTAGGACTGCGAATTAAATCACGTCGGAGTATGACCCCTGTCCTTATTGCGTATGCTATACTTGTTGCAGAAAAATAAATGTCAGTAAGACAGATAGCACAACAAAGGATGTCACTCTTCTCGCTCCCGAGCAGTTGAAATACTGTTTGATACCTTCAAACATATTATAAGGTTAAAGTTTTATGTTATTTAATTTTAAAAAAATTATTATTGTTCTAGCATTGGAAATTTTTGGCCGATAAAGCAAAGAATCAAGTGAAATTGGGGTGGCAACGTTATTTCTGACCAACATGTCATATAGGCAACCTAGCCTATTCTTGCATTCTAACATTACATGTACTAAACTACCGTCCTCACCACATTCACAGTCCGGAGAATCAGCGATTCCCAGCCTGTGAAGATGCCGAGGATAGAGACAATGACCCGTTCTCATTCTAATTATAATCGTTATATGCCGACGATCTACATACTCTAGTCCTGGTACCAAGTTCTCCCGGGGAATTTATTTTCAAGATTGTATCTCTGACCCTTTCTTGCGGTTGAATTGAGCCAAGCCTGACTTCACTTTTCTGTATGATTACATTTATTATGAATTCAGTTTTATCTAATGCAATATTGTATGGAACATTTAAAATTCTTCCCACATTGGCCAACTTATCCGCTGATTCATTCCCTTTTATTTCAGAGTGACCAGGAATCCAACAGAATTGTATTCTGGCATTATTTTCGTTAGCCTCCAATAAGATTTGCTTTGTGAGAAAAGAAATGTGGTCCAGATTTTTTTGGTTTCCATTATGTGCAATTTTCTTAATTGCACTTTGAGATTCACTAAATATTACTGCTCTCTCAACATTCTTTTCTAAGCATACATTTACTGCCTTGTGTATTGCCACAATTTCAGTGGTACATATTTCTGTATGATTAGGTAATTTAGATGAAAAACTATATCCTAGACTTGGACAGTGCACGCCGAATCCAGCTTCCTGCTGTCTCCAGTCAACTGACGCATCAGTATAAAATTCTTCATAATTTTTCAAGTACTTATCCTTGAAATCCGCAAATTCCAGTCTAACAAATGGATCTTGTTTCTTAAATTTTGTAGGTATGATTGGAACTGATTTCATTTGAGTGACTCTATCATACACAAAACATGGAAGGGTGTCGTGCTTCTGAATTCTCTCCTCGTATTGACCAATTTCCTCCAAGGCCGGTATAAAGTAGGGCAATTCCCGTCTGGCAAAATATCCCTTATTTTTGTTTAACTTCATTAAATCCTTGATGCATTCGATTATAATATTATTTTCGAGAAAAACGTTTTTAAGTACAAATTTTTTTGTTAACCATAATCTTCTAAATTTCAGCGATGTTTCCCCGCACTCAGCCAGTAGCACATTGGTTTGGTGTTGATCTCATACAGCCTATTGCAATTCGGAGAGCCTGAAATTGAATTCTATCCATTTTTCTTTATTTTTTTTTGTCGTACGACTCAATATTTGACTCCCATATTCGAAATGGGACCTCACCATTCCCCTGTAGATGTTTAATAGAGTTTTTGGATCTGCTCCCCATCATACTCTCGATATTGATCTCATCACATTAATTCCCATCGTTGCACTGTTGCACATCTTATCAATTTGCTGGTTCCAGTTTAAAGTGTTCGTTATAATCATCCCAAGATACTTGTATTCCCTAACCCACGGTATGACCTTATTTTCGCATATTAGATCCAGAGCTGGGGCTTCATGCTTACTGGGTTGAAATATCATGCGCGATTTTGCTGGAGAAATTTTAAAATTTAATTCTGTAAATATTTCTGACAAAATTTCTAAAGTGCGATTCATACTGGACCTTGACGAAGGGACGTATTGAAGTAGCTTTTCTTTATACGCGTACTGGTCCGTTCTAAGTAATGATATCGACGATAACTTTTTTAAGTTATATACGAAAAAAACCGGACACATTTTTTTCTATAATGTATTTCCCGAGTACATCCACCACCGAGTAGCGACATTACGGGTTTCAATTTTCATGGCGCCTGCGCGATATAGATTGTTTATCTGTCATATGACGAAGCAATTGATGTTTAATTTATAGTCAGGCGGTTGATGTATTTGTTGCGATCATGGGTCAAGTTTCGTTTAGCGGAAATCTGTTAGGAAAAGAATAAATTAATTTATTTGGACTAGAGTATCTCTCTCTCTCTCTCATTGTCATTTTCGAAAAAAAAATTAAAAGTTTAGAAGAGCGAAAAAGTATTTGAAAAAAAATCTTGGCTAAGAGTGCCTCTCTACCTCTCTAACCCAAATTAATCAGAGTAAAAAGACTCGTTACTATTCCCAACTAACCAAAACTAGCCCAAACCAACCACAGCTAACCAACCTAACCCAAACTAATCAATAGAAACCAACACTCACCCAAACTAACCAAAACCAACTCAGACTAATCAAGATTAACCCAAACTAAGCAAAACTAACCCTAAGTAACCAGAGTAAAGCGACAAGTGCGCTACATGCGCTTGTCTCTTCACTACCCCAAACTAACCTAAACCAACTATAGCTAATCCAAACTAATCAAAACTTACCAACACTAACTAAAACCAACCCAGACTAATCAAAATTAACCCAGACTAACCAAAACTAACTCAGACTAAGCAAAACTAACCCCAATTAACCAGAATGAAGGGACGCGCTTGTTTCTTTACTATCCCAAACAAAGCAAAAATATTCGAAACTAACTTTAATTAACCGAACAAGCGCAATGAGACAAGCGCGCTACGCGCTTGACCAACCCTGCCTAATACAGAAACAAAATTAACCCAAACTAACATAACACATGGATCTACTATGTCAATTTAAATAATTTCTATAATACTTTTCATATGAAGAATTCCCGCGAAAAAAAATTGTACATGTTTAAAGAGCAAATTACTAGCCAAATAGAATTATTATCTAATTTTCATCACCATAACAGATTTCCGATATTCAAAACTACAAAAAAAATTCCATTAATTAGACTATTTCGGAATAACAACATTTTATCAAATTAATAGGTTTTTCTGGACCGGCCTATACCAAAAAAAATAATAGGAAAATTATCCATGATATAAAAAAAATCTTCTGGAAAACAAAACATTTCCTCAGGAAAAAAAATTGCTATAGAACGATATTTTTTTTAGCCGATTTCCGCTAAAAGAAACTTGGGCCGCGATCATTGTGAAAAGGATACTTCATTTATAGTCAGGCAGTTGATGTATTCATTGCGATCATCGTACGTACGTTTGTCCAGAAATAATATTCTTTTTAATCCTTTCTGATTTATGTTTTTTTCCTAGTTTAGTATTTTTAACTAGGTATCAATTTTTTGTCAAAATGTATTTTTTAGCCCTACCAGCTGTACCCCACTGGCATTCGATTCGTTTCTCATTCCCCGATCTAATGCTATGCAACACGACTAGTCTGTCGTGAGAGCCTAAAAGTCACCCTCACCCACCCCCTAACACAATTTAATGTAAAAAATAACTTTTAGCGGATTACGTAAGTTTAGTTTACCAAAATATACCACATAAATACATATTACATCAAGTTTCCATCGTCTTCACAGTTTATAACATTAGGGGTGGTTGTAAAAACAAAAAAAATTGCATTCCATTCGTCTCAATCCCCGATCTATCGCGGTTAGTTTCACTTAGTATAAACTTATTTTTAACCATTTGAGTGAATTCCGATAATTTATACTCAATTTTAATAGATTTGGTTAGTTCTGGTTAGTTCTCGAATCAACTTTCGGTTAGTTTAACTTATTCTTAACAAAGTTTTTCAATTATATTCATATTAATTAAACCGCAGATATCCTTATTTCATTAAGTCCACTTCAAATTATCGACAGTGTAAATGAGTTCTTCACAATTTAACCAGTGAAATAGATTGTTTATCCGTCAAACGCGTCAAACGAGAGAGAACGAAAATTTGACCCCCAAACATCAAAGGTTCCGACGGTTTCTGTCGCTACTCGGTGGTGGATGTACTCGGGTATTTCAGGCTTTGACACCTGAACTTTACCTGAAAGTTGGAGTGACAAGAAATAAAATGTCAACCGATATCATATTTCACAAATACTAAAATAAGAATAATAACTTTTATCATAATGAACGGACTCACTGAACAACAAAAAGCAAGATCGACGGTGTTATTTGAGGAGGGTCGCATCGTGAGGAGTATATCGGAAGAAATAATAAACTTGCCAAAAAGTACCGTTCAAGATGTAAAGTAAAAATGGCAAAATATCGGCTTTTTAAATAGATTACGTGGAAGTGGCAGAAAAAGAATATCAAACAAGGAACAAGATGACATACTAGTAACTTTTTTGGAAAACCATACATTCCAAACAGCCGTGGAAGCGCGCAGGCAAACATACTTTCCTGGTTCTGTTAGAGTAGCAAGACGCCGCGTAAAGGAAAGATCTGGTTTAAGAAATTGTGCTGCTGCGAAAAAACCATTTTTAACAATCTTGTTATAATGGGCGGCTTAGAGTGTACAGACCTCAAAACACCAGATTTTAAGTAAAAGACGCCCAAACGGTTAAAGCAAGTGGTAGATTTTCAATTAATGTGTAGGAATATATGACGGCAAGGGGATTTGGACTTTGTCTCGTGTCAATGGCAGATTTACAGCAGAAGTTTATTTAGACATATTACAAAATGTTATGTTACCTTCAGTAAGTAATATATTTATATTTTTATTTTTCAACATGACAACTGCCCTGTTCATACGGCAAGAAGAGTTTCGGATTGGATACGAAAAAACAATGTAGACGTACTACCTTGGCCCTCAAGGAGTCCTGATGTTAATTCCATTGAAAACGTTTGGGGTCACTTCGTTAAAACAATGAATAGGGCAAATGATTTCCGTCCAGAAAATAGTAACGAATTATGGGGCAAAATTCAGGAAATATGGAACAACTATAATGCAAATTTTTTCCAGACTGGTTGCATCTATGCCGAAACGTTTGAAGCTACTGGTTTACCAAAATAATGCTGGAATTAAATATTAATGGATTAATATTAATGATATTTGTATTTTTTCTGTACAATTGATATTAAATAATTTGAAAGCGGAATAATATACCTATCAAATAGTGTTTTTTGTAAAAGGATGCATTTGCTTCTTGTCCAATAATCAATAATTGGCTCTTTATCTTTATTTAACCAATTAAAAAAAAAAACACTTTTTATTTAGGTAGGTAGCCTAATTTATCCAATTTCGAAAATATGACAGAAAATGTTAACCTAAGTGTCCGGAATTTTTCGCCCGCAACTGTACAATAATAATTAGGTATAGTTAGGTGTCTAGATACACCTATTTTCGAAAACGCCTTACTTAAATGGAGGCAAGAAAATTAATAAATGACCGCTATTTTATCAGCTACAATAAATTCTTGCTGAACACTATTCACATCATCAACTGATTTTTCTTATCACTTTTAAATTATCTATGATTTTTTAATTATTTGTTACCTTCAAATCAGCATGTCAATTGTGATCAAATTAGGAGTGGTGACAGGTCGTAGGACATTCCTATGGGGTGTCAACGATCATTCCCGATTGTGTGAGGAAGCTCCATGTTATACAAACGCTTGTCACTGGGTAAATAAAGCTATTGATGTAGCTTGAGATGTAACTTCCTTATCGCATGAGAACTTGCGCTCAATATACGGTTCACCTGACCATTAAGACAAAACTTGGTTTCGTTAGATCCTGTTAAACACTATTGTTACAAACATCGACCAGCAGTCGACAAAGCTTATTATCAGTTAATTACTCGGCCATCTTTACTTAGATGATCTTTATTTTTGCATAATTTTTACGGCAGTTGAATGATGATTTCTTCGAAGCCTCCAGTAGTATCAGGAATTCACCAGCGAGGGTTATCACGCGTGTCAATTTTAGTCTATTCTTGAAATTGTTTGACGTCCATTCTTTGATAATTGTCTAAGGTGAAAATCTGTATTTAACTTTTTAAGAACTCTACATACCGATGCTTAATTTACTGCGTCTATCTGGATATTTATTAAATACATAATTCATAATATGTGTATGCAATTATTTTGTTACCATCATGCTTACCCTTAAGAAGGGATCAATATGTTTTGATTCTGTTAAAACGTTTCAATATATTTTAACCTCAGAAGACACAATTTTGATTTTGACTTTGTTATGTGCAATTTATGACTTTAATTTTGTCATAACCTGTGAAATATATAAACGTGTCTTCGGTAGTAGCACAAACAATATAGCTTTGCGTAGCTATATTGTTTGTGGTAGTAGCATTGGCTAGCCTTTTGTTAAGTTTTTTATTTGATTTGCTCTGTTTGATTTTCGATTTTTGTTTGATATAAAACTAAAAAATTAAAATCTGTTATGTAATTCTATATATAAAGAGCGTTCTAAAACAGAATAATTTTGATGAAGCTCAAAGATAGTATAACTTTATGAAAGGCCTGTCTAATTTATATGTCTTTGACTATTTTGTCTTTTTTAGTTACTTTCTTTAACAAACTTTGCAAACTTTCAAAGGTTACCAAATACTAATAATTTTAGTTGAGTTAGTTATGCACGATAGTCGCAAATCATAATAAAAATATAAATCTCATAGCCAATCAAGCTAAATATTATTTCACCATAATAATATTTTTTACTTATTTAGATACCATATTCCTTTTTCCACATTTAAAACAATTTTTGATATTATCTACACCTTATACGATACCTTATACTTACACAAACTTTATTTAAAAATATAATTTAATAAATATTAATATTCACTTAAATCAATCTAAGAGGTTAACAATTTTCGCAGATCGGCGAGGGCTAAGATTTTAATAAAAAATATACATAATCATGATCACTGATATATAATTTTAATTGTTTTACGTATTGAAACCAAAATGAGCAAAAGTAGAAAATTAACTAGCCTTAAAATGTTAATAATTGCCCTTAGTAAAATCTCAAAATGAATTAATGAAAATTAACCGATCATAAACAGGCTTATTGTATAGATTTCCAACAAAAGGAGGCAATGAATTCAAAAAGACTGGGTTCCCATATTAGTTTGAATATTATAACCTATTATCATTATTAGAAGTGTCGGAAATATACCATTATGTATTTCCGTACCACCGGGTACCAAGGTTGGCGATGATGCCAAATGCATCGGTGCCAAACTTATAGCTGAAAGCATTGATTAAAGAAAAATAGGGATTTATTAATTTTAAACATAGATAATATGAGTAAACTTTTATAAATTAGACTTTTAGTGCCAATGATATTCTTTGGGCCTACTCAACAATCCAAAATAGAAAGATAATTATGTCAATAAATAGAATTAACCGGCTCATATAAAGATCATTAATAAAGTTTTTCACATAAAAAGTGAAACCTCTAACTAACTAACAAAAGGTGAGAATGAACTAGTTCATCATTCTGTTCACTTTTACTTGACAATTAATTATATACATTTTGGCGTATTTACATTGTATTTTAGAAATGATTAGTACATTGTTATACGAAAGGCGTGCGGTTGGCATATCCATGATAATTAGGTGATTAATAGTTTATATTATGTTACAATATTTGCTAAATATATTATGTGCCTGCTACTAATAGCAAAAAAAAATTCTTAGTAGAATTTTCTTTGCTAATAGTTAGTGACAATTTTTCTGGTTTATTGGCATTTTGCTATAAATAAGTTTGCATAATTTCTTTATGTTTCTAATGCAACATTAGGAACAGTTTCTTATTGGTAACAGTATTATCCAAAAAAGGGAAAAAGATCTATTTTTTTCTTGCGGAAACTCAAAAAGTTGTCATTTAGAAAAAGCTGCGTTTTATGAATTATATACGAGCATACTTTGCAGTACAATCCAGTATTTAATATATTTAAATAAATTTGATAAATTGACTTAACTTAAAATTCTTCGAAATTTACCTAAAAGTGTTTAAGAATATAAATGCGCCCTTCTTATAAATTTCATACTTGATGCAAATCTTATTTCATGGAATTAACAATAAATCTTTTGTTCATTAAATAGAGGTATTTTATTATTTATTAGCATTTTGCCCTTTACATTTATGTTATCTTGTTTTCATCAAGCAAACGATATTGGACAAATGTGCTAGTACACTGACATAGAGGACCTACTTATTCATTATTTGTTATTTGAAAAGGAAACAGTACGTACAAAACTACAAAATCTAACCATTACAAAAATAAGTATCTAGATATTATAATAATTATATTGACCCTCATTAAATTACATGTTTGTATGCCTTTCGTCTCATTTTATACATATTTCTATTCCTCTCATTATACATTTTACAGCATAGCAAACAATTTGCATCAAGTAACAATGTTTTAGAAGTTCTGACTGTTTTATAATAAAATTTAAAAATCCTTCTACTTTATTTTACGATTATCTATTTCTACAAGTATTTTGTAGAAAAAAATAATATAAAAAACCTATAGGCTCTAAGTAAGCTGTCAAAATTAGATAAACTTTGGATCAAGTAGATTATTTGCGTAAAAAATCCAATTTTAATTATGTTTTAGGATATTTCAAGCAAGCTTAAAAAAAATAGAATTAATAGTCGAGTTGCATAAAACTGAATTTATGAGAAATGTTAAAAAAATAGGAATTGTTAAGAAATAAAAATTATTCTACAAGCTTTAAAATAAGTTCACTGGTATAAAATAGGTAAAAATTTACTTTTTTTGATGTAATTTCTCCGAATTTCAACAGGTGTTCCGATAGTTTGTGGAAAATGTAAAAATTGCCACATAGCGGAGATCACCTTGGATTAAATGTCATTCTTTATTTTCACACAAGCAAAAATTGTTGCAAGTCAAATTTCGGTTTAAACCATCAATTAAAAAAAATCCAATATTTCTGGTCCACAATATTGAACATAATTTTTGCACTCGACGTGCGTTTCGGCTAACTATATTATGTTGTCCTTCCAAGATTCATAAACCTGTGATAGCAATGCGTCCGATAGTCTCGGCAATAGCATCACCAACTTATAATACATCCAAGTGGTTGCAAACCAGTTTGAGCATTTACCTATAAAGCAACATAATTCAGGAGAACTAATTTCCTTAGATTTCATTAGGTAAGAACCTTAAGGAATGTGAAATTTTAATCTCGTTTGATGGTAGCTTATTTCCGTAGTGCACCAATCCCATAGACCTTGAATAACCTTGTGAATTACTTGAAATGAAAAGTCTTGATAACACAATCACACATAGACCAAACTTTGCATCGATCAAACCTATTTCCAATATAAAAATATCTATAAGTAACAACTTGAAGGCACGGGAATGGGCAATTGATTATCGCCGTTCTTAGCTAATCTTTTTATAAGTAAATTTGAAAATGAAATCAGTCAGAAGTTCGTCTATTTTCCAAGGATATGGTACAGGTAATTGGATGACATTATCGCGATTTTCGACACAAAAACTGCTAATATCAAGATTTTGTAGTAAAACTGAACAACCGTTTCCCCACCATTAAATTTAATTATGCAGTTGAAAACAATGGCCCGCTACAATTTTTTGATACTAGTGATTAGGAACGCTAATAACACACTAGAATTTGATTTTTATAGAAAAAGTACTGCCACTAACCGATATATTCCTAATGACTCCTTCCACTGAGACCCTTTCATTTCTTAGTACACCGTATGGTTAATTTTCCCTCTCAGCGAAGAAAGATTTAATAATGAAAAGGAGACAATTAAAAACATAGCGAAAGTTAATGGTTTCAATAATAACTTAATGGATAGACTAATATGCTTGTATTTAGAAACACCAATTGCGATTCCAGTTATTTCGTTAATCAGGATGAAAATACAAAATATGTCTTAACATATTAGTATACTAGAGAACTCCAAAAAGTTTTAAAGTTGTAGGTTTAAAATTAGTAAGCTAACTCAGTTTAATATTAAGAAATCATTCAGTAGCTCAAAGGACAAAATTGAATTATTGGGAAAAAGGGGAATTTATGAAATGGGACTGTAACTAAAAATATGTTGGGCAAACTCGAAGATCTATATACAAACGAGATTCAAAGAACATACACGTTTAAAGTATGGTAGAACAGAAAAATCAACTGTTGCCGAAAATGGTTTTGAATAATCAATCAATAATAATTAATTCACAACATATCAGATAGGAGATCATTAGACGCATACGAAAATATGGAAATTGTTAAATTTAAAAATAATTTAAATAGAGATAGAGGGCCTATAGTATTGGTTGATCGAGCGTAACTAGTAGGACCCCAGGATTGGTTATTCTTGGTTTAGCTTGATTAAGCAATCATTTAGTATAAATTGGGGTTAGGTGGGTTGTAAGTTTAGTTTTATTCATCTCTTGATGATAGATAAATGGTTAGCAGCAAAACGCCTGCCGAGTGCGGAAATCCTGTTTCAGTATTGCAGATAAAACTCTGTTGTAGGGCACTGTATATTCACGAGGTGCAATAATTTAAAGCCATCTTAGTGGCCATAAGAGAAACTAGACTAAACACTTTCTGAAATAATAAAATGGGATTTATATTTAATTTACATTTGATGGAGTGTGACATGAAGGATTGTTATGTAAATTGACAGCATACGGACTACCACCAGCGCTGCTTCTATGGCTTTACAATTTCTTAACGGATCGAAGGATCCGAGTTGGTATTGATGAACATCTCTCAAAGGAATTTAAAAACAATGCCGGAGTTCCTCAAGGATGTATTTTATCTCCCACATAGTCCTTGCTTTATGTAAACGATCTCTTAGATAGGACAAACAATTCTATTTACAGCTTCGCAGACGACAGCACTTTTATATTCTCATTCATGTTGCGGATTCCAACGATCGCCCAACGCGAGCGGGAAATTCAAATTGCTGCTAATAATGAGGATATAGACGTCATCATGGAATGGAGTGAGTAAAGCAATGCCCAGTTTAACACAGGAAAGACTAGAGCAGTAGTTTCCTCAAAAAGAAAAATCTACCGCAGGACCTGACTTTCAATGATAGGACAAACACGGATTTTGGCCTCATCCATAAGCTTGCTGCTCATCAACGTAGAACTGGCGTAATTACGTCACAAAAATCGCCAAGGCAGCAGCAGAAAAGCTAGGAGTGCTCTGTAGACCTCATCAGCTCTTACTGCTCTATAAAGCCCAGCCAGATAAGATCATCTCTGAAATACTGTTTCCATGTGTGGATCTCGGCACTCAAACACTTGCTCAAGATATTGGACTCCATACAGAGAAGAGTAATCCGTCTTGTGGATCACCCAGAATTGACTAAAAGCCTTGATAGCGTTGAATATCGAAGAAAAGTGGCGGAAATATCTCTTTATCATCGACACTACTACGGAAGGTGTTCGAAGGAGCTGGCACTTATGAGCCCACCCAGAGTTATGCCAAACACAAACATCCGTCAGACAATAGTTGCTCATCAACATACGATTCAGTTGCGAATACCTAGGATGTCGCTGTTACGGGACTCCTTTATCTCCTTTATCTGGATATCTGCCTAGCTCTGAAATAGACTTCCGAGTAACGTCTTTCCCGAAAACTACAACTTACAGCGCTTCAAGTCCAACGTCCACCATCTTCCCCGCACACGCATCGCACGTTGAGTGGTATAGGATTTTCCTTTTGTGTGTGCGTCCAACATAAAAAAACCCTTTGACACACCATTTTTCCTTGAAAAGACATCTGGTAATTTTAGTGCTATAACAGATAAAAAGTTAAGATATTTCACCGAAACTACTTTTGAATGCATTTCATGTATCGGCACAATATTGAAGCACCTTGTATATCTTTATGCGTAGAATTGCCGCTCCAAAATATACTAACGTTATGTCTTGACACGACTGTCAAGAAGTAGTTTTTAATGCGACGGCTGAGCTTTGATTTTTGAGATAAGTTCATCAAAGTACCATCAGGATAGAATTTTCCTGTGGGCGATACTTTTATCTACAAGTACCAATAATTTACATGATACCAGAGGTAAGCGCAGGGAATATCCCGATATTTTGGCAAGCAAAATAATAAAAATACTGGGAATTTCGTGGCAATTCCGCAAAATACCAGAAACTTCATGGTATTATTAAGGTATATTTGGCCAATGATAGCCATGCCAAAATTACTTTTTTGATTGATTGATCTTATTGTACTACACAAATTTCCAAATCCAAATAACTCAATTCTGATAGCTTATTTCCAGTTTGTTTTCTAAATTTGAATTGTCAACCTAAAACTTACACTAGTAGTTAATATATTTAAAAATTGTCTACCATACCTTATTT
>MU182768.1:188836-199108 GCA_016904865.1 Pissodes strobi
TACACTAGTAGTTAATATATTTAAAAATTGTCTACCATACCTTATTTAATATCATAATCAATTAATATCCGATGGATATGATATAATAGTTTTAATGGAAATTAATTTGTGTCTATTTTATTGAATATTTCTAATGGAGAGTTTATTGTTAATTAAGTTAACTTAACAAGTAATTTGGTGTAGTCAAAAGAAAAACTATTTAAAGTTAGGCGATAATGCTTATTTGGTAAATTCGAATAGGCAAGTTTGTTGCTAGTCCCTTCAGTACTTATGGGTTCAAAACATGACTGCATTGACCTAATGAAGTATACTTACATATATATTGTTCAAGTACTAGGGCTGTTATTATTTTCAACCCTTTAGATTTTAAATGGACCTGCCCTACCCGATGCGCCGCTAATTCTTTTTCTATTCTATTAAAGCAAAAATTATAGAACGCTAGTTATTATCTTCAAATTATAAGACCAAAAATTTGTGCTAGAGAAATGTCATGCTCTTAAATTAAAACAATAGCCTAATTTACTTGCATGGAAATAATAATCATGCATTATCTTTGTTAATTGTGACGTCACACTTTTACGTCTTAACTGAGACGGCATGCATGCGTTTCTATATCATCAGCAAATCCTCATGCTATCAAACAAGAAGATGAATATATTATGAATTAACAACAAATTGTACTAAATTTTTACGAGAAAATAAGTATTTTCATGAAAAATAAATACTGCTTACACAGGAAACGATGAAGGTTACTATATTTGCATTTTTTGCTCGCCAACAAATTAATAAAAACTCGTTTGAAGTAATGTTTTATTTGTATCATTAGTTTTATAATTTTCGGTTAAATTAATTTTTGTAATCAAAATTTTCAAGATGCAAAGGATGATGAAATTAATTAATGAATTGAAGACGTCACGTGATATTCTGCGCGTGTTGTATATACATATACAATTATTTAAGTATAACCAAATGATACGCTATCCTGACGTTGGGTGTAAAACTGTCGAATGATTAAGTGAGGTAAAAGAAAAATATGGCTATATAGCGAATTATATATCTAATATGATGGAATCAAGTGTCTGATGACGTTGCAATTTACTTTTCCATAGATATGTTATTGAAAGTTTCTGAAACAGCTTCATAACTTAACAAGTTTGACCATTCAATAAAATGTATTACTCATTTTAATGACCAGAAGGGAAAGTTTTTTTTAATAGTTACTTTAAATATCGCTGCTACAAACTTTAGTAAATATCATGTTCGAATCTATAAAATTGAATTAACTTGGAACACTTGAGAAATAAAATTACATAGACGCATGAAATTTTGCTGCTAAACATTTCTTGACAAATGCCATTTGACAGGGAAAACTATCAGTTTTTCATCTATATGGAGTAATAACCACTTACACAATTTACTTTGCTTTGATGAGTCATAAAATTCCTTCTAAATGTTATGAAACATGAAAAAAATAATGAAACATGAAAAAAATAATGAAAATAGTATGACGCGGATTTGTTGTGGTCTATTTGAGTTTCAACTCGCCACTATTTTTCTGTGTTCCAGAGTATTATAAGCAAAAAAATTATAATTTTATTTTATAGCTCTAGAAAGTTGTATCTTCTGAAGAATATCTAATGAATAACCTATTTGGTACGATTACGAAAGCTTGTGAGATATTGTCAAAAGAAAAGGAGTAGCTGATAGGAATGGTTATTTGTGTAATCAGGGTGAGAAGTTATACTTTTCGGACAACACTGCGGAAGTATGAAAAATACTCGCTCGAGATACACCCACATTTTTCATTCACAGTATAAATAATACGAGTAATAAACCTTTTTTCTAATTAACGTATCAAAATCAATCACCACCACATTTTAAGTATGTATTGTGTGCATCTTTGTACAGGATAATCGCCTATAATTTTGCTTACCCCCTTTAACTTCTTTATTTTTTTTGCACTAGAAAGAATGTTAAAGACAAAAGTTGTAGGGATTTATGTAAACTATTTTGAAACATATATCTTCGTATGGACAGGGTCTTGCAGAAACCAGTGACAGGTTAAACTGATATATATTTAGATATTTTAATTCTAAACTTAATTTATACAGGGATGGCAAAAGGTCTGGAATAAAATTAATATCTTTTGAGCAAGCAATGTTTTCAAAAAACGCTGAAACACAGTAACTGATTTTATTTTTCACATTTTTCGGTTAAATAACTTTTTTTCCCAAATGGAAACCTATGTCTTGTGGGGCTCGTTGAAAAGCTCATGAAAAATGGAATCCAACCATACCAAGTAAACAAGTTTTATGTTTGCATTTTGCAATAACTAGGATTTATTTTATAAAATAACTACTGTAGTGAGGGACTATTGGGAAAATTAATGACAGATAAAGAATTTGAACCATTATTATTGTTGCTAGAGCAAAAAATAAGGTCTTTTCATCTACCAGGCTGCTCAAGCTAATTGTCTACTTTAGTTGTAAATCGAAAGTCTGCATATTAGTATCGTGTCAAAAAACAAATTTTTAAAATCACAATGGTATTGTCGGAAAGGCAGCGTATCGAAATTTTAATACTAACTGGATGTGGAGACAAAATAAGAAGTCAACGTGAAGTGGGTTATTTATTTAATGCAAAATATTCCGAAAAACCAAATCTCACAAGGGACAGTTAGTAAAATATTTCACAAATTTGAGGAACACGGTACAGTACGTGATTTGCCCAAATCTGATCGGACAGTTGCTTTGAATGGCGATAAAAAATTAGACATAGCATTAGAAATTGCTGAAAATCCTCTTACTTCAACGGTTTCATTGGCTCGTAGTCAGGATATTCCTCGAACTACAATTCGAATGTTTTTAGAAAAAGAGAAATCCGTATAAGGTATGCCTTGTTCAAGAGCTATTGGAAGATGATTATGATTGATGAGCCATTTGGAATTTTGTGAGGAAATGATGAGACGGTGTGACGACAACAATGACTTTCCACTGGATATACTTTTTTCGGATGAGGCTACGTTCTATTTAAATGGAGTGATTAATAGATACAATTATAGCTTTTGGTCTCAGGAAAATCCACATTGGATATCAGAAGCGCATACGAATTGTCTTCAAAAAGTAAATGGATGGGCAGGTATTATCAACATAGAATTTTGGATCTATTTTTTCTTTGAAGAAAACTTTACGGCCAAACGTTACCTAGACTTCCTAGCATTCGAACTGATACCTGCGCTAGCTCAGATTTTTCCTCATAGAATAGATCCAGATACACATGATGAAAGAATTTGGTTCCAACAAGATGGCGCTCCTACACATTTTGGTATTAATGTTCGCAGGTACTTAGATCAAATGTTTTCAAATGGTTGGATTGGGAGACGCGGTACAATTGAATGGCCATCTAGATCCCCCGACTTAACGCTCCTAGATTACTTTCTTTGGGGATATTTGAAAGAAAGAGTTTATCAGGATAGACTGAAATAATACTGAAGATCTAAAGCACAAAATCACGGCGGAGATACGTAATATACCACATGAAGCCATTCGTAATGCTGTGGACGGCTTTTACTATCGCCTACGAGAATATCAGACAGTAAATGGAGGACATTTTCAGCATTTGCGGCATTAAATCATCTGTGAATAAAATTTAATAAAGTTTAATTTTATAAAAATGTTATAATTTTTAAATTAAAAAAAAACTGGTTATTGCAAACATAAAACTTGTTTATTTGGTATGGCTGGATTCCATTTTCCATGTGATTTTCAACGAACCCCCACAAGACATAGGTTCCCATTTGAAAAAAAAATTGGGGTAACTGAGGGGTAGGGGGTTGAGATTTTATTTTGATTTAACCAAAAAGTGTGAAAAACTCAAAATCAGTTACCGTGTTTCAGCGTTTTTTGAAAGCATTGCTTACTTAAAAAATATGAATTTTATTCCAGACCTTTGGCCATCCCTGTATAATACCATGCGCCTAAACTGAACCGTTTTCGACATATTATCAACGATTTGAAAATTAATAGTAGGTATAAGAAATGCATAAAAATACAGAAATATATTATTTAAATTGCCTACCTATACTATTGGATTTTCAAACCGTCGAAAACGGTTCAATTTAGACACATAGTATCTATGTAAATTATGTTCAGAACTGCAGGAAGATCCTAAAAATTCATTAATATACAAGATGTTTTGTTTAAAAATAAATGATATAGTCAAAAGCGTTCTTATCGTGCGGGTCCAAAGGTCACAATTTTCAGTAAAAACTTCATTCGTGGCAGATTTTGCATGTAAAATCTGTCAAAGGAATGACATTTTATGAAAAATGCGACCTTTGGACCCGCACGTTAAGACCGCTTTTGACTATATTGCTCTGTCATTCGTTCCTGCCAAGTCCTGTATGTACGAAGATATGTGTTGCAATTAGTTTACATAAAGCCCTACATCTTTTGTCCTTAATATTTTTTCCTAAAACAAAAAAGTTAAAAGGGAAAAACATTATCACCCTGGATACTTTCGTAACAAGGTTTAAAACTTTGATTTTCCTTAAGCGAGAAAGAACTAAGAAACATTTAATTTAAATTCGCTTCAAGGTATAAGTTCAAATTCACCATTAAAAGATTATGATTCAATATACAATAAATTTGCTGGTAAAGCATACACAAAAAAAGATCTCTGTTTGATGAATCAGAAGATATAATATTCCTTGTAATTAATTGTTTCGCATTGTTTTACGTATGATATTTATGTGAAAAGAATTTTTAAGGCATAGACCGTTGACCAAAACCGTTCTCTAAACTATAGATGTGATTTCTGTTTGCTGTACAAACAAATATTCCTTACTATCAATCTGTCATTCGCCGCAATATGAAGTCAATTTGACTGCACAGTCTCTTTTGATCGTATTCGGTAGATTTACAAAACACGATCACGTGACGTTTCAAAAGCATTAAATTAAAACTTGCAATCGGCACAGCAATTAAAGAAGCAAGCAAATCAAAAACCCAGTATTTACCGCATCGTCAACAATATTCCAGTACAAAAAACTCCTAACGGAGCTCACTCTCTCGATGGGTCGCAAAATTTCCGGAATCTCAATAGAGAATTTCTTCTTTGGCTCAGCCGGTTTTTCCAGATTCATCTTGAAAAAAATAAATTGGTCACCACTCACAAGTCACATACGGTTTAGTCACAACACTGCAAACATGTGATAAAATCACCAAAAAAAATAAACAATTAACGCAAACATAAATTTATCGTTAATGCAATACACACTGAACCCCGCTACTATGTATTTTTGGCAAATAAAAGAGGTTTTCATTCGGTGTACTAATAATAGGTTTTTATGTTTCAGCCGAATTTCGCTGTGTAAAACGTGACAATATGTACAAATCGCCAGATTTGTATCAGACGGATTTCTAGATATATGGCGTACCTACATATCCCAAGTTATTTCAAACCATTGTGAACTATTGCAATGTGTTCTAAAACTGCCATAGATTCTATGTTCACTGGCTACGTATTAGTACCAAATAAAATACCTATAATTTACAACAGCAAATTATAGGGAAATGTAGAATTTGAAAAATGCCTCAATTTCATGATTGACAAACGTATTGCATGCACGGCGTTAAAAATTTTGCAAAATATAAATATTTTCTATGCAGGGTTCCCTTTTTGTGAACTAAAAAAAAACAGTTTCTTTGTGTAAATCGTTACTAATTAGTATTCAAAACATACATATATTTCAAATTAATACATATATTTCAAATTGATATTAATTATTACCTACCCCCTAGTTATAGTTCGATTTTAGAACCCTGCTAAGAGGGGGTAGCCTAGGTGCACGAAGGCGCCACCGAAGTAAACTTCGTGCGGACTGACAGATTTTAATAATTTCAAGATCCCAAGTATAAAAGCCCATTTTAAATTTGGTATTAAAGCTAAAGCTAGGCCATATTTTACGACCAAAATGTGTAGGTATAGATGTTAAAGGAATACTATGTTAGGTTGACTATTTTATTTAAATTATATCTCATTTTTAAATTTTATAAACGTTAAAAAATTACCATTTGCCCGCCAAATCCAGAAAACTGTTTGAAAAGACATATAAAGCCTTTTTTCGTGGTGTGCTAGGAAGATTCTACTACATTTGGAGTTGCTATAGTATGCTGAAGACGACGATTAATCTAAATAATATCACCGACATTAGTAAGTACGCTAAACTCATAGCTTTTTTTTAAAGTTCAAGAGCGACGAATATGAACCAAAAAGTCTAAAATTTTGAGCAAAGAAGATATTGAAACATTTTTAATGACTGCTCCTGACGAAATGTTTTTGATGGTAAAAGTTTCCTTGATAAACTCGAGGTTGGTGACATTCAGGACCTCCAAGATTCTCTTTTGATATCCATAAAAGCATCCAGGATTAAGGTAGATCGTTTGTTCATCGTAGTGGACGAAAATGAATCTTTGCCTATTTTTATTGAATCTAAGACCAAGCCACACTGAACATAATCGCTTTTTTTGTGCTCTACGCAAGTTGTAGGTAAAAATACATTTGGAGAAATGCCTCGAAAATTGACAAATTTTTAAAGTTGCCTGATACCGACCAATTTACCGGTCACTGCTTTCGCCGAACAACAATGGTGTCCTTGCCGAAGCGCAAGAAATTATCTCAGATATAAAACTTCATGTTGGAAGTCAACGAAGGTAGCTGAAGTATGTATCGAAAATACCAATATTTCCAAAGAAAAGATTGCAACAAATATATTATCGAATGCAAGTAGTGAGACTTTCACATATTTATGTCATTGGGGTAAAAGCAGCCAGGCTTCCACATCTACAATTCATCAGGGTGCAAGTAGCGAGGCTTCAGCATCCTCATGCCATAATAGCACAACTGAAACTCAGTTACAGCGGAGTGCAAATCGCCTAAAAGAAAAAACGCATCCACTTATCAGTATTGGTAATAATTACTTCAACTCTATCTTTAATTTTAACTTCGAATAATGTTCACCTTATTTGTATATGCTATTTTTCATAAGAAAAATTGTAGAAATTATGAAAAAATATATACGTAGGCATAAAAAATTTGATTATTTTAACGTCCGTAGACTTTAAAGTAGCCCTCGGGCGTTAAAATGCCAGTTTTCGCCCTGAAACACGGCTGGTCGGACGTACTGTATTCTTTGCAACTGTGCCATAATATTACATCATTTCCTTAGTTAAGCAGTTTGCAATCGAAGAATATTTTGTAAAATGCTTAGGCATTACTTTTTTATGGGGTGATGTCCACGATAAAAGTGAAATTGGTTTGGAGAAGCATTGCCGGGCGCTTATTGATATCGAACGTACGAGATGAAAACTTTTGTAAGGCGACTGTAATATAAGAGTGCCTGATATACATATTTTGGGTAAATTTGGGTTAGGTTTTGTCGGTTGCGCCCTAGCGGAGGACCAGGCATGAAGTGTTCAAATATTTGAAGACAAAACGTAACGGAAGTATTCTAGCTATCATTAATATTACAGTCGCCTTATGGCAAGGTGCGATCCTGGCAAGAGTACATCCACCTCACAGTTCCGTTATGGGCCATAATAGGAATTCACGAAAGTATCAGTTCATAGGCGGAGCTACATAAGCGAGGGAAAACGCATGGCCCTTTGCTAACTTTGCTCGCTTCGGGAACGCAACCAACTAGAATTAACTGAAGCTAACCCAAACATTCCTATTGGTTTAATTAAGTACCCATAACGGAACTGTGGGGTGGAAGTACTTTCGCACGATCCAGTATGCTAGATATGAGTATCCCGGGCGGCATTAATTATCACCTTGTCTCGTCTCGAATCCTAGTGTAAAAGTGTCATTTCTTAAAATAATATAACTATTTGGAAATGATTATCTTATACATTTTTGCCTTTTACTGCACTTCATATGTACGCTTTTTGGAAAATAGAGCCGCTTCGGCTTTAGCCCCAGGGTGTAAACAACACAAGTGCTAGTTTAGCGACCCCAACGAAGAGTTTTCAGCTTAGTTGGGGTCACTACACTAGCACTTGCGGTGTTTACACCCTGGAGCCAAAACCAAGCGGCTCTATTTTCCACAATGCGTACATATCAAGTTGAGTAAGAGGCAAACATTTGTAAAATACATAACACAACAATATAAAACATATCTATATTTGGAAATGCACAGAATATTGACAAAAAATAGGTATCAAAATAATTCGTAAATATCAAAGCCAGATTTCTTTCAATAAGGTAATGGTGTTGCTGTTGTAGCACTTTTTCATTACTTAAGTTCAACAAACGCCTTGCCGATTACGCTTTAAATAATTATTGAGTTTTCAAATCGTAAAAGAATTAATTCCAGCACGTGTGTATTGCCTAATAGCTGAATTCTAGTTCCATAAGAGTGATTTCAACTTCTAAAAAGAGAAAGGAGCAAAACAAATGTTAATGTAGCCATTTCCAAATAAAAATTGTTTATGTAAACAAGCCAAGCAATATACGTATCGAACTGTAACCAGGGTAGTTAACTCCATAGAGTCCAATAAAAGAAGTAGAACTATCACACATGTAACTTCACGCTGCCCCTTAACTCGATTTAAAAATGTGCTTTGAGATTTTAAAACTTGTTTTGTCAAAATTATTCAAAATCAACACAATAATAATTTTGCATTACGCTATGTCTATCTCTTAAGCCCTGGTACCCAAAATCGTGCTATTTTAACTGAACCTTGGAGCTATCCAAGCTACAACTCTCAAATTTCCGATCAGAATTCCCACCTATATACCTGGAACATTCAACTCCAGTTTCATACTATTCATATCTTCCAAACTATGGTACCTAGAATCGTACTGCTTTAACTTAACCTTGGAACTATTCAAGCACACTCCAGAACTCTCAAAATTTTGATCAGAACTCCTACGTATATATCTAGAACTCTTACCCCCAATTACATACTATCCATATTTGCCACACTACGGCACCTAGAATTGTGCTGTTTGGATTGTTTGAAACTAAATTGTGCATAAAATATACAATATAGCAATCCGAAACAACCCTGAGGGATATTTAATTTAGGCGACACGTTTCTCCTGTCTCTAGCTCGGCCGCCTCGAACTGGTGCTGGTGCAACTGCGTCTTAGGTGTGCCTAACCTGACCAAATCAACAGTCTAGTGGCCCGTACTAACATAGCACAGATTTCTAAATATTTATTGAAGAAATTAATATCGAATTTCATTGGTAAATAAACTGTTGCACTGGGGCGGTACCGGCACTGATTAGATTCAGCTAAAAAATCGCATTAGTGCAATTTCATTGGGCTCTTGAACTTGGAGGTGAGAGCTCCGACAGAAAATTTGAAAGTTCTGGAGTGAAGTTGAATAGTTTTAAGATTCAGTTAAAACAGCACGATTTTAGGTGTCATGGTTCGGCAGATATAAATGGTACGAAATTGGGGTGAGAGTTCTAGATACATACGAGCACCTTTAATTGTACGTTGAAGCTATTCAACCACAGCCCAGATCTTTTAAATATTCGATCATAACTCCCACTTATGTATCTGGAACTCTGACCCACAATTTGTTACTGTCCATATTTGCCAAAGTGTGACACCTAGAATCCTGCTGTTTTGGCTGTACCTTGGAAATCAATAACACCCTAGAACTCTCAGTTGTTCGATCGTAGCCGCGATTGAGAGTTCAAGGGTGTTATTGCAAATTTCCAAGGTACAGCCAAAACAGCAAGATTATAGGTGTCATACTTTGGCAAATATGGACAGTAAGAAATTGTGGGTCGGAGTTCCAGATACATAAGTGGGAGTTATGATCGAATATTTAAAAGATCTGGGCTGTGCTTGAATACCTTCACGGTACAGTTAAAGGTGCACGATTCTAGGTGTGGTAGTTTGCCATATATGAATAGTATGAAATTGACGGGGGCGGGAGTTCCAGATACATACGTGGGAATTCTAATCGAAAATTTGAATATTTCTAATGTTGTCTTGAATAGTCCTCTTTAAGATATATATATATATATATTTTTTTTTTTATCTCAAAGGATTTAAGAACAATCCAAGAGGTTGGAGAGCGGCGCGAAGTTAGCCCCTCAATGTGTCAACGTCGGTTTTCTTGGCCTCTCCAACTGAACTTATAATAAATATAAAAGTATTTATACGAAACAACGAAACGAAAATTGCCACAAAATAGAGACAAAACTAATTTGGGGCGCCAAGTTCACAGGCAATTTTACAAGGTGCTGATGC
>MU182768.1:199118-235604 GCA_016904865.1 Pissodes strobi
TATTTTTTGTGCTTTTGTTATTTAAACATTTTCCTGAAACCATTACTTAATGAGTTGTAAACGGTACCTACATAATGACTAATAATATGTAGATTTGGAGAGAGCTAGTGCTTATTAAGCAAGCTTTTTGTTAAGCGGAATCTAGCCTAAGGGGATTCCTAATAATATCATATTTCTATTCCATAGTTGTTATTTTAGTATGATTTGTTTGAATATCGTAAATATTGAAGCTGAACAGGAGAAAAAGAGTTTCAAACTTTCAAACAAACAAAATTGTAATTGCCGTTTTCAAATTAACTACTTTCTCATTATGCTTTGCAACTTGTAAATGACCTTTCCCCTCACAGTTTGCAAAGCAATAGAGCTGTATGGTGTGCGGGATGAGAGATGTACAAGTGTTCATCAGGCAAGAAAGCATTTATTTGTCACCGAACACAAGCACCTGAACGCCATTCCTCCAACACGCGGTGCATTAATCCAACACATCAAAGAATCTTCATACCAGGCAAGTCACATCTGGGGTAGGTCTACTGAGGGCCGACCAGATAGTCCTTCTTCACCAACGATGTGGGGTTGGACTAAAGAGAAGGACCAGTGGAAACCATTTTGGATATTTCTTCTAGAGGTTTGGAGTGTGTGTAGAGCCCTGGAGAGCTGTAGCTGCATAAAAGGCTGCGAGAGCCAACGATGCTGATGCCGCCAGTATCAGCTGCCCTGCACCTTGGCATGCGAGAAGTGCAAATGACAATATTCTAACCATAGGTTTGTGAGCATTTTCAATATTTTTTAAAAAAATTTTTAAATGAATTTTTTTTACCTGCAGGTACAATAGCGGTGGAATTTCGAAAAGAACATTTTAAATGCTAATTTGCTTTTTAAATTGGCAATTTTAATATTGGGTTGCTGCTAAAACTGTACGAATACAGATCAGGGTTCTGAATATCAAGATGAATGAGACAAATACTTAAGTTATGCGAATGAGACCAATAAAAATAATGCGAAATTGAGAAACTTTACTATCATTTACGTGGAAACGTCAATCTAGTAAAATCAGTTGAATGTAAAATAACATTTTTGTTCAATGCATAAAATAGTTATGGTATGGAATACATATGACTGCAATGCAAATATCTCTATTTAAAGATACATATGACGCTACTTATTCCATAGAATTTATAGTATTACTATATCTGAATATATTACAATTATGAATTTTATTTTATTTACCCTTGGTCCATAGAAGGAAGGTGTGCAAAAATATTTCTTGCCCATTATCACGGTGGATATTCGAAGACTTGATTTCTTTAATAAGGTGGTTAGTTTTGTAGTAAGAAGCAATGAAAGATTCGGGAACGACAATGGATAAATTTGTTTCCGTGCGAATTATGACGGAAAGATGGAACGAATATTGCAAGAAGCTTAGATCCTGGGATAATATGTGGCACTAGATGAAATACTGCTACATCGAACAATTTTAAAACGCTTTTCCATGGCTATAAAACTACTACTGTGCTTATAACAAAACGCGCGAATAAAAAAGCTGTACCACATCCCTTGGTTACATCAAAAGGTAAGTAACAATAAGTATCTTTATTTGCGTTTAGGGAGCATTTGGCACCTAGTCATGTCGTTTTGCCTAAGCACGATGACAATACCTTCAAATTACCGACAATAAAAAAATTGTCAAAAGAAGGCGTTGATATTGTTGCTTTTGCAACAATATATGATGTTGCCTGGAATGCAAATGCTAAGAGAAATATTAGCTAACCGTTTCTAGAAAAAAGTTTTAATTACGAAAAGTTTTCGATAGTAGTGGAAAAGTACCACTTTTGCAGTTAATTGCATTTGCTTCAATAAAAAAAAATATTTTAATAAATAATTTTGTAGTAATTCTTATATAAAAATAATGTTTTCAATAACAAGTATCAAAATACAGTTTTAAAAAATTATGGAAATTATAGATTTGCATTTATTAGTATAGGTCTCATAGACCCAGCTCGCCCATGTACTGACAGAAAAATGTAAATCCAAGTCAACCTTCTGCTGTCGTCAGCAAAACTTTGCAAAATAAGATTTATGAGCACAAGTAAATATACCTATTAATTAGTATCCATCAATTAAAAGGATCGTTCTAAACAATATAATAAAGTTTTTAGAACGGTACCCCTGTCGTATTTAGAGCATGCGAGGTTACAAATATAATCCTGCAAAAAATATCAATTACAACACGATTATAACAAATTTAAAAATACATAGGTAATGTGACTAGTTAATCTAGAATACGTTTTCCTTTATAGCATGAGTTAAAGTAATGAATGAAATTCGTCTTGAATTCTCTATCCCCGAGTAGTGGCGCAAGGTCTGAATTTTGGTTAACAAGTTATGTTTGTCGGTTGCTTTTTCGATATAAGTTTAAAAGTAGCGACACATTACGATCAACCTGCCTTAGAGATAAGTCGATTGATCTTATAATTATATTTCGCATACGATCAACCTGCCTTACAGATAAGTCGATTGATCTTATAATTATATTTCGCAGTCACGTCTCATATTACAAAAACACCCTGTAGATGTTTAAAGTGTTATGGCCAATTTTCCAGAAAACTTTTAATAAAAAAACAAAATTTAGTGTAATCCTCCAAAAACTCTTTATTTCTTAATTTAAATCCGTAAAAAAACCTTAATTTAAGATTTTTATATATATATATATAATATGAAAATAAACCAACATAAAAATATCGGCAAATATATGGTCAATTACGGGTTCTTATATTAGCATATAAAACACTAGTCTATAGTAATATCAGCCTCCTTAAAAGCCGCTTTTGCGAAAATATCCTGTGAAGGAGTATAGGTCTATTGTAGAATGAACAGAAAACAGTGGATTTTTAAGACAAATCAGCAGCTTTTCTTTTGACTTCAGCTAAATTTGCTGTGGAAACGGCCAAATGTTTAATGCTATAGCCAGTATATAGATTAGTGTTAATTCCGCATCGGGTTAACACCAGTTTTACCCAAGGACTTATTTACTGTCTGTGGGGTGGCTGCATGAAAAGGTTTTTTGATTGTTAAAATCAGATAATCTAAACCACTTAGTCGAATATCCTTTGTTTTCTGAATATATGCTTCTATTGTAGAAGCTAAACACAGTCTTGGGTTGTTTTTAAAAAATGGCAAATATAATACAGGGGCATATATTTCATATATTTACCCAATATCTTAATCTTGTCATCTATAGATATTTGAATACTTTGCAGATATAATGATTTGACATATACTTCCTGGCGGCCTGGTGTAAGCGCACTTAAAGAAACCATAGTATGCTCTGATAGATACCGGCTAAACCCGATTGAAGAAAACTAGTTTTGATTAGAGCAAACCCATTAATCCAAAGAGCCCAGTCTAAATTAGATTTTCTGGAAATCAATGTAGAACTGTCAGAACAAGCAGATGTGTTTTAGGCTAAACTGGTTTCGTTGAGATTCAGTTGCTAATGTAATGTAAATGGTAAAGTTCCTTTAAGTGCAATTGCAACAAAAGTGTATATAATCGATGTCTCTACAAGAACAAAATATAAGTACCCTGTAACTCAAAATGCCATAAAAGCTTGCCATGTCATACCAAATAAATCTAAGCCTAGGAGAGATCAGTACATCCTATAGAATAAAGTACAAGTGGAGGCTGAAGTAGTAAGTTTCTTAGGAGAATTCAGTTTATCTTGGCAGCCCTACATTCTGGACAAAATTTTTTGAACTAGGGGAAACTGTTCATCCTATCACTCTTCGGATATGCCGGTATGACCTCTATAAAACAAGTTTATCTTCAAATCGGATTTGGCCGATAGTATACGCAATTAGGAAGTTTCAATTTGCCATACATATAGTTTCCATGGGCGTAGACAGGATTTTTTCTCAGGGGGGGGCGAGCCGTAGACAAGGCCGCAGTAGTGGCAAATTTTGGGGGGCCACGCCCTATTTTTACACGAAAGTCATGAGTCGGTTAAATTCCCAGGGGGGGCCATGGCCCCCCCTGGCCCCTCCCTGTCTACGCCCATGATAGTTTCATAAAGATTCCTTAAGTATTCTTGTTACTAATACTTTGTCTGTATACTAAAGTGTCAGCTTTGGTGTATGTCATATTATTACCAAAAAGTTTTCATTAACTTAACGCCCATATAAAAAATTCTTTTATAGTTTGCAATTTAAAAAAAAATATATTGAAAATGATCTAGAGATACTCATTGGAGGAACAACAATGTCACTCGTGAAATCTTTAACTCACAGGCGATATTGCATAGCCTAGTTAAGAGTTTCTAAAGCTGCTGCGCTTTTATTAATGATACCGCAACTAAAATAGTGAAGATGAACCATGGAAACAAGTGATGTGAGAATTGGTTCTTAAACAGAAAACATATTACCACATTGAATTAGTACTAGAGTTAATTAGGAACCAAATTATGAAACAAGATACAATCATTGAGGAATGTAGTACCTTTGCAATATTTCATGAAAGCTCCGTAGTGGCATTCAGATAGACTACTTACTATACATGATACGACCAACAAACAATTATAGATTTGGTCTAGTTGGAACTTGGGGCGACAGAAATTTGGTGCAGTTCAATGCAGCAAAACCTAAACAACCACGTTTACCAAGAAAGCCATTACGGCGGGTCCTGATATCATTATGGCAGGATCGACCATTCCATCATCCTCGTCAATCGGACTACTGGGTGTCTTGGTCAACAGCAATATGTCCTGGCATGACCACGTTGCTAACATCGCAAAATCAGCATCGCAGAAGCTTGGCGAGTTATATCGCAACAAAAAACTGTATACACCGCAGCTGCTGCTCTTGCTCTAAAAAGCGCAAATAAACCCTGCTTAGAATATTGTTCACACATCTGGGGTGCTGCACCGAAGCACACCTGTTGCTGCTGCTGCTGCTGCGTTCCATTTAGTCGAGAGCTGTGCGTCTCGTAGGCGACCCACAGTTGACCCGGGATCTAGATAGTCTGGAACACCGCAGTCATGTGGTCGACACATTCTGCATATATCGCACGAGTAATTTTTCACTGATGTGTTTTAAAAATTTTAAACGTGGACGCCCATGGGATGATACTGTTTTTATAGATGCTTTAACACTCATTTTCAGGTTTCGACATAAATGTTTTATTATTAATTACATTGTTAAATGCTTGTTTTATATTTACGAGCGACACCTCTTCACACGTATTAAATGATAATTCTTCTGGTGCAAAATTAGCATTGAATGGACTGCCATTAGGAATGAAATTCATAAAAATATCTTCCATTGTGTTGGATATGATAGCAGATTTTTGGTTAACAATGATGCATATAATAGTGCGGATGCTTTTGCGCAATTGATGATATTTTATTGCTCAAATTGTAGCAAAGTCCAAATCAGGAAGCTCGGTGTGACGCAGTATGAGAGAGTTATATGGACACTGCATAGGCGACTTAATTCAGGAGTAGTTATAAACTTGGTTTGTTACGAGAATAATAATTTAAAAGATATTACATTGCAATAATAATAGTTATGTCTGCAATGGTAGGTACGTCCTGATCAGCCACCCTGAGTAGGTTTCTAAATCCGTAGATTCCGGTCCTATAAATTATTCTCTCGGGAAACGTCGGGAAAACGGTTTTAGCATTTCCCGCAGTCAATACGTCATCATTCACAGTACCTGTAGCATGCTGGAACACCCAGCTTTGAATCATGTGCGTCGAGTTTAAAACTAACCTGTAATTAGGGCGTAACGATACTACTAGATTTTCGATACCGATACGAAATTAGAAATACAAAACATAAAAACATCGATATTAGTCCTCGATACCCATATGAAAGTGTCGATACCAAGAAGTATCGCCAGCAAGTGTCGAGAATGAAGTGTGTGTGATCTTTGTGATGTTTTGAAAGCGAAAATATAAAATTACGACTATGCAAAATAAAATGAAATAATTAAATTTAAATTTAATGTGTAAAATATAATGGAAAAAAAATAAATAAATTCCAAAATTTGGCAAAAACTGATATTGTCACGATTAGATAGACAGGTGAGAAGAAATAATAAAGAAGGCACTTCGGTAAAACAATAACCACGTCTAGTGGTGAAAGAATTAATGAGTTTACACTAGACTCACAACTAAAACACGCATGCTCTTTCGATTTAGGTATGGTTTGAATTGTTTATAGGTCTTAGTCCCTGTATTATAATAAAGTTTTTTAAAGCGGTATCGTGTTTTAATTTATGGTTAGGTTTGGTTATTTCATGAGATAATTATTAAGGCTTCTTAGTTTATTTATATTTCACTCAGCTCTTTACGGCACTATAACTATTGAACTTTAAAAACCACTTGACGTAGAATTGGGACAAATATATTGTAGATTCGACTTTAGTACTTTTTAGGCAGGGTATTCCGCAAGAAGTATGCTGAACATGAACATTAGGATATGGTTAGAACTTCTACCACGTTTCTGTGGACTGCAGTAGGTGAGAGCGGAATAGGTGAGAGCCAAAAGCCTATCGGACTGATGATCCGTTTGACTAGTTATATCAAAAAATCTGCTGACCATTGTAACTTTCAGGTTCATAATTGCGTGTGCTGTTTGCTCGCCTTGTTTATAATTTATGTTGTATATACATAATATTTTCAAGTTCAAGTTCAAACTTAGGATAGGGTGATAATTAATTTGAGTAGTTCAAAATATATGACAGTTTATTATTGAAATAATAGCTGCGTTTGTTGATGATATGCTGAAATGGAGCCATGAGCCGTAGGTACGATCACGCGATACGAACACTCGGAAGCAACCGTGAAAAAACCAACGGCTTGCTAATGCCGATTATTGCCACATTAAGCCATCCGAGGACATGGGGACATGTGATTCGAAAGTTCTTGCACTATAATATTCATAAACAAAAAAGTTTTTTACAAAAATAAGCAGCAAAATCGCGAAATGTTAGATTAGAAAATTAAGGGCCTCACTTTGCTCGATCAGTAGATAAGAAACTGAAAGATAAAATTACCCAGGGAGTGCTAGCCAGATTAATTAAAGAACGCAGGCTAGTAATTGGAGTGAATAGATCCCATAAGTGTATGTAGTAATTAAAAGTTACCTTTTGTCAAAACATTTTATGGTCCGGAGCACGATTGCGATGTCAAGGTACCAGTAAATTGAAATATCGAGCAAAAAAATACTCGGTACCGTGGAGAAGTATCGATACCCGTACAACATCAGCGGTATCGTGATGCCCTACCTCTAATTATTAATGATTATCATGAATGTTCGTTAGACGTAGTGTGTTGTTCAGTTGGCGTCATGTATGCAAATAATTTTTAAAGTTTCATTTTGTAGATTTTGGGTACCCCTTGGGATAGTTTTGGTTTTCGACTCGCGTCTAGGGGTATCCTAGCATCAATTCCGAACGTCAGATATGTTATTTATAGTTCTTTGCGTGGTGTCTTTGTCGTTGTACAAGGTTTTCCCTATATTTTGGAGCACTCATTGCGCTTTTATTTTGAGAGTTAGAAACTTTAAATCTGAACAAATGAAGATAGTAAATTTGTTTAAAAGTGCAACTTCCATATGTTCCGCTCCTCGTATAATCCGTTCATTGCTGATTCGGAATATACCGGGTTTGATATATCTATTTTTAAAACTAACTGAGAAAAATTACAAAAAACTGTGCCACACCGTTGCATTTGACAAAAACATTATTTTATAGCGTTCTCTTTCTATCGCACTGTTGCTATGGGACAAGTTTTCTCATCCCTTTCAGCTATTTTCAAAGATAGAGATATCACCACGATGATATCACACCTAATATATCTGGAAGCAGTAATGAAGGGGCAAGTCAATGAAGGGACTATATACAAGACGATCCATTTAAGAAATCTTAAGGTGATATTTTTTTACAGCTTTATGATGCTTACTTATTTGTTTTGCTAAAAAGTCCTGGCGGTTTTGAAAAAACCCCTTAACTTTGAATAAAAGCGCGAAGGGTGTTCCAAAATATACGGAAAACCACTATATGTACAGTGTATACGGGTTTTAAAGTCATGTATGTATGAGTTCAAATAGTAAAACATCATGGATCTCCTTTTGCCTGTTCCCGTCGCTCTCGGAGCAAAGCTAATAAAAATTAACCCAAGGCCATGTTACTTTCTTTTCTCGGGTATTATATTTTATATGAATATGTGTGATAGCCGTTTGTGTCTTTTTTTTTCTTTTATTAGTTTTTCAAGTTTATAATGCACGTGGACATGAATAACGCAGAATAAAAATCATTGTGCTATTAATTTGGCAGATTTGACACGTTCCTAGAAAATAGTTATTTGTGTAACTAGAGTAGACTTTTTTTTAGCTACGCTCCTTGTGATTTAAAACCGATGCTCAGGCATTAATAGTGTCGGTCTAAACCTTGGTTAATAATATACTACATATTAATAGCCAAATCAACCATTCCCATCGCGAGCGGGCTGGAACCAAAGTAATACTTTAATGAACTCATTTTGATATGGCATAAAAAATAGACCGAGACGAGAAAAAATCGCTATGGCAGCGTGAAAAATCTGTCAATATATAAGATGATGTGGGCATTTTTAAGTCCTAGTAGGTACCAAAACATAAACAAGCAATCTAACTAAGTTCTGCTTTGGACGAAAAAAAGAGCACACATCATACACTAAAAAATAAAATTAGTGGTACATAACACTGAATTGATTTATCAGGCATTTTATTATTATTATTTGCAATTATAAGGTCGAACTGATTTTTGGAATCAATGAGGAGACAGAGATGTCTTTGTCTGTTAACATTCCCAATGTGGTTTTAGTAAACTATTGTCGCAACGTTGGCAGCGTTGAAATATTTGACTGGGGTTATTTTCAACACTTCATCGATCGACCTTCCAACAAAATTGTTGCATATAGTTTTTAGTCAGCATTTTTTGGTGGTTGCACCATGGATTCATCGACAGAGCGATTCTGAATATTAGTTTTTTTATCGGCGCTGACTGACTATTTGAAAAATTGATTTTTTTTTACATTTTCATTTAGGTATAACCCTATCAAAAATATGAAATAAAACATAAACTGAACTAAAATTACATCTATTTAAAAAAAATTTATTGTTTGTAGGTAAATATTATCATTTATTTTTTAGCTTGTTTGTAATAAAATGTTATTTGAGTAAAAACTCAAAATCTTTTTTTGCTTGCTCTAGGCCCATTAGGTTAGTAGGCACCTAGGTATTAGGATTATTTGCCAACAAGCCATAATCTACAGATATTCAAACAAGTCGGCTCATTCTCGGAAATTGCAAATAATTTTTGTGTCGAAGATACCGGCTTCTTCGAGACCTTAAAAGAGTTAGTCAACTTGTTTAGAATCTGTAGCCCATGGCAAAGCTATCAATACCAATATAGAAAATGGTGTTTAATTCACCAGTTCATCGGAAAAATATCCATGCTACCACATTTGCTACTGTTAAAGCTGTACAAAAACAACGTTGCCAACGAGGTGATGGAAAACTAAGCGCGTATTTCTTGACCTTTTTTTGTTATATCTTACTAGTACGAAGAGGTTAATATGCAAAAAGCTACTTTCCACACGAAAATGAGTGTAGTTATTAGGTCGCAGAAAAACGTCGTTGTTATTGTTACTATAAGGTAGATAGTGGACATAGTAAATTTAATGTATTTATGTGTGATATTAGGAATACGAGAAATTACTATTCACCCAACACCAGCATTAAGATCGTATAATCTAAGGTGTGCTGAATTGCCAACTGAAGTTAAAACTTTCCTGACACTAAACTTTAAATAGGTTTTATGCTTCATTAAAATTACAGGAAATTGTTCAGTAGTTATGCAGTTGCCATAATGTGCAAAAAACGAGAACTGCTGAACGTTAAGTGAGAAAAACACATATAACACTCTTATTAATTTTCACAGAACTAAATTATAAAATTCAAACTTTACGAAGAATTTCATTTACCCATTTAGTAGGTTTTGCAACGTTTATGTGTTTAGCTATTGTAAAAAGATATTTGTTGTGCCGGTTTCTATTTGTTGCAGAAATCATTAACTAAATCAGATAATAATAAAAAAAACTGAATGCCATTAAGAGAAATCTGAAGGTGCCCGAATGCAGCGTAAGTATTATATTTAACAGCATAAAATAAGATTATTCTTCATGCAATAAAATTTTCAATACCCAAACTAGAGTTTTGTCTTTTATAGTTAAGGACGACCTCGCTTTAAAGCCGTCGAGGACCGACTAACTAAAGAAGGATGGGCTAATTTTAAGATTAAAAATAAAATCTTGTGGATTGTGGGATATAATGAAAACATGTATATGCTATAAAGTTTCCTGGAAATATAATTTTTCGAACACAGTTCGTCAAAATTGAATTAATCCAAGTGGTAAGATCTTCGAAAGCTCATTATATCGAAACTGAATTAATCGAAAGAATAATTTAATCGAACAAACAAATCTCTAGTTATAATTATATTTTATGCGATAGTATCTAATGGTTAAAATGCAAAAAAAATAATTAAATAATTAGTTGTGGAAATAACGCTGCGCAATTTACCCAAATTAATGCTTAACGGTAGCTCTTACTGGCTTAAACGAACCCATGAACCCAAACTAACCGAAATGATTCAGACCACGCGCAAGCATAACTAAATCAGGTAATAAAAAAATTTAAATGACATTAAGAAAAATCTAAAGGTGCCCGAATGCAGCATAAGTATTATATTTAACAGCACGAAAATAAGATTATTCTTCATGCAATGAAATTTTGAATATATAAACTCTAGCTTTGTTTTTTATAGTTTAAGATGACTTCGCATTAGAGTCGTCGAGGGCCGACTAACTAAAGAAGGGGAGCCCTACTTTAAAGATAAAAACTAACCTAAATGATGCAGACCACTAAGCCAGTAGAAACTAAACTAACGTTTACTGTTACTATCATATAAAATGGAATTATAATATATAATTTGAAATGTGGTTGTGGTTGTGGCGCCCGCGTGCGGTGCACGCGTTGCACACGCGGTTGCGGGGGCCCTGGGTATATCTGCTATTGCTTAGTTGCAGTTGTATGAGGAATTCTTGGAATAAATGCAATAGACCCCTGCATTGAGAGGCCTTACTAGTCTATAAATCATTCTATAAATCATCAAGCATATATTTTTGAAAATCCAGCTAACATGGAAATGTTGAAAACACATTCGTAAAATATTGACATAGCAACGGCCAAGTCAGTTCCAAAATCTCTACTGTAAAATATATACTAGGGAAACTGCGCTTTGAGGCTAATATTACTTTTTTTATATGGATCTGATTACATTATTTTCATAAGAGGTCCGTCAAATATATTCACAAGCCAACTTAAAACCATAACTAACCCAAACTAACCTAACACTTAACTATAGGTAACCGATTTTACACTTCTTTAAGAAAGATAACAACAGGAGAGCAGAAACCGATGGAATTAAGAAACATGAAAATGAGAGGGTCGGATTTTTATTGGGTTTGTGCCTTTCACTTGTAATATTTTATATATCAAATTGTGGTTACTTATATTCATATTTTCTTCAAAATAAGATATCTTTAGATGATGCCCATGGACCCAGTATAAAATATAATAAAATTGTTTCAAATTCTTTTTATTGATTACATAATTAAATTAACTGTTATGTTTGATTAAATCCTGTTAGCAACATTCTTATTTTCACATAATGAACCAACGAAGGTATCTGAGAATTGAGGTCAATTTTGGCAAAGCAAAGCGGCACTTAAGATGTTAGATGATTTGCATATTGACAAATCTAGCCAATTGCTTTAATTCAATCCAAAAATAATAACACAATGCCAACTATTTTAATGCATGGTTGTAAACCTCAGGGGTGAAATGAGGATCCTGGATTTGGCTTAGTTTGGGTTACTCTATTAGCGTTTATTTCAGTGTTTTTACCATAAGTTCATAGACCAAATTTTGCTTTGAGATGGCACAAAGAAAACGGATTTTAAAGCAATAATTTGTGAAAGCACTAAACACTATAATTAAATTCAGCCTCATTCAGATAAGAGACATGAGATTCTAATTGTTTCATTTTCTATACAATATTATTTACACATTTTTAACACTTTTTTAAATACATTTGTTAACAGTTGACTTTCTTAATAAAGTATAAATCAAAACCATTGCACAAAAATAAGCGTCGTTGATTAGATGTGTAGAAAAAAATATGAATATAGACATACATACATAATAATAGAAATATTTAAAATAATAATTGGAATAATAAAAATGATACCCAAGATAATGCTTTTTCTTGATCGATTTCAATCTTTTTATTATGTGTGCAGAACATTAGATTTTTAAAATATCATAATTAAATGCTTTTGACTCAATATTAGTTAGAGAATAAATGTCCATATTTTTAGCTTAAATAAATAATCAGTATTACCGCAAATTTATAGTTGGTTCTAAATGATGCCCTTTAATTATTTCAATCTCTTATCTTCTTAATAATTGAAATACTTTGCTTCAATCCCAATTGCAATTAAGTGCCAGAATATACGATATATATTTTCATCCATGTAGGTACCATTGATTTGTATAGGAGTGGATAAGCAATAGCCGCCTGTCGCACTACTCAAAAGTGGCAACCTATGGGAGAAAAAACAGGTTTCTGCGCATGACAAAATCGAGGCAAAATGGAAAAACGTAAACAAAGGTGATACCGTTTTGTCATGCGCACTAAAACACTTGCCGTCTCATCAGGCGTCGGTCAGGATCGAACTTGGCTTTTGTCTCTGACATGTTTTCGTTTTGACGGCGCGGCGTTTTGAGTTAATAATTCTAGTTCGATTCGAGGCAAAATACCCGGCATCTCCTATTTCAAGTAAGTCTAGTTATTATAAGTATTACTTATTTATACCTTATTGTTTGTTTCACTATGCTAACTGGGGCCCATTTCCCAATCGGCAAGACTCCTCTACCGAATATTTGGTGAAATAATCACTTTCGAAGTCCGGGCCTGCCTATTTACCTTCACGGTGCAACAGCTAGCTCCTACTAATTTTCTAATGCGCAAGTCCAAATTGAAGTTTCTTTGTTTACATTTCGCGGTCGTAAATTTGCCATGTTTGGTCTATTTATTGCTTATCCACTCCTATACAAATCAATGGTAGGTACATACCAAAAATTGTGTCTGAATGTTGAGAATGTCGATGTCGGGACGTGAAGAAATTAAAGGCAACGAAATGGATGGTTACATGGCTTGATGAGGTGTAGGAGACACCATTTTGTAAACGATAATAATTTTGTGGTTTACAAAGAAATCTCTAATGTAGAAGGTTAAAGATAGAACACGGCGCGGTGTGAAGGAATGAATCAGAATAGATACAAGTGGATAGACTTGTTACTTATTCACTTAACTACACTAGGAGACTACCAGAACTTAATAAAAATGGAGTACGACATGCATTAAGAAAATAAGACTAATCTTACAAAATTGTTTGAAAATATTACACAATTAACATAAAATATATTCATCAAAAATTAATTTGTTATCATAAATTCTAGACATATTAGATCCAATAAAACACAAAAAAAGAGATATTTAGCATTCGTACTCTTATTTAAAACATACAATACATTTGGAAATAAATCAACAAAAATTAACTTAAGAATGAAAATGAATACATTTAATAAGCGTTCAAGGATTGCCAGACCAGAATTTAAAAAATAATAATTATCAATCTGCAACTGCTAAAAATAAATCTAAAATAAGAGCGCCACATTTTCAAAAATGATAGTAGAAGAAAACTTTGGCAAAAATCTATTATTTAGATACTTTATAGCGCTGTATGTAAATCCTCAATAACAAATATGCTGAATTATTCCTTTATTCATTATTATGGAGATTGTATCTATGCACCACTAAAAACAACGCTGTTAGTACTGGCTTCGTGTTTTGCTAAAAATTGTAGCAAAAAATGCGATAAAATATGTGCGATTCCGAAAGTTAACCATAACACATCGAGAAGCAGCAGAAGCTGTTTCTCAATGTTTAGTTCAAAGTAGGTACTCCTAAAAAACATGGGCGAAATACAAGTTGGCTTACAATGAATACGAGAAACGGCGTCAGAAGAAGAAAGTGGCAAACTTGATGAATGAAAGGTACCGGGACACGGATTAATTTCAATATAAATCAAAAGTTCAAAAATCTTCTCCCAGAAGTAATTACTATTCCATGTTGCAAACTGTTAAGGTCGCTAGCAACAAAACTACGAATCTCATACCTTTCCTAAAAAAGGCAAATGTATCAATAGTGCTTAAAAACAGGATATTTCCAAAATTCTTAAGAAAGCTGACGATAAAACTGCAGTTGGCGCTTTTGTATGGTGTTTGCCGAAGAAGAGAATAAATCTGAAACCTTTTGAGTGATTAAGAAGCAGTTTTCACTTTCGATTAATAGCAAGAAAAGCGAAAACTATTACAAATGCATATATTGGTACAAAATGCTGACGTCAAAGATGCTAGAGATGGAAGGCTTTTTGCATGTAAAAATGTAAAATTTACAAAACAACTGGTTGAAATAAATTTGCGTTTCTTATTTATGGCAGTGACGCAAACACTAAAGGGAAATCCTATGGCACTCAACGGGCGGTGTGTGTGCGAAGATGTTGATTGACACGGTTCTTGAATAGCTGTAGGTTGTAATTTGGGGGACAGATGTGGGGGAGCGAGTTTCACAGTGATGTGCTGCGCCAGACAAAGGAGTAAAGCGATGTTCCAGTAGTTCTAGGTGTTTCCAGTTGTACGAAGAACGGGTGTGCACTTGCCATCTGTCGTGACACTGTCTGACAGGCGTTGCTGGGGCGGAATAAGGCGGGCAAAATCCTGGAAACATCCGCCGTGAAAATATCTGTAAAACAGGGAGATATCGGCCACATGTCTACGGTATTCGAGACTATCTAGATCCTGGGTCAACTCCGGGTCACCGACGAAAACACAGCTCTCTTCTGAATGGGATCCAGCAGGTTTAGGGTGTGCATTGGTGTGGCACCCCAGATATGCAGCAATATTCTAAGCACGGTCTTATTTGCGAGCAAGAGCACCTGCTGCGGTGTATACAGTTTTATGTTGCGAAATAGAGCACCAAGCGTCTGCAAGGCTGATTTTGCGATGTTAGACACGTGGAAATTAGAGAACATATTGCTGTTGATCGAGACACCCAGTAGTCCGATTGACGAAGATTAAGGAATAGTCGTTCTTACCAAAATTATGTCAGGGCCTGCCGTATTGGCTTTCTTGGTAAAATTGGCTGCTTTTTTTTTGCTGCATTGAACTGAACCAAATTCTTGTCGCCCCAACTTAAAATTTTCTTCTGATATTTATTAATTATTGTAATCTGCTCCTGCTCAGTCGCTGGTTAAGATTTTTCTGATCTAAATTGGGAGACAAGGGTGCTGTCATCTGCAAAACTGTAAACAGAATTATTGGTTTCGGTCATCAGGTTATTAATATAGATGAAGAACAGAGTTGGTGAAAGTATTGCGCCTTGAGGCACGCCTGCATTATTGGTGAATGTGTCTGAGATGTGTCCTTTAACTGCAACGTGCAGAGATCGGTTCTTAAGAAAACTGGCAAGCAGCTGCAGAGAGACGCTGGCACTTCGAAGGGCGGCAGTTTATTGAGCAATCCGTCATGACAAACTCTGCCGAAATATCCAACGCAATTTCTCCAGATTCTACGTAGTTCTCAATTGCCCTACTCCATACGTTCCAACATTTACCCAATCCTGGATTGTATTTTGGTTTTAGCAGAACACCCATCGCTTTTTGGCAAATGCAACAGTAGACATATTGCCTTATTTCCACATTGGGGCTAGAAGTTAAATATTGTAGTAGCTTAGTACGTTGAGAGATCATATGAGAAGAATAAAAATTGCATGAACCATTTAAGACGAAAGTATCCAAAAAGCAATGCTTCGAAATCAGAACAGTTAACATCTAAAATTCACCAGATAATGAATGGTACCGAGATTTCAAAGATTATCTTGGTCAAAGATAATCATGAAATACAAAATGTCTCTTTTAGCTAATTGGGTTAGCTAACTTTTGACAGAAGGATAAAATAAGCTGAGAGTCGCCCTCTATTTTATGACCACATTTGACCAATACCAATTTTTGATATAGTCAAAAGCGTTCTTATCGTGCGGGTCCAAAGGTCACAATTTTCAGTAAAAACCACGGCACAAGGAGAAACGGTATAGTATTCCGGCAGCCAAAACTCGTCGAGTTCGCGCATTGACGTACGTTGCGTAAGAAAATCAAGACGCTGCATTTGATTTATATTGAACAAATTGACATCGTGGTTTTCTAACTGTGAATGTTGAATTATTTGATTTTCGAAATGCCTGGATGTGCTGTGGCAAAGTGTAATAACTACACTAAATCTACTCAAGGCAGTAATATTAGATATTTTCGTTTCCCAAAAAAATAAAGAGCTGTGTAAAAGGTGGATCATTGCGTGTAGACGGGAAGATGAGATAAACGTAAAGAATGGTATGTATTTAAGTAACTAGGTGGTCTATTATGTGATAGGTTGTAATTAATCCGTAAAAAAAACTAATATATATATAACTTTTAGCTTACATATGTTCCGTTCATTTTGAGAGCGTTTATTTTGCTGAGCCTACACTTAAAGAGAACTTATTAAATTATACGTCAAAAACTAAGAGAGGTCTTAAACAGGATGCCGTACCTACGTTAATATATATCTGAAAAGGAAAATAAAGGTAATCCAGATAGGTCTTCTCGTATGGCAAAACGAAGAAAAATTAGTGAAACAATAGTTTCCAATAGAGCTATGATGTATTTGGACAGGGACAATCATAGTTTGGACGTGCCAACCGAAAACGGTGTGAAAAGAAGCTTATATAAGATTAAGACTGTTAAACTGGCAAATCAATTTTCAGAATTGTAAAAGGAAGATGGACAAGAAAATGCAGAAATTTACAAATCTGAAACAATAATATCGTTAAATTTTTTTCTTAAATAATTATCTTTTTTATTAACCTTACCTGACAGGCCTTTTTATTATTAAACTGTAAATTCTGTGTACTATGTATTTATACCTAGTCAAATTAAAAACATATTTCATTAATATTTCTTTTTATTTAATAATTAAATAATTTGTAAAATAGAATACTACTGAATTTATTTTTTTACAAAACATTTTAGCTTCTACGTTGTGAAAATAATAACTAATAACATAAAAAATACTGTATATTTATTTCAATTGTATCCTTTAGAAAGCAATCTCAACACACTGTCGTCAAAGCAACTGAATTTACGAGTAGTATAATTGGATAAGCAATTATTTCTCCACATGAAAAACATCTTATCACATAGAAAAAAACATTTTTTACTACTTGTCAAAACAAAAGTTATTTCTAAATTTCATAGATTTTAAATCTACGCAATTCTTGTCGTGAAACCAATGTATTTTAAATGTGGGCTATGTCTGAGACTTAACGCAAGCTACGTCACAGCTCGGCAGCGGTGCGCAATACTATACCGTTTCTCCTTGTGCCGTGGTAAAAACTTCATTCGTGGCAAATTTTGCATGTAAAATCTGTCAAAGGAATGACATTTTATGACAAATGCGACCTTTGGACCCGCACGTTAAGACCGCTTTTGACTATATTGACTAGAAATGTCAACATAGGTATGTGTTGACGTCCCAGTTGACGTAAGTATTAAAATTGTCCTTTGTAGTTCACTATTTTTTTCTGCGATCGTCCAAAAATGACAGATGTGTACTTCAGAGGAAAAGCACATTCTCGTCCCCGGTGCTTGTTGGCCATGTCCAGCAAATTTCGCCATCGGCCGAAAATGTGTTACTCTTCCTCCTAAGTACACAATAAACCATTGTATGTTTAAAGATGGTTGTAGATAAAGTATATAATTTGACTCACAATAATGAATTATAAGCGCTAGTGTTATAATCGTCCCTGTTTATTATAGCTTACGATATACACTCGTTAAATAATATAATATTGTCGGCTATTAGCTTTAATATCAGCCAATCAATTATTGACCGATTTTTAACGTGAAAAGTTTTTTCTTTCCCTCTTATCAAAATAATTCATTATGGACCTAGGTAATTAATGAACCAATAGACTTGACACGTAAAAATCATAACACAAATTGAGAGCTACCAAGTCTACCTGAGAAGGTGATGAGACAAAATAGAAATAATGTTGCAAAATTTCCAAGCAAAGGTAACTTTATTGAAATAATTAATAGATAAGCAATTTTATAAAATATACAATTATTAATGCTTTAATAATTACAAAACGACTTCTGTAGAGTTAATAGTAGTGGAAAATATTGTATATTAAGCACGGTTTAGACAACTATTATTGAGTTACCTAATAAATGTCATTACATTATTGACTCCTATTCTCTTATTACGTTATTCATTTCTTCTACTCCTGTACTTTAATTGATTTTTTAGACATTTATTACCAGTATCGTAATAAAGCTTATTACGATTCATTATTAAACTGGGTTATAACCAATCAAAATTCAACATCACAGAGATATTCGGTCAATATCAAAGACAGACATGATCATGACAGATCTAAAATGTATCAACTTTGACAGTTCGTAGACAATTTACTTAGTAAATTTTAAAAAGTAAAGATCATTTTTCATTATTATCACTGGTCGTAGAAAAAATGGTGTATGCAATTCACATTTAATGGCTATTAAGACCCTCGCGGTCGGTACGACTCGCCTACTCTAGGGCTCGTATCGTACCTCTCAAGCTCGTGTCTTAATAGCCATCATTAAATTCTCATTGCATGATATACTATTTAATAATCCTATTTGACAAGGTGTCAAAATCTAAATTTTTAATATCACGGTTTGACTTTTTTCACTTAAAATTAAAATTAAGTTTGTTTTCATATTTAAATGCTCGTACATAAAATATTGCATATTATATATCTACGCTGTGGCATACTCGCTCGTATCGTAGTTGTCATGGAAAAACTAATACAAACCAGACTTTTAACTTTAAAATGCTTGTCAGAGGCATTTTTCTCACTAGTGAAAAAAGAGCGCCAACTTAGTGATGAAAGTTGGCTTCTTTCTCACAAAAATAGATTTAAACAATAATTGTGAAGAATTTAAAAATACTAAGTTATCTTTTATTTAAAAAGGTAATTGTGTATGCAGATAATAGGAATAAGTAATTAGTAACTATTGGTGAAAATATAACCTTAGAACTTAAAGGTACGGTAAGTTCTATCTGGAAAAACTTTTTAATATCTATAGGAAATATTTATCCTTCAGCTTGCAACTATTTGTAAATGCATACTTTATTCATTGTGTTGGGCTTTTAATTGTAAATATACGTACTAAGAAATCACTAGACAAATTGTTTGAAAAAGTAGAGCTGCCGAATAGCCAAACTAATCTTATATTTTTAAATTATTCAATAGAAATTTTTTATTAATTCTTTTTAGCACAAATGCGCCACTTAATAAATAGTATGAGTTGTGATAAATTCGCTTTGATTAGATCCAATTGCGATCGGACGAATTATATCAATTATAATCAATAAACTTTAAGTTGTATTGATACACTTCTTTTCTATACTTAATATTTTATGTGTCTATATTTTCGTCTAACATATTCTTGTTAGATTACGGTCTTTTTAACAAACGCATACTTCTAAAATATATCTTTTTTTGAAGGTGGTAAATAATGTTTTTCTTGAATACAACTAAACTGCTGGTCATTTGCTTTCGAGCAAGGAAAATTTCTCCTAATTTTCAAACTAAATATTTTTAACCAGACATGATATCGACCTTCCGTTTTTAATGGTTAATGGATTTATCCCTTAGGAAAAAATTTCGAGGGTTGATTTTTTTAAACTGACAAATTTATTTAAGACACGAATATTTTTGCTCAATTTTCAATAGCATGCAACTTCAATACTATTTTTTTTTTAATAAATCTTATCACATAGCAAAGAAAGAAAATTTTTGATATCTGCTATATTTGAAGAACATATCGTTTTTTTTGTAAAACCTTGCTTTTTGTCAACTTTTTGGAAGCTAGACCCCACTGTGCGTTGTATGGCGCAAACTTTGTAAGTGATTTGATTATTATACCTTATGAAAGACTTGTTTATTTTCAGTAAAAAAATGTAACCAAAATGTTGTGATATGCAGTGGGGTACTTATAAACACATATGTCTGTGGTTTATGAGTATCTTACGATTTTTCACGATTGTTTTGTATTGAAAAGTACTCTCCCCTAGACTAAGCAAGTTTTTCACTAATTTTTTTATTTTTTAATATTGCACGACACGTATATTATACAAAAAAATTATTTTGTAATTTAATTTTTGGAAAAATTTTATTTATTTCTAACACAACACTATTCCTAAAATGAAATTTGTCTTGAAAACCTTTAAAATTAAATACCAATAGTTTGATGTATTTGATTTTGATGTAATTAATACTTTGTAGGCCCTCCTACATTCACAACAGGTTGATAACTGCCCTAGTTATATTTTGCCACTCATCTTCAATAGCCACAGCCAGTTCCTCCAAAGTTTGAGGCAGATTTTCTCGGGATCGGACTAATTATTTTAGCCGAGACCAGACATGCTATATTACGCTCAGGAGTTTTTGGCTGCAAGTTTAACTGCTGAACATTTCTTTCCCTCAAAAACACCTGAATGTTGAAAAGCAAAGTTTTACAAATAAATCGGTATATCTTAAAATATAGTAGATATCAAAATTTTGACATACCACTTTCTTTGCTATGGGCCAGTGGTTCAATTGACGTACAATGACAAAATAAATTGATTTAAATCGGAGCAAAAATCATCATGGTTTTTGATACCCCGTACATAAAAATTTTTGGCAGCTTAAAAAAATCTAACATTGGACATTTTTTCCAAATGGATAAATCTATTAATCATTAAAAACCGGAGGTCACATAAAAAGTCAGTGGTTTACATTTACAGCTTTCTCTATGAGTGTGATAAATCGAAACTAAAAGGACCCCTTTTAATGCCTGACTTGGGCCAACCTCATCAAATATATTCGAATTTCTTCATAGCAAACTTTAAACAATCGTTATGTTCGGTATCTATAGGGAGCAATTAATGGGAGAGGAAATTTAAATAAGCATCTCTGCCTATAATAATAGTTTTAGAAGGGTATTATAGCACCGAACATATTATGTTCGGTTTTGTAGTTACTTGCCAGTGCTCCTGGTTAAAGACCGACTGTTGCAATCTTACTCGAAGTTTAAGTAACAGATTCGCGAGCGGGTACTATTGATCGATTGTGTGGTTTAAACCACAGGTACGGCGTAATTTTATATTATAAAAGGTCGGCTAACTGCTAGTCCAAACGATGTGACAACCACAAACGATATCAACAAACTAAAGTTCGCAAAACCAGTTTTATTCATAAATAATATCATTACCTTCGTCTCTATGATCGATTGTATATCACGGACAGATTCAAACAATTTTAACGATTTATGCTGTGCGTGTTCGTGTTGTTTCGCTACACGCCTGTGGTTTAATAAATTGGCAAATTTTCAAAACAGTTATAAAATCAATCCTAACAAACAATAATAGTTCAGGTGTATAGGTTGGACCTTTCAAATTAAGTAACAGCAATATCAGAAAAAATTTGCCATATTTTCCCCAATTATTGTTGAATCATACTGATCTGCTGCTAATCTCATCTCAGTCAGAGGAAAAAACATCACTTGTTACCGCTCAGAGGTCCGTTAACTTTTTATCTAAAAAGCTTAAGTTGTAATAGAAGATATTGCTGGCTAGTACCAGCTGACTAGTCCTAAGTGCGAACCTAACATTCTTTCTACCAGAAATTCACTGTCCCTTAAAATCCAATCTAGTTGCTTCTTATTTTGCTTCCTGAATTGATCGGCGACAGAGTATCTCAGGAATGAGATTGCGAGCTCTGAAAAGCGACCTCGGTCGTTGACAAGCTCACAGTTCGCAATTGTTGATTTAAACCGCGATTAGCTGGAAATGGTAGGTGTCACATGAGTTTTCGAATATTGAAATTTTTTGCGTTTTTTTTTTGTGTGCACGTCATGTTAGTATATTAAAATATGCTTGCTGTCTTTCAGTAATTAAAATTCTCTTTGCAATGGCCCTGCGTCCTCACATAATATACATGAATATCAAGGTTTTGGGTAACAGTTTTAGGCAATTTTTTTTTTGGACTATTGAATTAAAATAGGTCGAAATATATATTAAATTTTTTATATTTATCCCCTACATGCAAAAGAATTAAAAGTAACTAATCTAAAACAAGCATTTTTTATCGACAAAATAAAATATATTTCTTTTCGACACTGAAATATGTCTCAAATCATATATTAAATAATATTTAAGGTCTTTTTTCCAAAAAGTAGAAAATTAGCAAAAGTCCGTATAGTTAAAAATCATCAGGTCTTGGTTGCCCTTAAATTTTCTATCTCAATATTTCAATTCAGAGTAGAAATAGTTTTTCTTATGAAAGCAAAACGACAAAATAAAATATCTTTTTTTTTTCGACACTGAAATATGTCGCAAATCATATATTAAACAATATTTAAGTTTTTTTTTCAAAAAGAAGAAAATTAGCAAAAGTCGGTATATTAAAAAATCACCAGGTCTTGGTTGCCCTTAAATTTTCTATCTCAATATTTCAATTCAAAGTAGAAATTGTTTTTCTTGTGAAAGCTAAACGGTAAAAGCCTTTTTTTTAAAGATATTTTTACATCTAAGTAGGTAGATATATTTCACATACTTATTCCAATTCCAGTGCAAGCATTGTTTATTATCTCACCTCTCCATTGCTATGTACCAAACTGTTGGAAAAACTGGATCAAATTATCAATTTGTCGATCCCAAGAAATATAAAGATCAGTTTGATAAATGGGTATTTTTATCACGCATTATTGCTTGAGTGTCTTAGTTGCATTTTATACCGAGGATTTGGATTCTAAGCCTATACCCCCATCAGTTCATTTACTGGGTAAGATTTCTTCATATGTATGAATTTTAATTTTCGTAAATTGTTGAGTATACCGGGATTTGGGCAGGCACATAAACCACTCTTGTATGTTCCCCAACGTTTCGTAAGCGATTGTCACTTTATCCAGGACTAAAACGTCCTAACGCCTTTCTAGTTCCGGATTTCAAGAGGAAAACTAGGATTCCATCACAGGAATGACAATATGGATCCAAAAAACACAATTTATTTGTCGTATACGACAAATAACTTGTGTGATTGGTAAGAGAATAAAGAATTTTGTATTAAGTGTTATTTTAATTGCTGTTAGGTAATGCACAATTTCTGTCATGGCAATAAAGATGATTATAGTAATAAAATGTGAATGACGACTAGAGAGCATCTAGTGGGGGTGCGTGAAACTAAACTTGTGTACAGATTTATGTAAATCAAATTGTGAAGAATATCTAGTTGTTGACTTCCAGGATATAAAAGATGGTGTCCTAAGCAGCGAACTATTTCTTTAAGAGAAAAGATCGCATTTTAGTTCCGCTTTTAATATTTTTCTACGTTTCTATGATACCAATAATTGACCTGTATTTGAATAACAGCTGCGTATAAGCAACAATACAAGGTCTTTCCGTTTATGATCAAATTATTTGTCTACAGCATTGATTATCGATGTTTCAGGTCAATTTAAATCGTTTATCCAATACGTATTTTAATGACAGATACATTTTTCTATGGACGTGGCATACAGACTAACGGGAGATGCTACGGCATTCGACGAGCGGTGTGTGCGCGAAGATGCTGATTGACAAGGTTCTTAAATAGCTGTAATTAGGGGAAAACAGATGGCCTGGGAGTGAATTCACTGAATTCCACAGGTCTGATAGGTGCTGCCGATGGCGGGATCAGGCGTGCAAAATCCTGGGAACAACTGCCGTGAAAATATCTGTAAAATAGCGAGATCTCGGCGATATATCTGCGGTGTCCCAGATTATCCAGATCCCTGGCTATCACCGAGTCGCCGACGAGACGCACAGCTCTCGTCTGATTGGAATCCAGCAGCTTAGGGCCTGCTTAGGTTCGGCACCCCAGATGTGTGAGCAATATTCTAAGCACGGTCTTATTTGCGCTTTGTACAGCAAGAGCAGCTGCTGCGGTGTATACAATTTTTTGTTGCAAAATAGCTCCAATAAGAGCTTTGTAGATCAAGAGAAGATGCTGCGGTGTATACAGTTTTTTTGTTGCGAAAGAGCGTACCAAGCCTCTGCGAAGCTGATTTTGCAATGTTAGTAAAGTGGTCATGCCAGGACATATTGCTGTTGACCCATACACCCAGCAGTTCGATCTGCGAGGATGAAGGAATGGTCGATCCTGCCATAATGATGTCAGATCCCGCCGTATTGGTTTTCTTGGTAAACGTAGCTGCTTAGGTTTTTGCTGCATTGAACTGGACTATATTCCTATTACCCCAAGTTCCAATTTTCTCCAGATCTTGATTAATTGTTGTAATCTTCTCCTTTGTGCGGTGTTAAGTTTCAGTCGGTGATAAAGGTTTTTCGGATTTAAATCGGGAGACAAGGGTACTGCCATCTGCAAAACTGTTAACAGGATTCTTGGTTTCGGTCAGCAGGTCATTAATATAGATGAGGAACAGAGTTGATGAAAGTATTGCTCTCTGAGGCACGCCCGCATTAATGGTGATGAGTCTGAGATGTGTCTATCAACTGCAGCATGCAGAGATCGGTTCTTAAGGAAACTGGCCAGCTAGCTGCAGAGAGACGCTAGCAGACCGAAGGAAGCAGTTTGTTGATCAAACTGTCAAGCCAAATTCTATCGAATGCCTGTGAAATATCCAACGCGCTCACTTATGATTCTCCGTAATTCTCAATTGCTCTATTCCATATGACTAACATAGGCCAATATATCTCCTGTCGACCTCTCCTTACCAAATCCGCATTAGTTATCGCTAGTTATTTTGCTGGTCTCGAGGTACTAGAGCACTTGCTGATTGAGACACATTCCATAACTTTGGATATTATTAGAAGCAAAGCAACTGAACGATAGTTTGAGGGTGTGGTTTTCTTGTCTTTTTTTGGAACAGGTTGTACTCGAGCGACTTTTCAAGAAGATGGGCAAATCTTTTTTCGGTAAGACGGAGAAAAAAGTCTGGAAGAAATGGGTGTTAGTTCATTGCCATAGTTCTTCAACACGGTATTCCATCCGGTATTGATGCCTCTTGCGTATTAATCTCTTTGAGGATTTTACGAATTTTACGGTGATGAAACTTAACTTCTGCCATGGTAGTGTTGATGCTGGATATGGTGGGGAGATCCTTGCCTTGAGGGACGTTTAAGGTAGAGTGCGATGAAAACATTTCGGTGAGTATGTTTGGTGTTTCCGTTCGTCTACTAAAAGCAGGAGGGACGTTTATGTAAAGTTATTACTTACTGCCTTTGCTACCGGCCAGATATTCCTGGAGCCACTGGGACAATGCAAAAGTGTATTCTTGATTCTGTTTGTTCTTTGTTTCGTCGATCATATTTTTGCATTCTCGCTTCGTCAAAGTAATTGCGACTTTCAGCTATCTGATTTTGCTGACAATACTTGTAGGCTTGCTATTTCCTACTTATAGCCCATTCGTATCTTCTGTCGAACCAGGACTTTCTTTTTGACGGTAACTTGATAGAATATGGGATGCATGCTTCCGCTCTTAAGGAGAGTGTTTACGTAATCTCTTCGCAACAGACTGATGGGATGTCAGTGCCAAAGCAGACGTCGAGCCAAATCTAGGTAGAACTCTCTTAGATCGTCCCAGTTTGCATAATGGTAATGCCATATTTAACGAGGCAATGGTGGATTTTTCTGTATGAGTAACAGTTCACAAACCGTTGTTATAGGTTTTTGGTCGGAAGTGCCTAATGGCGGGCCGACTGCAATTGAGTATTGGTTAGGATTTGTGGTTAGAAAAATCCAGGAGGGCAGAAAATTCGCCCCTCTCTGAGATCCGAGTTGGTTCATCTACAAGTTGAGTAAGCCCGCAGCTGATGGCAAATGTTTCAGCTTCTATACCTTCGTTGTCGGTCTTGTTGTGATGTTTCATCCAGGTGGTGTGTATTGAAATCTCCCAGTACGATTATTTCTGAATTGTGAAATACTTCCCTAACATGAAGTGCTGTAGGTGATGTGGAAAGAAACGTATGTTTATTGCAATGCGGTTCAGCTGATACACATTTGTTATGAAATTAGTTCAATGTTTGCTGGCTGGTGCTTGTTTAGTCTTTTTTTTTGGTGGTGCTTTTTTCTTGTTTAATGAAAAGTGAATACCCTTATACCTAGTTCGTTGAAGATTATTCCAGATACCAACAATTACTGCTCGCGTTGTGAATAGCGTCTGTTTTTTGCTTGTGATTCATACAAAGTGCATACTAAATTAATACCAAATATCAACCCTTCAAAAATGTTATCTTGTCACTCGCAACCCAAAATATGATTTTTGTGAATTTATGACATGTAAGTTGTAACGTTCATTGGGTGTTCAACATAAACTTGTATCATACCTACATACTTGCTATAACTTGGTTCCGTCTCGTACTGCGGTGATAAGTAGAACCGCTAAATTTTTTACTGTATAACCAACTAGGACAACGTTCTGTTTGAAACCAAATTTCCGGAAATATATACTTAATTCTGTAAATCGTTGAAATTATCTAAGCCTTTGTTGAGACCGGCGCCTTCTCAGATATAGTAATTTCTTTTCTATGCTTAAGCTATTCGATAATATGGCCAAAATTAGAAAATGTAATTTAAAAACCTATTAAGCCAGTAAAAGAATAATTATAAAAGTAATACGTTTACTAAGTGTTTCATAAGATAACATTTTATATTTTGGAGATATATAACGCTGATGCTGCTTATTTTGTCGATAGAGCGTTCCTCAAAGTACTAATATTTTACTACTCCTCAAATAGAGGAGTCCTGAAGCGAAACAATAGCAGCAGCCGAAAATGAATTGCTATAAAATTGCAGTTTCCAGTAGAGTGCGTGCAGGCTTTCAAATAAACTTGAGTTAATTTAGGTTAGCTCCTGTTAGCTTGAATTCATTTTTCAAAAATGAGTTTTAGGTTAGTTTGGGTTAGTGAGCAGATGATTAAAAATGTCAGGCCAAGACCGAAGTTTTAAAGGTATAGTGTCGAATTAAGAAATTATTGAACATTTTTATTCTAATGCTTTGATATGGTTTAAAAGCTATATGGAGTATTGCTAGAATTAACGTAGAAAGAAGAATGTTAACGAGAATAAGGTAAAAAATTCAATTTTTGAAAAATTATACCTACAAAAATCAGTTATATAGTTTCAGACTTTGATATACTCGTATTTTGAACATTTTATTCCACCAGTTATCTTTTACTAACAATTTTTCTTAATAAAGTTAATAAAACGGACATGTGGTTATAATTTAAACCTCGAATTTTTTTGGGAACAGTTTATGTGTTTTTTTGTATTTTCACACCTTCCTTCCCTACTATACCACACACACAGTACAATAACAAAATAAGAAAAATTAAATGGCAATCGTGAAAGAAGTTCGTGAGGAAGTGGGTGACTGAAATCCTCTCATGCTTCAAAATCCATAAAGTGCTAGCTAAAGAAAGTACTGTGAATCAAATGGGTTTCGTGAAAAAGAATGACTACACCTATACAATAACGTTCGAGCAAAGTTTGATGTTGCCCAATTAAGCACACTTTCACATCAGTAATTTTAAATGACCCGGTAGTAGAAAATAACACCAAAAAGGAAGCCACTAACTGCAAGCTAACTGCTTTGGAATGGAGGCTAGCTACGGAAATATCGAGGCCAAATAGTATTACGTGGGCTATCAGTAAATGCAAACAGTACAAATCTCCTGAAGTAGATGGAATATATACCATCTTACTCCAGAAAGGATAGGAAGTAATAATTGCACACCTGTGTTATATATTCAAACCTTGCATAGCACTACGACAATTACCAATAGCATGGCAGAAGTGAAAGTCATCTACTTGCCTAAGATAGGAAGGATAGGTGACAAGACGCCTAAATCATACTAACAATATGCAAAATAAGCAATATACTTAGGAGCCATTTTTGACTATAAGCTAACATGGAGTTCAGTTGAGCTTTTAGGGGTTTATCGGGATTCTGCCTTGTATTTGAGATATATATTTCTTTCGAAAATTTTGGTTGATGGAAAAGTTCTTTTGATGGCTTAGCTTGCCTTGTTTTATTCTCACTGTAATTACACTATGGGGGTATACTGCGCAAGCTGCAAGAGTTTTCAAAATTCAGAGAAAGGTTGCTAGATAAATATAGGGCAGATGTTAAGCAAGTATTTATAAGACTTACGTTTCCCTCTATATTTTTTCTTGCCTCTAATTTATGTCAAAAGAAATATTATCGATTATATTTTATGTAGCGATAACCATAAGCACAATACTAGGGAGAAGAACAATATAAGTTTACCATTTATGTTAGACTGAATAAGTCAGGTATATGCTCTACACAAATAGAACCAAAAGTGTACAACAAACTGCTTTCAAATGTAAGGGAATTGAATGAAAAACAATATGTACAAAAAGTTAAAATGTATAAGAATATAAGCCTTTGATAGTATTACAGGTGTTTCTTGAGAAGAAGGTGATGATGTAGGCTAAATATTTAACTGCGAGTGCCTTTTCTAAACTGTTGTCTTTATTTTTGTAACTGTTTTATTTGTCTAACCTTATATTTGTGCCATATGTAAAAAACTTGTGGAAGTGAAACTTTTTTAGGGAGGGTAAAGTGAGAAAAAATGCTTATTAAAGTGAAACGCTTATCAAAGCATGTTCCAGTATAGCTTTCAAGATATGTAGCCGGGGTAAAATGAGGATCCTGGACGAAAACTGGGGGGGGGGGGGGAATTATAGCCTTCACCCCTCCACCCCTTTGGATACCCAAAAATTTTCGAAAAAATGGAAAAAACGAAAAAAAAACATAAAAAGTTGCTCGGAAAGTTAATAAAAGTTATTATAAAACCAAATAAGAAAAAAAATTAATAAAAAAATAGAGAAACGCGGTTTTCGATGAAAAAAAGGCGATGGAGTTCAGCTACGGGGTCAAGGATTGCAAAAATGGAAAGAAAGAAAATGTTTTATGGAAGAAAAAAATTTGAAAAAATGGGAAAAATTTCAAAAATCATAAAAAAAATTTTGAAAAGTTAGTAAAAGTATTATAAAATGTAATAAGAAAAAAAAACAAAAGATTGTTCGGAAAGTTAACAAAAGTATTATAAAACCAAACAAGAAAAAAAATAAAGAAGAAATAAAAAATTGTTTAGAAAGTTAATAAGGGTATTATAAAGCGAAATAAAGAAATACATTAATAAATAATAATAGATATACGCGGTTTTCGGCGAAAAAAAAGTTGAAAGATAAGGAAAAAATATTAAAAAAGAATGTCGAAACCGGAGGCAAAAGTTGAGAAAAAAAAGCTTAAAAAAACTCAATTTCTTATATCTCTTTCAGAAGTTTCACTTCAGTTGTGTGCTTATAAAGGTGAGGCTCATACTTTTTTGTTAATATGAAAAAAGTCAGAATTTCAGTATATCTATTACTACTTTCTATATTATAACTCAGTCGAAAAGTAATGCATAGAGATATCTACTCTATAAAAAATAAGTTCTTGCTGGGTGAAGCTTATTTTTAAAATTTACAATGATTCAACTTATTTTGTCTGGTTTCATTTCAGTTTCTTTGGATCTGTATGAAAGTTGCATATCTTTCCCTGAATGATTACAAATTTCTGCTTTGGTTAAAGATTTGACCAATACCTATTTAGGACTACATTCTAAAATGGCTTCAATTAAACAAGATAAAATATACATGTTTCTCCAATTGCGTATGTCCAGCTTTAATTTTTAATCCGTCAACACTTATGCGAGGATATAAGCAATATAAAATCGCAACGTGATAATACGACCACCACGGATCCGAATGCAAAACTGGAATTTACGAAATGAACATATTTATTTGGCCATTTTATAACTAAATTATTTAACTAAAATGCACCGAGAATGAAATTGCTTTACTAAATTTGGTGACATAGTTTCTATTGCCTGGATTCCTAAAACCTTACTAACACTTTCGATCAAATACAAGTTAGCAGATAATTAACCTGTTGCAAAAATATATTTATTAAACCAAATACTTACTAGTTAAAGCAGCGTTTTTATAAAAAAAAATCCATTCAGCAAGACTTACCTGAAAAGAAAAGAAAAATATATTAATTATTTATTTCAAACTGTTAGCAACAATGTGAAGAAAACAGAGATGGGTTTTATATAATAGTAATTAATGACAACCTAATGATACTAGATATTAAAGCGTTTAATATACTTAAATGATAATAATTTCCTAACAATGATGTCATTTATTGGCTACTTCTAATAGTCTTATGTAGTTTTGGATATAGAGTGAAGTTACAAAAGCTCTCTGTCTCTTTATTTCAGATGTAATATGGAGATACAGGTATAAGGATCAGAAATTGGACAAAAGAAATGAAAAAGACTAAAGTGAAGAAATTGAAGGATAAACAGTTTTGTAAATTCAATAGTCGTTTAAAGAAACGTTGTTTTTGAACTGAGTGTAAAAATCCGCTTGTCCAATCCTAATCAGTCGTTTCGTACATTAAGAATTAGCCGCGACGCGTTTTGAGTTTTTACGATTATAACTATTACACAATAACTCGAAAAATCATTAGCGTAGGGTAGATGCAAAAAGCATTCATGTTTAGGGCTGATTCCAACAAAATAGCTCTATTCCCATCTATAATCGTCTTGCCATTTTTTTTCCTATATCCACAAATAAGAGTCTTTCTATGCAGAGAAGCATTTTAGGGTCTAATTGTCATAAATCATTGCGTTTGCCTGTTTCTTATACTAATCTTATAGACCTTTTGTATACGGATAATTAAGCCAAATGAAATATTACAGATAGATTACGAAGAAAAAATCTTTTAAAACTCTTTGCTTTTGCCGAAAACTACCCTTGCATCTTGACCGAAAATATTATGACATATCAAATTTGTAATGCATCAGCGCAAAAACTTATATATGAGACAAATTTGCATGTTTGCTGATTATGACATGACCAAATGAATATCCAAAAAATCGTCTATTGATTTTCATCCGTATGTACCAAAGCATGGAAAGTTGCAATGTATTGTATAGAATAATAACATTTTGTTATTCGGAATGACCATAACACTTTTTCTTTCAATAAACTAGATATATGTAGCAATTGTACAACAATATTGTAAACTGATACTATATAATTATATAACTATGACCTTGTAATATTCGCACATGCATAAAAGTCATATATGCAGTAATAAGAAATCGAATAAAAATAACTATTATAGTTATAATGTTTCGGCCTTTAATGCATGCGTTGTCTTTCAGCTTTCGTAGCATTGAAATCGCACTGTCGATGTCGTATGTTATTATTTTATAGTATTTCTACAATAAACTGGTAATTATTGGAAGGTTTCTTCTTTAATACCAAGGTTTGTTCATATTCTAAATGCAGTAAATTATTATTAATGTATACAAGCAATAAAATTTAGATGCAGACATCATCAATTAACAGTGATGTTCAAAAGTGCTGCTTCGAGTCGTGACTCGAGGCCAACGACCACATAAAAGAAGACGGCTAAAATGTAAGTCTCGTCTTGGCTGTGTAATAAATCTCCTTCCAGCCCCATATGCTGGGTTAGGGTTGCCAAGTGTCCTTCTTTCGGGACGACAGTCCTTCTTTAAAACGTTGGGTCCTTGATTCTCTCTTCCCACCGAAATGTCATCCTTTTCCACTATTATCATATTATTGCAGAACAAAAATAATAAAACTTAATAAAATAACAATTCAATCTCAAACCAGGATACCACCATAGAGGAATATAAAAATAAAGAGAGTGTTTTATTCTTATGAGAAAATTGGCATTGAGTTTTGACTTTGACCGCTGCCCTGCGCAATTTCAGCCGCGCATGGAGGCGCTAGCGTCAGCGGAACTAAAAGCACAGCTTACTATAAATTATCTAGTAGGCTGTGCTAAAAGTATGCTGTCGAGAATTCACAAATGGCGGTTTGACGGTTGTTGATTAAAGAAAGCCGGTTTAATCAATTTATTATTTTAATTTAAAATTGTTCTGGGGCGATGGTGGATGGAGGTATTGGTGGTGCGAGTAGCAGCCGTTGGTAAGCAGCTATTTTTTTTGTGAATTTTGTTCTTGAAATATTTAAAACTGTTAAATTTTAATTTTAGTTCTATTCGAGTTAATTAGTTTTTGAATATTAGAAATATATTGTGATACGTCAACACTATTTACCTATTTTGTTCTGTTAAGAGCTTTTTTTATGTTATTTTGATTGCATTTACTATCGCATGTTTTTTAATAAACTTTGTAACAAAATGCAAAATGTGTATATTTTCTTACACCCTAAACTATTTTTAGGTCCAAACAACGCCTAAAGTTTAATGTATAATCGCATTTAATTCAACCAGGCGCATTATGGATTTATCTGCGATAAACTAATGTATTTACAGGGTTCTCTCTTTGCTTTATTCTCGATTAAGAAAAACGCTGTAATAGTTTGTTGCAGATAAATTCATAAACCGTCTAGTTATATGGAATACGACTAAAATAAAAATAGCATTTAAATAGCCTGCCGCGTTTCTTTTGTCGATAAAACAGGAACATGTTTTGTCAACATAGATTATTAGCATTAGTTCAGTAAGCCGCCCTTAGTGTCGTATAGGTAAACATCATACGTCATTATTGTCAATTGTCATTAAACGGTGTGCCAATATTTTACAAGGGAAGGGATACTCTCTTTACTTTTATATTCCTCTATGGTTACCACTGTTAAAATATTTTTCGTGATCAAATAGTAGTTTCCTGCCATTTGAAATTAGACACAGCGGCCTCTGGTCGCGTCAAATAATATTATTTGATGGAGTACATTCTGTACATTGATGTCTCTATTCTATTATATACGCAGATCTCCTACACTTCGGATTACATTTTAAGAACCTTTACCAAAGACATATGTTTTTTGACATGTCTTTATCCTTTACAGCCCGACAGAAGCGTCTAGTTGGTAAGGGCAGCCTTGATCCCGAACTCTGCTCGTCAATGTTGTTTACACATTTTTTCACTTCACGCGTTTGTAAATATAAGACTTTTCGATTCGAGAAAAGCTGGAATGTGAGAGATTGGCTCAGGTGGTGAGGCTCGCGTCTACAACGCAAAGTAATGGGTTCGACGCCCGGCTACTGCAGTTTTTTTTATTATATTAGTTAGTTTTTTGGCATGACTTGGGTTAGTTTGGGTTAGTTGTTGTTGATTGCGCCCCACAGCGAGCGAAGCGAGTGGAGGGCATTGCATGAAGTCAAAATGTAAAAATACAAATGTAAGCATTAAACAATGCATGTAGTGCCATAGATCGTGCCGTTCGGCAGAAGTCTGGATCAATGCTCCCTATACCGGCGAGACGCTAGGCATTCCGACGGCATTATGCTATATTAAACGTCACTTTTACTTTATCTATGGTGCCACCGAAATGTCCTCCTTTGCCACTATTATCATATTATTGCAAAACAAAAAATAATAAAAGTGAATAAAATAGCAATTCAATCTCAAACCATGTTACCACTGGTAAAAGATTTTTCGTGAACAAATAGAAGTTTCCTGCCATTTAAAATTTGACACAGCGGCCTCTGGTGGCGTCAAATAATATTATTTGATGGAGTACATTCTGCGATAGGTTTAGTAGTGCCGTAGTCAGATTCTGTATTTTTTATATGGACGGCCCGCGTTCAGTTCCCGTCGGTGGTAAGACATGTTTTATTTATTTTTTCAAGGTTATGTTTGTTTCTTTTTGTAAATTTGGGTTAGTTGTTTGAGTTAGTTATACTTGGTTGCGTCATGCGTGAAGAGTTAACAGTGCTCTAAATGGGTGACGTTAACCTACTAATCAGAAGCTGCTGATATCGTATAGTGTCGTAGGACTGTGAAGTATGTTAAAATGCCCTCGGACTTATATTAGACGGTTAGTTGTTTAGGTAGTTTCGCGCGTTATTTGTTATTTGAATGGTGTTCGCTTCCGTCCAACATGTTTTTCTTCGATTTGATCTCCCTTTTTAAAAGTTAATCCTCGAGTTAACCCATGTTTTTGTTATGCTTTGCTGCTATATGTATATATTTTATTTTTTGATGAATTGCCTAAAAAATAACAGTAATAATTATTAAAACATTTTGGAAGTTTGAGCGTGGACCTGCGGCGCTTTTCCCCCTCTACGTAACTCATCACTATTTTTCAAAGCCGCAAGCAGTAAACGTTTTCCGGACGCATATATTTTATTCTTAAGGATCCAAACGAGTCTTACCGCCTGACGAGTCTTGGGCATCATAAACACATTTCTGACAAATAGATGTCGTTATGGTCAAGTTGCTTTCAGTGGGCCTCGTGATTTAGTGGTTAGTTGCTGTGTTTCTTATACGGAGCGGCGCGGCGGCTCGGGTTCAATTCCAGCAACGAGACATGTTTTTTTAAAGTTATGACAGCAAAACGTTTTTTTTCTTGATTTTGGGCATGTCTTGTGTTAGTCTCGTTTGGTTGCGCCCCGGAGCGAGCGAAGCGAGCGGAGGGCATTGCATGAAGTTAAAAGAAAAACAAATGTAAACGTATATATTGTGACGCGCGCGCAGCCCATGACTCGTCAAGCGGTAGAACTCGTTGGGATCTTTAAGAAAAAAATATATGCACATCAAATTGATTCGAGTTGCGCGCGCGTCACATTGTTGACAAGCATCATATTTTTATGGTCCAGTGAATTGCGGTCAAGTGGTCTCGTAGTTCAGTGGTAGGATGCCTAGTTTCGGATACGGCGCGCGGCGCCGGCGCCGAAGCTTTATTTCCCGTGGAAGTTTTTTATTTTTTTCTCGGTTTCGTCTTAAATACTTCGTCGAATAGTATTACATTTTGATTTTGCTTGTGATGTTAATATGCATTGCCTGAATCTGGATAATAGGAGATCAAATTTAGGAAATGTATATAAAAAGTTACTAACAATATCGATTCTTAGCTAATACGCAGTTGAAGAAATTGACTCTGTATTAATAGAAAATGACAATTGTCAAAGCAGAAATTAATTATTTTTCATGATCAATAAAAGAATAAGCCCTAAAATATCATTAAGTATGACTCATATAATATTAAAACAATTGTTAGCGGACCGTATGAAAAAAAAATATTATTAAGTAAAGCACATTTCAAAAAATCTATTGACTTGAAAAAAACATGACGCAAAAATCATTGAAAAGTACTCGTCGCGTCATCCATATCTGTCAAGTAAACATATCAAATCAAGTACTGTCAAATGACAACATCCGCCTTCTGTTCAAATAGAGTATTGTTGAAATAACTTTTCAACACGCGTGTGATATAAAGCGTTTTCCAGCCACGTCACCTGTGCTTTTTTTACATGGTCATAAGTGGTCGTGGGAAATAGTTATTTGTTTTACTAGGCAGCAAAGTAGTAGATTGACTGCCGCGGCTGATAGTTCATAGCCGAGCCTAGCGAGGCTTGGAATTCAGCTAAGGCAGTGAATCTACTTGAAGTGAAAATACTTATAATCCATTCTTTTAGGCTGTATGGATTTTTGGAATTACGGGTGCATGCCGCTTTAACGAACTATTGAATTTAAAATTAGAAAATATTGAAGATATGAACAATAAACTATTGGTATCTTTTTTAAACACAAAAATGAAAAATTCAAGGACTTTCGTAATAAGGGAATATTTAGATGTTAGAAAATATATATCTCTTCGGCATGCTGAATTAAAAGACATAATATATTTTTTTAAATACGCAAAAGGTAAATCCGTAAAGCAATTTGTTGGTATCCATAAATTTGGTAGTATACCTCAAGAAATAGCTGTCTATTTAAAGCTAGCCTATGCTAAAGAATATCCATAACCAATAACCATTTTGCTGCCTAGGCAGGGAAGTCCTAACCTTGCTGCCTAGACAGGAAAAGTAATACTTTGCTGGTTGATAGGTGCCTGCAAAATTAATATTTGCAGCCAATCGGAGAAAATAGTGATTTGTTTTACTAGGCAGCAAATTAGTAGATTGACTGCCGCGGCTGATAGTTCATAGCCGAGCGTAGCGAGGCTAGGAATTCAGCTAAGGCAGTCAATCTACTTTGCTGCCGAGTTGAACATATGATTTTTTCTCCGATTGTTTATAATGATATATGTATATTGTATATTTGCAAATTATTACAATTCCCA
>MU182768.1:236004-281717 GCA_016904865.1 Pissodes strobi
CCGCCGCGGAGAGTGAATCTTCTTATCGTAGTTAATATTCGCTGGTAGTAGATTGACTGCCGCGGCTGATAGTTCATAGCCGAGCGTAGCGAGACTAGGAATTCAGCTAAGGCAGTTGAACATATAATTTTTCCTGCCGAGTTGAACATATAATTTTTCTCCGATTGTTTATAATGATATATGTATATTGTATATTTGCACATTATTACAATTCCCACAATCATTTTATTTTTCTTGTCGTGATAAATTAAAACAAAATTTGATAGAAATCGCAATTGTTGGAACGGTTAGTTGCTATGGAAATGTATATGTCCATAATAATTATAGTTTGACAACTTATGTCAAACGTTTTATTCCCATGGAGACTGATCATTTTGCTGCCTAGGCAGGAAAGTACTTACTTTGCTGCCAAGGCAGGAAAAGTAATACTTTGCTGATTGATATGTGTCTGCAAAATTAATATTTGCTGTCAATCGGAGAAAATAGTATATTATTTTATATGGAGGAAAAGTGATACTTTTCATGGCGCGCTCGTGTTTAACAGCCGAACCGAGTGAGGCTGGTAATAGAGAGCAAGCCATGAAAAGTAACTATTCCTCCAAATAAAATATGCTGTTTTTTCTTCAAATGTCGACAAATTAATGCAAAAACATATCTTTTTAATAGTAATAATATCTAATTATTATTAAAGATAAATGGGTTCGCAAGGCGGCTTAGACCACGGTCGTAGGTGGCCTTGCTTAGACCGGTGTCGGTGAATATAATGTAACACAAAGCTGTCAGTGGACACTGTCAACAATAATTATTTTTTTCTTCAAACGTCAGTAGATCCGTCATTACTCGACTGTGTAGGCGGCCGTGAAGTTTCGTTTTTCCTCCGCCGGAGCTTTACTTTTCACTTTTCCGCCGGCGGAGGTAAAAGTGTTGTCATAGCAACATAGATACGATACAAACAGACAACAAAATACGCGTCAACAACTCAAGATTTATTAAACTACAATTTGTATTTATCACTCAATTTGTGACTACATTTCTAAAAATCACTAATTTAGGAACAAATTGGTTATTATTTAATCGAACTTACTCAATAACTGCTTATCAATACGGAATTAAAACGCAATCGGAGACACAATCTTAAAAAATAATTATTGTTGACAGTGTCCACTGACAGCTTTATGTTACATTATATTCACCGACACCGGTCTAAGCAAGGCCACCTACGACCGTGGTCTAAGCCGCCTTGCGAACCCATTTATCTTTAATAATAATTAGATATTATTACTATTAAAAAGAGATGTTTTTGCATTAATTTGTCGACATTTGAAGAAAAAATAGCATATTTTATTTGGAGGAAAAGTTACTTTTCATGGCTTGCTCTCTATTACCAGCCTCACTCCGTTCGGCTGTTAAACACGAGCGCGCCATGAAAAGTATCACTTTTCCTCCATATAAAATAATATACTATTTAAGATCTCCGATTGCGTTTTAATTCCGTATTGATAAGCAGTTATTGAGTAAGTTCGATTAAATAATAACCAAATTGTTCCTAAATTAGTGATTTTTAGAAATGCAGTCACAAATTGAGTGATAAATACAAATTGTAGTTTAATAAATCTTGAGTTGTTGACGGTTATTTTGTTGTCTGTTTGTATTGTATCTATGTTGCTATGACAACACTTTTACCTCCGCCGGCGGAAAAGTGAAAAGTAAAGCTCCGGCGGAGGAAAAACGAAACTTCACGGCCGCCTACACAGTCGAGTAATGACGGATTTACTGACGTTTGAAGAAAAAAGAATTTTTCATGCTTAGACAATTTTATTTGATATCTTCTACTTTTTATATTCAATTTAAATAGTTGTAACACATTTATTTACGAAATGTTATTTGTTACTTCTAAGTTGATATGTCATCGATACAGTACAAAAATAATTAATGAATACTTAATATAATTACATAAAATTAATTAGTAACACATGTTTAATGGCACACCTGCAGATCTTATTTTCTTCCCTCTAAATCAGTCGTAAACCAGTCAATCAGGTATAACTACTTAATTAACACTAAGTTCTGTATTACTAAACTAAATCTGTCACTATCGCTACCGTCATCGTCATTTAGATTAATAACTAATTTTTCTGTTGCATTTTTAAGATATGCATAGCTTTTTTCTATTTCCTTTACATGTTTTACCCGATTTTCCCAGTTAATTTGAGAATGTTTTTCGCTTAACTATCCATTAAAATTAATACGCTGGAATTAAGTGTAGGGGAAATATTATTACCACGAATTCCTGCTTTAATTTGAGGCAATCTTTGGTCGATGGGGTTGAATATGCAGTGGTAAGGTGGTAACCGTAATACTGTGTAACCCATACTTTCCGCAAATTTATCGCAATAATATTGTTTTTTAATATACAAACTTTTAAGCACTTCCAATAACTCTTTTTTTGCATAGTTCTTATGAAAATATATATCATTATCGTACATATAGTCTTAAATTTTGGGTGTTGGATCGTTTGAACAATGTGCTTTATTTAATTATGTACTATGATAACTCGCGTTATCCATAACAATAGCATTACTTACCGAAGTATTAGTCAATAATTTTCTATTCTAACCAATGTTCAAATAGATCCGGTGTTGTCTCGTCATGATAGACAACACAAGAGTCTCTAATATTTTTGTATGAGAGAAACAAAGCATTCGGCATAGACCCGTTTTCAGATCCAGCATGGAAAATTTTTATTCTTCTACCACGGTTTGACGGTGCACGTGTCACACACTTCCCGCTGGAATCGTTCCATCCACTGGTTGGGTTAGCCATGATTATCAAACCACGTTTCATCTGCTCGGTAGTCATTGATTTCTCTCAAATATTTCCCCCGCCATTGTTGAAGATGCCTGGATTCCATTCGAATTTGCCTTTCATTAATGCTTTTGAATTTTAATCCCATTCCTTTCACAAAGTCGTTCTTGAGCACTTAATTTCGGTTTCATCTCTTTCAAGAATTTTCATTAAATTATCTAAAGTTGAAACAAATTGATCTTCATAAATTTTATACATTTTTCGTGTTATAATGTCCTCGTCACCACGGTCTAACTTTCTGACAACTCCAGCATCACTTCTTTTTTTGTGCTCTAAAATGGGCTTTGCGTAATTTTCCACACCATAGTAAAAGGTTTACTTAGAAATAAAGCTGTTTCCTTTAAGAAACAATTTACCGCGCTCGATTAAGATTAGTTTGGGTAACATTCTTAATAATTTCTGAAGCATCTGTAGATAGATGCAATTTTCGATTTGTTTCACATTCGCAAATACCACTATATACCACTATATACACCTACATTTCTAAATAATTACTATTATATACGGTAACAAATGAAATACCACATTATGACTAAAGACACAATTTAAACTGGCTATTTAGCTTTATTTGAAATGTAATATCTAAAATTTTACCTGAATTTGCAAAGTAATGCTTGCCTGTGCCGACAAGTGTAAATTTAGCCCGTAAATTTATACCTGCCCAAATTTTTTGACGGTTTCTAATATTCCTGAATAGACTTTAAAAAAAGAAACCTATGAGTGGTAACGCTAATATTAATCAAGTCAAATCACTCTTCAGGACTTATCCACAATACGATTCGTGAATTGATAGATTTTATCCAAGATAGCTAGCGAAACACGATATCTAGGTCAATATTTTAAGAAAATACACTAAAATTTTGAGGGTGTTTCACGTCTACACACCAATAGAACCAATTCCATGGAATAATCCATCCAACCGAAAGCGTTAAATCTGTTTTAGATTTAAGTTTGGTTTTCGGGAAAATATTTAAAATACTTATGTTGGTATTGTTGACCTATTCTAATAAAAATGCTAATGCATATTTTTCTCAGAATTTGAATATCGTATCACCCCTATTGATTAATATGTCATTCATATGTTTATAAAGCTATGATATAAGTTTGTATGAGGATTTTTATTTATGTTCTGAATAACTTTTTGCAATCGTCGCACCGTCGCCACCGGGTGCGCTGGTTCTCTATTCTCTTCTAACCAAGAATCCGGCAAATTCCTCATAACGTGTTCTCATATTATGAATAAATATATTTTTATGACATTATTTTCGCTTGTTGTACAGTAAGCAGTATTTTCCTTCTTTTTTATGTAATTTACGATAACGCCATATTTGAGAGGTGAGCAACAGGGGTAGGTTTGTAGATATTGAGCCAAGTTTTTATTGCATTGAGCCAAGTTTTTATTAAAAGTTGGCTCAATACCTACAAACCTACTCTTGTTGCTGTTCCAATTTTTTGGTTTGAATATATCCACTAGACACTTTTGGATTATTTTTGAACTAATTATTCTTTTCTTCTTTTGTTCTAACTGGTAGAACGTAGAATCTTATTCCCAACTTATGACACTTTTCAATTTTAAATTAACAGCAGAGTATAGTGTAGTGTACTACCACGATGTTTCTTCAAACATCCTGTACAGAATTAGAATAAACCTTTGCCCCTTTCCAAGTTTGTAACGTTGTTATTGAATACTTACATTGACAAATGACAGCATACTGCACGTAGGTCGAAAGGTAATGGCTCATAAAGCGTTAGAATGTTATAGTTGCTACTGCAATTAATTGTACAACAAATGATTGCGGGATATGGTACTGCCATCTCGAAGCATTTAATTTAAAGTTTCAAAAATGCATACATTTAGAATATGATCAAAGTTAAACTACTGAATACTATACGTGTAAGAAACATTTGCTAAATCCACCGAAGTAGCAGCAAGATTCCATCAACAAAAAATAATATTTTCTTACTAGGCAATACTTATTCCCGTCTAGCATGCTTAATTGAACGTGAAAAAACTCCCTTACTTTTTAGAAATAAAACATTTTTTTTTTGCAGTAGATGCACATAAGTTCACGGTCGGGCATGGCTTTTCCGAAAATAATTTAAAAATTCTCGCTTTCACTTCCAAAGCGTTTTTTTTTTACCAAAAGTGGAATGCAATATCGGACAATTTAAAAATCCTTTTAAGAAACCCTAGCTAATTTTCCAATACGCCCACTTTTTCTGACCGAACTATCATTACCAATCTACTTATTTCTGAATATATTTTATTTATTCTTATCAATCAATGTATGACAAATATACACTATAATGCAATTATTGTATTGACTACCCAAAGTTAAAATGTTTTTGGAGTTTGTTTTAAATATGCTGAAAGTAATTATCTTCAGCTTTAATAGTAATACACTTCCTGACCATTCTCTCTGCGGGTAGGTACGTGAAAAAGTTAAATATTTCATCACCAGTGACAATTTTAGAAAAATTAAGACGTTTAAAGTTGCATGACAAATTCTTACATACTCCGCTTTTTAAATTGTTTTGACAGCTGAATATCCACTCTTCAGTTGAAGCTCTATTACTGTATAAGTAGCTTTCTTGTCCTCTCTCATTATCTTCTTTACAGCAACAATGTTTTTTTTTCGATAACGGCCAAAGGAGAACGCTTTGCTTGTCTTTGATATTAAACAGAATTCCTAACATCACCACTAAATTGTGGCCAGGGAAGCTGAATTCACGAGCGCTTATTTTTTTTTTAATTTGCAAAATATTATGATTTGTAAATAAGTACTTTCTGGTTATTTTCATTCTTTCACTTGTAATGTCACTTTAAACAATTATTATTAAATTTGATTCTAACTAACGCAACTTCGACAACTAAACTTCAAATAATAGGCAAAGAGTGGCTCTAAATCTCATCCACGTTTATCAGTTTTTTTTTCTCTCAATAATATCTGCTTGACCTTGCATAATAATAATTGAATGTTTAATTATTATTTTTGTAGATTCTTAAGAGACGTTAGACGTTTAGAAAATAATTTTAATTCGTTTTTGAGCACATGCCGAGATAAATAAACACTCTTTGGGTTGGCATCAGCACGGCACGGTGGTCTATTTTTACCCGTGGTAAACCGTTGATTGAACTGAATCTTTTGGTTTAGCAAATACAGATTTTTTCCAACTTAGGTAGTGAGAACCTAAGTATGAGTCTTTTCGCACACCTTATTTGCCAAATTTTTGCTTTATATATACAATTTATTAAAAGGCATAGTTTAAGTTTTTGTGTAATTTCCGTTAAATAATAACCTGTTCTATAAAGATTATATATTAATAGGTAATTTAATATGAAACTTTGGCGGTATCCATGCTTCATTGTTAACGCAGTTTAAACTAATTAATCCATTCAATTATACTTATTGATTAACTCAAATTTAATCTATATGCCTCTATTTGCTTTAAATTGCTTAAATCTTCTCCCTTTATATTAATAGTTGGTTGGTTGCTATATTTTGGACATGTTGTTTGTCGCGTAACCCGATGGGCTGCTCTATTTTAAAGCAATTTCAATAGGCGTGTAGAATCTTAAGCCCAATTTACCTTATTTTTAATAATGCCATTAGTATGTCAACAATAGAAGACACAAATTAACAAAATAAAATAATGTGGCCCGTTTATTATGGGATGACACCTTATCTCACGGGGTGTACCTAAAATAGTATATTAAGATACTAGTTTTAAAAGACCATATTTTATCGCATGATCACGAAATTAGGAAACGACCCGCTTGCGGGGAGTTTCCTAACTAGCGAGTGCGCTAAATGTATTTTAAAACGTGTATTTTATACTATTTTTTTTTCTATTTTGCACGTTTTTTAATGAAAAACATTAATTTATTCAAGTCGCGATCAAAAGTTGGACGGCCATCTTGTCACTTTTGACGTCTGTATTATTAGGAATCCCATTCAAAACGGTGTCGAAATTTTTGCTAGTGAGCCTTGACATTGAACAATTTTTTTAATATCATAGCGACCAGTCAACAAAAGAAGCTCTTTTCGACACTACTTTGCGCATCGAAAAGACTTCTTTATGATACCAAAATAGAAAAAAGTTTAATACAAGAGTTGTTTGGATTTACTTAAATTTTTAAAATATTATATTTTTATATATACAGGGTGTTCGTATTTTCGTGGATAAGTATCAACTTCCTTATTTTAAATAGAATACCTTAAGGCATTTTTGAATTCCTCAGAAAATTTTATATTTATTTCTTTATATCCTAAAGTTAAGTCTAACCGCTTTTGACATTATGTCACGAAATGCTTTTATCCCGTGACGCCACGCCGTAATTAGCGTTCAGGAGAGTACCTCAGATTCGGGATCGATTTACGCCAGGTGAGAAGAGATGATAAAGAAAGCACTTCAGTTAAAAACAATAACAACTTCTATTGTTCAAAGACTTAATGATAAAACATTAACAATGTCTATTGGTCAGAAACTTAATAAGATTATATTCTACCCGATTACTAAGGTGCGCATGCTTTCTCGATTTGAGGAATATTTTTGAAATGTTTGTAGGTCTTTAGTCACGGTTTTATAAATATAGATTTTCTTAAGAGTGTGTCTTGTGTTTTATTTAAGGTGTGGTTTGATAGTAGGATGACACGAATATGGCACTCTACTTAGAAAATTATCTCTCTCAAAACTTTGACAAATTTATCATAGATTCGACTTTTACTACTGCGGTTATGAAACCCCAGAATTCGCGACCATGTGATCGAGCCGAGCCCAGGTTTGGTTTAGAAAAAATGATAGATTAGAACCTCAAGCGCCCATGTGGACAGCCCAGGAGCTGGTTTTAGGTGAGAGACAAAAGTCTGCCGAATTGATGGTTCGCTAGCGTATTTATATCATAAAAAGTGCTGATCGTTGCATGTTTAAGGTTCATAATCGCTCCTGTTGATTGCTCGCGTTGTTTATAGTTTGTTTTTAATGTTTACATAATGATTTCGAAGTTCAAGTTAAAACTTAGGACATTTAATTGGAGTTGGTTTTTTTTGTAGAAGGAGATCTACTTTAGTAGTCTGTGTTGGCATTTTTATAATAAATAAATACAGCGTGATCAAAAACTCAAACAATATTTAAATGAAAAAATTGTAAAAAGTCATTTTTTCAAATGGAAACTCCCTATTTTTATAATTTTATCTTATTTAGCATTAAAAATAAGGGCGACTTTGTAAAAGGTTGTCTATTCGAAAAAGTTTTTGAAATATTGGCAATGTAACATTTTTCAATTGTAAAAATGATATACGGCTTTTAAGATTTGTTATTAGTTAGCCATGACGGCGAGGCGGGGCGAATAAAAAAATAAACAATCGAGCACTACATAAATGACACTATTTCTTGTCGTCTGACAATACACCTACTTATTACCCCAGCCGGGAAGATTAAGTTATTAATCTTCCGTCGGGCGTAGCTGTTCTAGCAGATACAACAGTCTTTATTTTGCATCGTTTATGGTAACCTATAGTGTTAAAATCCCCACCGCATAGATAGTCTCCTATAATGTGTCTAGAAATGTAAAACTATGGCTAATGGTAGTGCTTCTATATGCTAAAATGCCATACTTATAATTTGTAAATTATAACGTAATCAGGTGCAGTGTATCCAAGAGATCAAAATGTTTGCCACGTGCACATCAAACTTTTGCCATGGACGTATCGATAGTACGTCAAAAATAGGAGGCTACCAATGCGGTGGAGTTTTTCTAAGAAATTAAATTTTCTTGGGCAAAATAGTATGATTCAGGTGGTCCGTGGTGATAACTTAAATATCACCAGGCTTAGAAAGTACGCCCCAGCATGGCGTTGCTTGTTATTAACATCGTTTTCAAAATAATCAATTCAAAATTCATTATAGAATATTGATTGTTGACATAATAATGGCAAATTACAAATGATATAAATTGGGTTGAAAAAATATCATAGCTTATATGGTCAGTGTAAAATTGATTACCCCTAAAGAAATTGGTTTAAAATATAGCATAATTCACGTGAGCATGTTAGCTTGAGTTAGCACTCGATGCTTGGGCTTAAGCACCATCTTTGGGTAGTGGAAAGCAAATCGCTATTTTTATTCCCTATTCTGAAGTGAAGCAATGCATTACAAATTTTAGTAGGTATTGTGTGCAACAATGTTCTTTATTTAATGTTTTTTCTAGTTCGAGATTATTTAAATATTCGTAAACTTATACCGCTTAAAATATCAAAGTTGTACTTGCAGACATTTTTATTGATATTACTTACAAAGCATGGTTTATTTTTAGTGTCTTTCGTATTGGAACAACACTGGTATGACATTAAATACTAAACTTAGGTACCCATATTTTTACTATTAAAACTACTACCTTATGATAGATTTTGCTATTCGTAACAGACACAGAAAAGTTATTAATAAAATAATTATTGATATCTTTTGTAGTCATGCACAGTTCTATCGTAAACAATGCACCGATTATGTCTGAATAAATTAATAAAGTAATAATAATATAATTTATTATCACTTAATAGCAATTCTGGTTAAGAGAATCTATTATTTTAGTTTTATAAGATACCATGGAAAATTTGTGACATATTGTTTGAGGTTTGATTTGGTACTTCTTATCCCTAATTTGTACTATAGAGGGAAAAGTCTTTGATGTGAAGTGTAAATGAGACACAAGCCAGCCAACTTTTCAACTGAGATACAAATATGAGCAACAATTTATAGTTCTGTTTTTAATTGTAAGAAAAGTCGCGGACCTATCTTTTTTTACTATCGATACTAGTACAGAAGGTGTTTGAACGAGCTGGCGCTTATGATTCCACCTAGAGTTGTGTCAAACAGAAACACCCGTCAGACACAAACTGGTCATCAACATACGATTCAGTTGCGAACACTTAGGACGGCTCTGTTGCGTTACTCTTTTATCTGGAATGGACTTTCGAGCAACGTCTATCCCGAAAACTACAACCTACAGCGCTTCAAGTCCAACGTCCACCATCTTCTCCGCACACTTTAAATTTTTTATATGAAATATCTTGTTCCTAAAAATGTTTAACTACTTCCATCACCCTCTTATCAGTTTCTAATTTTTCTTCCTTCCACTCTTCTAACTTTTCGTCGATTAGGTAACGTTTGACCAACCCTACTTTATCAAACAACTGGTTCTCTGAAATGGCTGCATTACAAACATTAGAGGACACTTTGTACTTAACGATAATAATTCTTTCGTAATTTTCGTTAAACTGCTTAATCGTTTTCTATATTTTTTTTATAGAAGTTTCAGCAATCGTAGTTTGGGACTGAAGAAACAGGCCAAAGTTCTGGGGCATTATTATAAAAAAAATCTTCCAACATTTTTGACATTTTTCTGCAGACAGTAAAAAAGATTTTAATGAATCAAATGACTTAATAGTTCTTTCCAGGGCTGGAAGCAGTGCCAACAACCTCGTTTTACTATAGTGAACAACTTTCTTTTCTTCTTCTTTCTTCGCAAAATACTTTTAAGTATTGTACTCTTACAACATAAAAATATCAAAAATATCAAGGTCGATTGACTGATGTACGGTAGGTATGCGTTATGCACAATATGCGCAGCACATCCGACGCCAATCAAATTTTGGGGTCGATTATTAACTTTTCTGAATACATTATTTTCACCTTTTTTTTTTTTATCAGCTTCTTATCATACCTATTTCCGTACTTAGATAGAGTTTCATATTTTATTTGGATCTTTTCACTAGCAAAAATTTAAAATTTTTGCCTTGTAAAACCTCTATCATAGATTAAATTAGAAACTCTAAATAATCAAAGACAAAATCTCCCCCTGAAAAAGTTCTAGCTATACGCCACTCGGCTGAAATGTTAATATTTTAATTCTATCCCTTTGGGGCTCTGCTAGAACCATCAAAATGCGGTCGAGCAGTTTTATATTAATTAGCCAAATAACAGAATGCTGAATATTTAAAATTTGGAACCAAGGTTTCTCTGATGGTGACCCAAATTCGCAATTTGTTTTTTTCAATAGTGTGTCGTCTATTATTTATCGATAATTTCGCATCAATTACGAGATTATAATAAAAACGAGTTTTTCGTGACGCAAATATTTTGCGGTGTATTATTTGCCATGCTTGGGGCTAATAAAATTAACTTTTCGTGATATATAAAACAGTAAATGGCACTAAAACATATTACATCACGAAAATAGTAAATATCTGTATTAATTAAGCAAATATTTTAACTCAAGTAAAATCAACTGAAAACTACACGTTAAAATTATGTTCGTAGACCTTCTAAATAAAGAGTTCCAAGTTAAGTAATAAAAAAATAGGCATTATTAACATGCACTAGACATATAAAAACTAGCAAATTTTTTATAACAGCTTGCTTTCGACAGCTTCTAATCTTAAATAATATTCTGTAATATCATAAAAAATAACTAAAACATAATGTATAGGTTTGTTCCAGTAACCTAACAGAGATTATTGAGACTTTTCGTAGCTTGCGCACATACATTCATTGACCTATTATTAATGTAAAAGGTGACACTCAAGAGATAATATGCAAAAACTAGCCTACGATTATTTATAACTCGAGCAAGAGTTAACAAATCAGATGGATAATATTTAGCTCCCCATCATCAATTGATTTGTATGATAAAATATGTTTTTGTCCGCTAAATATTTTTGAAATGAAAACTTCGTTAGGCGTGGTCGGCATACTTTTTCTTGGATATTGATAAAACTGAGTCGTCACGCTCGGGAATTTAACGGCCATTCGGGTAAAGTCGGCTCGAATCGACTTCAGCCAAGCGAGAGAGAGATGAAAATATGGCAGTCTTATTATAAAATTATTCGAAACTAAATTATTTTTTAACTTTCGGTAAGGGAATATATTTTATATAAAGGTAACTTATTAACTTAAGTTCAAATGTAACTATACACTCTACTTATGCTATTGTCACAATTTGCCAAAAATTATTTGTTTTAAATTAAGTTTGTTAAAAGCAAAAAAATGTAAATTAAATGGAAGTGCTGTGGGATAATACGCACCCCTTATCTGAATTGATAAAGTATAGATTATCTGTTAAGATTATAGACAATGTTGTATACAGATATTTTTGAACAATGATGCTTATCTTAAGTAATTATTCCATATTTTTTCGCCGAAAACCGTGTTTCCATAACTTTTTTTCTATTATTTTTTTTCTTATTTTGTTTTATAATACTTTTATTAACTTTCCGAACAATTTTTTACGTCTTTTTTATTTTTACCATTTTTTCGAAGAGTTTTGGGTATCCAAGAGGTTGGGGGTAGGGGCTATACGGGGTCCAGTCAGTTTTCGTCCAGGATCTTCATTTTAGCCCGGCTATATGTCTTGAAAATTTCAGTTCTTTAGCCATACTGGAGCATGCTTAATTACTTTGATAAGCATTTTTTTGAAGTGAAAACTTTTTAAGGCGCGTTTTGCGTTTTTTCCTGGGTATTGAATTCAGTAAAATCGTCACGCTCGGCGCCGTCACGCTGGGATATGTATGTCATGTTGCCGTATAGGTAGAGGGCTGAAATTTTCAGGAGATGTAGCTGAACTAAAAAGAAGATCCTGGACGAAAACGGGACCCCCCTCCGTTTGGCCAGGGAATGGGGAGAAGAAAAAACTTATATAATTAATTTAGAGAGAACGGGAAGAGATACGGGGTCGAAATTTTTATGGTAGGTGCGCCCCATAAGGGGGCATCTTGGACCATACGGGGGGACCGGCGCTCTAATTTAAGAGGGAATTTTGGGGGAATAACCGTTTTTTGCCCGTATCTCTGCAACGAAGGCTCGGATCGAAATTCTAACAAACGATGACCCCGCTTGTTGAACTTTTCACTTCTATCGTGTGGTCTTAAGCACACACACACATTTTTTTCTAATTCACCCTCGGTAAAGAAAAAGCATATGGTGACATCTTACGAGAAGTCATAAATTAAAAATTCTTGTGTTTTTCAGGTCTGCCGTCCTCAATTAAGGGCCGTATCTATAGAAAATCAAAACAGAGATTTTCACATGCATGTATGAGTTCCTATGAACTAATGCTATCATCTTAAAATGATTCACCGTATCTGCAAAATTAAGCCAATTTCTTAATTATAACGCGCCGCTATGCTCGTGAAAGAACCAAATGTATGTTGTTTTTGACCATAAAAGCATACGAAGACACAAAAACCGACAAAACTGCAAGCAGTGGTGAGTCCAATAATTTTCTATTCATTTACCAGATTTATAGTATATTCCAAACCAATTAGAACAACATTATAAGAAGTGTTTTTTAGGGGTTCGTTAAAAGTGCAACGGATGATGATCCCGATTATATCTTGCAAAAATTACAACATGCGAATGTTGCTCCTAGTAACGAACTCGAGCTGGGACGGTTTCAGCAGTTGACGTTACCGTGTACTATCAGTAATGGAAGAATTTTAAATTGGTTGTATAACCTTGACGAACCTATGAACAATGAGGAAGACCAGCTAACTGGCAGTAATCATCTAACTAAAAACGGTGACTTATTCTTACATTCGGAAGGTGAAGCTTCTCCTGAAACTATTCAAAATAATATTTTGGCAATTCTAAATTAATACACGATTGTACTATTACCAAATTGAATTTTCAGAAACTTTGAAACAACATATTGAAGGAACTAGAATATTTAACACCATTTCCGATGCGTGGTCCAGCGGCAACAGCAGCGAAAATATTCCTTTAATGTATCGAAGATACCCTACAAAAGTGTCGAAAATGGGACACCCGGTACGTTGTGACAGGCTGATAACTCCGAAGGAAAGTAATGAAGCAAACGTGGATCCTGGTAATAAAGCTTAAACTGTTATTCATATTTTATTTAATTTTTTTTATGGCAGTGGCACACACACTAAAGGGAGATCCTATGGCGCTCGACGAGCGGTGTGTGTGCGAAGATGTTGATTGACACGGTTCTTGAATATTTGTAGGTTGTAATTAGTGGGAAACAGATGTCCTGGAACTGAGTTCCACAGTGATGCCGTGCGCCAGACAAAGGAGTTCTGGTAAAGCGATGTTCTAGGTGTTTCTAGTTGTACGACGAACTGGTGCGCTCCTGCCGTCTGTCGGGACTGTCTGACAGGAGTTGCCAGGGGCGGGATTATGCGGACCAAATCCTGGGAACATCTGCCGTGAAAGCATCTGTAAAACAGAGACATCTCGGCCACATGTCTGCGATGTTCCAGACTATCCAGATTCCGGGTCAACTCCGGATCGCCGACGAGACGCACAGCCCTCTTCTGAATGGAATCCAGCAGCTTTAGGGTATGCTTTGGTGCGGCACCCCAGATATGTGAGCAATATTCTAAGCACGGTCTTATTTGCGCTTTGTACAGCAAGAGCAACTGCTGCGGTGTATAGAGTTTTTTGTTGCGAAATAGCGCACCAAGCTTCTGGGAGGCTGATTTTGCGATGTTAGCAACATGATCATGCCATGACATATTGCTGTTGACCGAGACACCCAGCAGCCTGATTGACGAGGATGAAGGAATGGTCGATCCTGCCATAATGATGTCAGGGTCCGCTGTATTGGCCCTATAAGTAAACGTTGCTGCTTGGGTCTTTGCTGCATTGAACTGGACCAAATTTCTGTCGCCCCAAGTTTGAACTTTCTCCAGGTCTTGATTAATTGCTGTAATCTGCTCCTGTCTGCGGTGATGAGTCTCAGTCGCTGGTAAGGGTTTTTCTGGTCTAAAGTGGGAGACAAGGGTACTGTCATCTGCAAAACTGTAATGTGTTTCGTTATTTGTTACTTTTTTGCAGGAACACTCGTATAAGATAGCAGTTCTTACAAAATGAAAGAATTATGACACTAACTTAAAAACAAGAAAAGCATTGAAAGCCAGGTAACATTTTGTAAACTGAAAAAAAAACAGAACAAACATCATACATACTAAATACTTAACTGTCATATGAAACATATCAGGGAAAGATTAAAGCATTTTTCTTTTAACAAACATTGGGCATGATTCAAACTATGTGAGCATACTGTCAGGACTCTTGTTTAAAATCATCTGAACCGTGCTAAAGAATCTCGTCATTTGTACAAGCACCGTCTAAATATATTATTAGAATACCTTTAGACGGTGGTATAAGGAACAAGCAAAAGCTTTACCCGATTCCATCACAGTATGTGTGTCAACTGATTTATAAAAATCGTTATGTTACCGAGATTACACATGTTCACAAAAGCTATCCTTCAAAGAAGATTTGCAACGAAACCTTTGTTCCTTTGGGGATTTTTTTTAAAAACGCGCCATAGGCGCGAGGCAGCAGTGTGGCACGGGTCAATAATGCTCCAAAGAAGATCTAATAAGCACATTCAATACTTCCCTAAAAATACACAGAGTTGCCCCGTCTATTATAATCTGGATGGATAATTATGCCAGTCAGGTCAAGATTTGGACTATGCTTACATTTTTAGTCTTATAATTGGGAAAATTTTACCTCCACATCTTTCAGAATTGGTTTAAATTGTATCTGAACGAGGCGAATTTACGCTAAAATATCGTAGTAGCTTTAATGGACCCTTACAGACGCTTGATTTCTTAACTTACAAAGCAATGAAGAAAAAACCACTTCTAAAGCCTGTTTGTTCTCTTTAACTGCCCAGAGGGAGAGAAACACAATCTACTTAAACCAGAGTATATACATATATTTATTAATACCGTGCTTAATCGTTGGGCGATCTTTTCCCGGACAATAGCAACACGTTTTGGGAAAGTCTGCCAACATTGGAGGAAACTGAAGAAGGGAGTGATTCTTAAAATATTCACAATTATTATTTAATTTTAATATGTATTTAGTTTTAGAAGTGAAAACTTCTTTAGACGCGTTTTGCGTTTTTTCCTGGGGATTGAATTCAGTAAAACCGTCACGTGTCACGCGTCACGCTCGGATGTATGGCATGTTCCCGTATAGGTGGAGAGCTGAAATTTTCAGGGGATGTAGCCGGGGTAAAAAGAAGATCCTGGACGAAAACGGGACCCCGTAACCCTCCCCCCCCCCCGTTTGGTCAGGAGAGGGGGAGAAGGAAAAACTTGGGGGCTACCTTTGCTCATACGGGGGGAACCAGGGCTCTAATTTAAGGGGAGATTTTGGAGGAAAAACCGTTTTTCGCCTGTATCTCTGCAACGAAGGCTCGGACCGAAATTCTGACAAACGATGACCCCGCTTGTTGAAGTTTTCACTTCTATCGTGTGATATTAAGCACACACACAAATTTTTAATCCGTTTTCGTGTGTGTGGTTTTAGGTGTATTTTTAATAATTATTATTATTAGAATTGTTTTCAGTTTTTAATGCATTTTTCGTATTTGTTCTTAAGTGTATTTAATAAAGAAATTAAAATTGCCTATTTGTTTTATTGCAAGCTTCAGTAAACATTGGTTTTCTTACGGACAATTTGCATTGCATTTTCAGTTTTACTGTAGCTCGAAGTTTAAACGAAACGTATGCAACTGGTCCTAATCACTTATTTTCTATTTAATTGCAGACACGGCATTAAATTTATACTTCTTAATGAAGTGTCTTTCTGAAAAAAAGAGGTAGGTAATTAGTATTTCTTTTAGCATTACATGTTTTCATTTTAATTTCAATTATTGTAGCACATTTTTCAATTAAATAAATTGCAAACAAGTAAAGAGTCCAAGCAATAAAATTTAAACCCTATTCTCTTGAATTAATGTTCTCTGTAGATACGGCTTTTGAATTGAGGGCGGGAGGGGTGACATAGTTCTTCTAAGTTGAAATTCAGTTTGGAATTGATGCTTCATTCATTCATTCATGCATCTAAGGGAAAAAGGGAAAAGCAAAGAATCAAACTACCGGATATATATTAATATCTGTTATAATTCATTCTAATGAGGGATTACGATAAGCTGTCACACCTATATTTATTTTGTCACGCTTAGTATAGTATAAAGTTTTGGTTTCATGCAAAGAGTTTAAAAGGCATAACCTTAAATTTCTATAAAATGTCTGGTAGTTTTCATCCACTGAAGTGCTTTTTAATTATTAAAATGACCGAACTAGAGGTCAGGGATAAAATGCCGAAAATAAAACACATTACGTGTGCGGTATAAGCCTTTTATTAAAATGGGACTCACTTGCTCCTTATTTCATTAGAGCGAGTTCATAAATTAACAATGTGAAACGTTTTATTATCCAAGAGTTATATTGTTACAAAACATATCATAAATTATACACTAAGTGATGAAATAATCTTGATTTTGCCTATTAAGTTCTTTTAGCAATATTATGACATGAAAGTTAAAGTGCGTGGAAAGCTTTTCAATTTGATAGTCTTTATTGTTGAATGTTGACCATACCACCGCATCAAATTTAAATTTTTAATAGTCTGTTGCCAAGCATGTTGAACAAGTTGGCTTCAGCTTTAATGGATTTTTTTCTTAATTTCCACAGGTACATGCAGTGCTTTATTTTTGTTACACTTCTACTTGGCATGGTAATGAGGTCACGTTATTTCAGTAATTGGGACTATTTCTTGTTGACATGAATCAGAAGGGAATTTAAAACATGATGCCTGAATAATATAATAAAATATAACAGGTACTGTGCTATTAACTAAACACTTGAACGAATGATCCGAAGTATTTGCATCGATAGCATTCCATCAATTCGCGTCCTTACAGAAAACTGATATTCTTTTTTATAGGTGTCCATAATTTTTTTTTTCGTTACTTTTTTTGCTACAAATGTAATTGCGTCGATATAGTGTTCGACATTTATAAAGACAATAGTAATAGAGTTGATTTTTAAGAATTGTGAAAGGCTCAGGCATTCAAAAAATCTGCTGTGCCTCAAACTCTTCTTTCCGTAGATATTGAAAGCTATTTGGCTTCTCCTAAAAATAGAGCTTGCCTACAATCATATTTTGCAAAATGGCTTGTGGAACACAATACCATTCATAGCTCCGATATCAGTTATTTAGGAGGTATGCTATAAAATGGAAAAGGTTCGTTTTGGAAAAGGAACAGTTACAGAGGAACTCTCTTTAGCGCCAGACCATGAAGAGGCAGACGACCACATACTGTTTCATATTTATCACATTATAACTACTTGTAAACCTCGTCAAATTCGTATCTGTTTCTGATATTTTTAGTAACTCACTTTACCATTTTTATAATCTATGGAAAACTGTCGAGCTCTGGATGACATTTGGAGTAGGGAGAACCCTTCGATACCTGCCCTACATCGTCCTGCTAATACAAGCATTTGTTCACCTGACATTTTGTTGAATTTACCAGCCAATCATTCCTTGACAGGATGTGATACCAGCAGCAAATTCGGTACCAAAATATCAGCATTGAAATATGCAGAGACCTGTGCTGAAGAATTGTTGTTCGATTTGCGAAAAGAACCTATAAGTGAAGAAATGATCATCAGCACAGAACAATTTTTGGTTAAGTGCCTTGGTGGATCTCACACTTCTTGCATTGTTTCTTTTAGGTATAGTCATTATCAATCATCAAAAGAAAATACGAAATTTTCAGGATCAAGTTCTCTTCGTCTGCACATAACAAGAAGTTACTTTCAGTGTTACATTTGGATAAATGCTACATATAACAAGCAAATTTTTAATCCTTTAGATTATGGATGGATAGAAAACGACGCAATTTTGGCTCCTAATATTAGTGAGGAGCCTACCATGGCACAAGATTTTCCTAGTCCGTGTAAATGTGCTAGGTGTTTTAGGGAAAACAAGTGTATTTGTGAGTTCAAAAAATTGCTTGCTCTGACTTTTGTAATTGCAAGCATAAAAGGGAAATTAATTGTAATAACCCAAAATTAAATATTTCTGTTACGTAAACTAGTGTTAAACATAAATCAAAATAATTGAATAAAACGAATAGTAGCCAAACAATTTTCACGTTGGCAAATTAATCACCTGTGGTATTATTAAAGTAATCAAAAAAGTGATATTTCTCCGATGTAGACTAAGTATTTTACGTGGAATTGAAAAATAAATTCATATATAGAGTGATCCATTGAAAAAAAAACTTTTTGTTTTTCCGTATACTGATCATTTCTCCAATATTTTTTATACGCAGAAAAAAAGTATTTTTCAGTACCTACATAACCGTACTTTAAATTTTTTTGGGATACTTAAAATAAAAAAGTTAAAGGGGGGCGACATTAGAGGGGATCACCCTGTATATCGATTGCTCATTTGAACAGCAATTTTACTTGACAATGAGGTCCTTCGATTTGTGGAGTGTGTCTTATTGGCATGGTTGAAAAAAATAATGTAAGTCTAAATGTACTTAAACATTTGACGTACGAGCATCTGCGGCCTTGACATGTGCTTTCGGCCAAGCCTAAAGTACATGGTTATCCAACGAGGACTAGAAAAGGCGATTTTTTTACTTTCCCTGTACTTTTATAAAAAAAAACTGAGATAGCCTTCTTATGTAGTTTTCTCCCTCGATTTCGGATATGTTCAGCAAAAAAGAATTGAACATCAAATAAAAGTGCTAGGGGTCACTATGATATTTTTTTTTTAAATGGGATGCCATATTTTTAATGTGCTTATCCAATTTCTCATATAAATTTTGATCTAAAATGATGGATTTTTAATTAAAAAACGCATTTTTTCTTCAGTTTTAAATTCCGAAAATGTTCGTCTGCATACGATTAATACCTGATAGATGAATACTAGTCACCTGTTCAACCTTTAACCTGATTTAAAGCGGCCGTCAGTCAGACCAAATAATTAATAATCAAGTTTCTATACTATATTTTTCACGAATTAGATACAAATAATGAAATATTCTTTAGAGAAACGACTAAGTGTAATAAAATTATATTAGAAAAGTGGAGAGAATGCTCGACAAATAAAAAGAACATTTTTTGAGAGTTTCCAGAGACACATTTCAGTAGATAGATTCTCAGAATTAAGACCCTATTTGAAAAAAGCGAGACATTGAAAGATAGCCAAGAAAGATGAAAAGACAGAATAGAAGGCATTGTTCAATATTTTAATATAAATCCGAAGAGTTCTATTCCGCAAGCGGTACGAGAAGTAAGGTATGGTCCAGAATTCCGGAGCGTAAGCTATGGAACAGTTCACAGAACTTTAAGAAAATGTGGTCTAAACCCATACTGCATCCTTCCCGTTCAATACTTGATACAACATCAAAAAGAACTTCGATTTCGATTTGTTGCTTCAATGCTGATGAGAGAGCAAGATGAAGATTATAATTTATATAATAAAATTCTATGGACAGACGAAGCGTCATTTACAACATCGGCGGTATACAATAGGGAAAATACAAGATACTGGGCAACAGTTAACCCTCATAGATTTGAAATTATAAAATTTCAAGGTAGAAGCTCACTTAATCTTTGGTGTGGGATGTTAGAAAATCGAATCATTGGACCACTATTTTATCGTGGCTCTTTAACAGGCCAAAGATACCTCCAGTTTCGTCAAAAAGATATCGAGGATTTCTTGGAAAGATTGCCATTGCAAGTCTAGAGCAATATCATTTGGCAGCAGGATGGTGCTCCGCCTCATGCAGTTCGAGGAGTGGTAACATAATTAAATGAGCATTACAATCAGTGGATTGGCCGTAAAGGAACAATGCATTGGCCACCAAATAGCCCCGATATCACGCCAATGGATACATTTTCAGGGGGTCATTTAAAAAATGTAGTGTATCAACGGCCAAACAGAAGTCTCGAGGATATTCAGCAAAAAAATATAAATGAAATTAATAGACTTAACCAAGACCAAAATATTGTGAGAGATTTCTTGGAGAGACTGAAAAGGGGCATCGGTCGTGTTTTGAAAATAATGGAGGACACATCGAACAATTTTATTATATTATTGAGATTAAAGTTATTAAGTTAGTTTATAGTTTTTTCTAATATGTCATACTGTTTTTATACGTAAACAATAATAGATTGGCAAAAAACTACCATTATTTGTAACTAATTCGTGAAAAATATAATATAGAAATTTGAAAGTTGATTATTTGGTCTGACTGACGGTCGCTTTAAAGCAGGTTGAAGGTTGAACAGGTGAAACGAGTATCCATCCATCAGGTATTAATCGTACGGCAGACGAACATTTTCCGAATTTAAAACTGAAGAAAAAAAGCGTTTTTGAATTAAAAATCCATAATTTTAGATCGAAATTTATATGAGAAATCGGATAAGCACATTATAAATATGGCATCCCATTAAAAAATATATCAAACTGACCCCTAGCACTTTTATTTGATGTTCAATTGTTTTTGCTGAACATATCCGAATTCGCGGGAGAAAATTACATAAGATGACTATTTCAGTTTTTTATAGGGAAAGTCAAAAAATCGCCTTGTCTAGCCCTCGTTGGATAACCCTGTACCATCACGTATTTGACAAGAGGGACGATCCATCAGCTGGTAAACTATAATAAGTTATCCATAGGGTCCAAGTATTCCGTTATAATTTGCAGCCAACCAAATAATGAAAATTGCCAGACTTGGGAGAAGCGTGAGATTTTTGATGGAGTATATTTGCTTTATAACGTTTATATGGACGGAGAAACTAGTTTTTGTTTCATTTAAAGTTTAGAACCTTAATATAGAGTTTGCTATCTAAAACATCATAACCACTATTTTATGGTGTCATACTGTAATATGCAAAATTTGTCTTAAATATTAAAGCCATGAAAATATAAGTTATAGCCGAGCATTAAATGCGAGTATTTTTGAAGGTACCATTTAGAAAATCTTTTCGGGCTTTCTCTTCTTCATGGCCTGTTTATTACTGGTAGCAATAGTAGATGGAAATTGTCGGATTGATATCACCTGTTATACAACTACAAAGGTCATTTCAACAGTTTCGATAATTCGACATAGTGCCGGAAGATTAGGTGTTATCGCACCGTTTCGTGAATTCCGTCACTTGCTGATTTCGCCAACGTCAACTATAGCCTATTTTTGTACCAGACAAAGTTTTTCGATTTTTCAGTTATGATTCACTGCCAGAAATAGCCAGCCCATATTTTATATACACATATTTTAACATTATTTTACGAAACAGTCTTTCTGGACGTCGACTTTAGTCGTCGTCACGAAGTCTCGTGATATTATTCTAGCTGACTAGTTAGGAGCCCCCATCAACCCCAATACCAATCTCTTTTTGAAAAGGTGTAACCATGCATGACTTTATACTTTAGACTCTAGATATACTTGATTAGGTAGTTTCCTCTTTAATTCTTTTATAATTATATATTTACATTTGATTAGCTGGTTGCAATGCAAACATATTATCTTTGGGGCTATAAGCGTGGTATATTTTTCTATTAAAAAAGCCGCGAATAAATAAAAAATATTTATATAAAATTACTTTCAAATCCACTTTTAAAAATGTCTACAATTATTTTTCCAGAACAACTATCAATGAGATAAGAGTCCCTTAGCTTTTACAACATTATTATTACCATGTTTTTTTTTATTACGAAATCGTATTGTAGTTTACTGTCAATCTAACATCTCATAGATTGAAGATATTTTGTCCACACGCATTATTTGTTAGCGATGCTCCCACTTATATCGTAAATGTATATTAACACCCTTTTGAGAAAGCGGTTTCTTTACAATAAATTGGTTATTTCGGAAATGAAAATATTTCGAATATCGTTGATACTTATTATTGAGCAAAACGCATAAACAAAACAAATATTATATTAATGTGTTGGTTAGGGAAGTTACTCTAGCTATGATAATCGATAAACTCTAGTAATTCCAGTCTGTTTATCTGTTTATATTGATTAAAAAAATAAACAATGCAATTCTGTTTTCTTTTCAGTGTTTAATAATTTTTCAAGAATATATTGGACATTTTGGGATTTTGAGTAGTTTTGCGAATATGTTCATCAAATGCTATTTATATTATTAATGGAATTTAGAGTATACACAAAAGAATAATGAAAGTATATAAAATGCATTCAAAAAATTTTGAATATTTGGATTTAAGTTAACCGACATTATTGGATAAAAATAATTTATTCAGCCGAAGAGTTCATTGGCTAAAAGTCATATAACATTTTCGGCTTTACCGATTTACTAAGAAATCAAAATTTATATAAAATGTAAATACAAATAAGCAGTTAAGGATAGGGACCATAAATAACACTAAAGGAGATCGGGCTCTAAATCTAAAACTGAGCTTAAATAAACTAAATAAAATGCAGTATACTGAATTTTAAATTCTGTATTATTTAATATTGATTACTTTTCATTATTAATATGTCCCTAATGAATATCTAAAACTATTTGAATCAACACATATTATTTTTGGTAGTATGGTGAATAAAATAGCATAAACTGTTTTTAATTTTATTAGCATCTTGCGTCTTTTTCTCATCGAAATAGGTGACGCATATATTTGCTAGTTGTTTTCGAAGTCACCAGGAGAAGTAATTCTCTTTTTAAAATCCAAACGTTTCCGGAATTTATTGTGAAAAAAAATCCATGTTTTGTATTTTATGTCTAATGGTCCTTTGTTTCTGCTATTGCCTCCAAAATTCTGATATAATATATTTCGGCTAATTAAAGACATATATTATTATATCCGCAGCTAATGTGTGACCAAAAATGCATACACTTTAACATTAGAAATTTTAAAATTTATACTGTGGGCATACAAATACAATCATCCATTGAAATACGTAATACATCTATATTTACGCGAAGGCAAAGCCATGTCGAAACTTGGCACCTGTTCCAGACTGATGTTATTATAGATTTGCAAAATATTTTGAACCAAATGCTGCGCTGTCTATAAAAAAGAAGAGCCAATGAGGCAGCTAAATATAATTTTAAAATACTTTCAAAATTCCAAACGTTATTTCAATCATCCCTAAAGTAGTATACTTCTTAGCTAAAATAATAACAGGAAAAATGAACGATAATTTAGGCGAAAATCTAAAAATCAGGATCTACATTTTACAGGTTTAGGATTGATAATTCTATATTTTATTAAGTTTAGAGCATAATAATGTTAGCAAATTAATATAAAATATAATTTTGTTCATTATTTATATTGACGAGTGACGACATATGTTCTGACTATTAAAAACACAATGTCATGGATTCGAAAATATGGAATGAAAAACCTTAAATGACATACCTTCGTAAAATATTTCCAAAAATCTAAATTTGGCGCGTCGTTCTTTTTTTCTTCTAGACGATCTAGATAAATGCATGAAATTTAGCGCCAAAACGACACTAACAATGTCCGAAAACACTTGTCGCCCGTACGAAAGTTCAAACCGTAATGCGACAACAAACTCGAAAGGAAAACAACACAAGATTCTAAATTTTGTTAATTAGATTCTTTGGACGCTCCTTGGATCGAACTGGTTTTAACTGAACGTTGCCAAACTGCTCTATGGAAGGGGATTTATTATGTTAAAAATAAAGTTATGGTGTACGCGAATTTATGATTTTGTTGCAAATGTCCAGTAAATTAAAACGAGACCGCCTATCACTTGTAATAATTATTGCATATAGAGGAGAGCAAATATGAATGATCTCTGGGAAATTAATTTTTTTAAGAAAATTTTACTCAACCACTCACTTATTTACTAATTAGGTAGAAAGCAGTTTTTTTTCCATTTTGTATTTGTATTGATACTATTGCGAAACGCAATAGTATCTTACTCTTACTGAGAGTATTCCGACACCGATGTTGGAAACACATTTTTGGCCACCCACCTTATTCTGATAACTACAAAATTTACAATTCTGAGAAAAATTGTCAAAATTGTGAGATAAGGCCAGAATTCTAATGAATTATCTAGAATAAATTTCATAATAATTGTTAATATTAATTGGTAAAGTCTTGGTAAAAACAATGATGAAACTGTAAAGTAAGCAACATATTTATTAAAGTGAAATTTATTTAATAATAATACCTTTACTTGGGTATTACCCAGGACCGTAAAATCCGACCATCTTATAACTGTATAATCCTAACCACAAAGTAATCAGTGACCCGTTCATAGAATTATCGTGCTTCTACATCTGCCTTGCCCAATTCAGCTAACTATTCGTAGGTGAAGTTGTGCTATCATTTTGCTTCAATTTTTGATAGTTTTTACTAATATGAAACATTTAATTAAAACGGTGGCATTCACGTGTAACTATAAATCATCCAGACAAATACACTTTGAAAGAAAGTAGGACATGTATTTCTTTTCTTGTGAAAAGGAGCTATCTGGTTTATTTTGGCGTTGACTTGGGTGACCAGGATAAATCATATGGGAAATATGCCTTGAAAATTTGCGATAGTGAATAATTGGAAAGAGGAACATTGGTTTGGATAACCAAGAGTTGAGACGGAACCAAAAAACCACCACGACCACTGATCTATTTGCCTCGTAAATATAAATATATTAGTTGGAACAATGAACATATCCTGATCGACATTTAACAAAGGGACCTGTGCTGCATTCTGAAGAAATGCTCATTCCATTATTCAGCAGTCTACCAAGACTCCCGAAAGATTATATAGGTTCCTCAATAGCTGATGAAATTCAATGTATCTTGTCACAAAACGATAGTGATTCTGAAGCAGATTGAGCAAGTGCCCAATGCTTCAATCAACAAGAGTTGAGTGATCCCATTAGAGACCTGAACTTCTCACGAAGTCTCAAGAATTATCTGCTTTTAGATTAAATTAAAATGGCCTACTTTATTCAGATACTAATACTACATTTTATCCTAAAAGACATCAAAATACTTTGCCTTTTTTCTTTCAGTGATTATAAAGCAGATTCAGCAAGTCTTCAAGGTTTCAATCAACAAGAACTGAATGATCTTAGTAGATACCTCAACTTCTCAAAACAGTCATCAGAATATGTTGCTTCCAGATTAAATTATAAAATAAATGAAGAGTGAAGGCTGTGTGCATGTACGAAATGTACTAAATGAAAAACTTTTATATTCCATGCATAAATTTAATCCAAAAGGACGTCTAATCAGCGTAACAGAGCGCTTTCGGCCTTAGCCATCATCAGTGTTACTTGTCAATTGGAACAAAAGATCATATCCACAAGAGGCAAAAACTACATCAAAACGCCACCGGTCACATCAAAATTAAAAAAAAAAACACTTTACATTATAAGAGAAGTTCACATAATTGAAACATTTAACAACAATTATCAAAGCGTGGTTCCCACGTCTGTCTTTAAACTGCGCATGCCTTCGAGCAATATCTCTTGCGTCTGGCATGGTCTTGCACAAACTCTTGCAGCATGTAAAACGGCCTTTATGTCAAAGATATTTACAAATGTCATATTCAAGAGTCATCATAATATCTTATCCTCGTTCTTATTTTATAAATTTCTTTCTTTCTAAATTGTTTTTGTTAAAAGAGAGGCTCTTGAAAAAAATAATTTTTTTATTTGCAGTAGTTGACCTTTCAAAATACAGCGTTTTAAATCTAGAACCTTCGGCGTATTATGTTTCATATTTGACCGGCTCTTTATTTACTAAAATGTCGAGGTTTTAATTTGGGAATTTTGATTTTATAATCAATATATTGCATTTGTATTTTAGAATTATAAGTTTTAATAACAATATTTTGATCGTTTATTTCTTGATGTCCCCAGAGTGCCAACACGTTTTCCGAGAAAATATTTAATTGTTTATTTCTTAACTGTTTGATTGCGAAAGACTTAACGAATGTTTAACGTATGATGAACTGAAACATGTAATTTAAATTTGCAATTAAATTTCCCATTTAACAGACGATACGAAAACTGAATGCATTACGAAATAAAATGGGCAAAATATACTAAATGAAAAAATAATTACAACAGAGGCGAGCGACATAGTGGTAAATATATTCAATTACATACCTATTAGCAGTGGCGTAGCTAGAAATGTGGGCGCCGGGGGGCAAGCCTATCCGCTGGCGCCTAAAACAAACCTATATTTTGTGTATATACACAAATTAATCAAAAAATAATACATCATAATATTAAACGTATATATTTTTGAAGTGAATCTTCTTAACGCGCGCCGGGAGTAAAAATTGAAGGTCGCGATCCCGACACACGGCGGGCGAGCTGGCCGGGAACGGAAAACGGTCACGGACGTTTATTGTGATATCTTTGTTAGTTTACAAAATAAAAATACGGGATTTGCACTATTACCTTGTCAAGACATAAGCGAAACTTTTATGAAGAATATATTTTTTTTTCATTTAGGCCTTCCCTTTTTGTTAATTGAGTGATACCTATATTTAAAAAAACTTCTTTTTAACCAGATCCGTTAAGATATGTATAAATCTAGGGCGTTTAATTATTGTGATATCTTTGTTAGTTTACAACATAAAAATATGGGGTTTGCACTATTACCTTATCAAGACATAAGCGAAACTTTTATGAAGAATAGTTTTTCATTTAGGCCTTCCCTTTTTGTTAATTGAGTGATATATTTACTAAAACAGAGTTGTATCCACAATACCGAAACAGGATTATTGCACTCGACGCGCGTTTCGCTAACCATGTTAGCATCATCAGGAGATGATTAAAACTGTTTTTAAAAAGTTTTTATCATCTCCTGATGATGCTAACATGGTTAGCGAAACGCGCGTCGAGTGCAAAAATTCTGTTTCGGTATTGTGGATAAAACTCTGTTGTAGTGCATGTTGCCGAGGGTTCCAAACCCCAACGTAGTTGATATATTTAAAAAAAAACTTTTTAACCAAATCCGTTAAGATATGTATAAGACTAGGGCGTATAATTATTGTGATATCTTTGTTAGTTTACAAGATAAAAATATGGGGTTTGCTCTATTACCTTGTCAAGACATAAGCGAAACATTTATGAAGAATATATTTTTTTTCATTTAGGCCTTCTCTTTTTGTTAATTGAGTGATATATTTAAAAAAAAAACTACTTTTTAAAACCAAATCCCAGGCTAGGGCGTTTAAGTTTAAGAAGTTTCACTTCTGATATGCGCACAGAGTGCACACGCTTTTTTTTTATTTACAGGAATATGAATATAAAATATAAAAATGGCAACCAACCAACAGGTACATACATATTTAAATATAAACGTAAACTAAACATCTGTAAACTTAATTAATTCATTAAACATTGGAGTCTTTCTCCGGTTTTAAATCGACGTAAATTGATCGATTATTTGATAAAAATTAATTTTTGGACAAATTAATTTTCTATGCTTAGTACTGCTAGGCTATTTAGACTTGTCTGGCTAATGGTACCTCCTAAATACGAAACTCTAAAAAACAATACTTTTTACGACCGAAATTTTCGCGGGAGAAAATTACATAAGATGGCTATTTCAGTTTTTTTTTATAAAAGTACAGGGAAAGTAAAAAAATCGCCTTGTCTAGTCCTCGTTGGATAACCCTGTACCAAATACCGCCGCGCGGGGATGCATATTTACACATCCTAACATACGACGGCACCAGAGTGCTGAAATCGGTTGTAAGCGCTACAAAAGCTCACTGATCTGGGCACCTAATCGAGCCATGTCTTCGCGATGCACTCAATTTGCGGCAAGGACCCTCGTGGTCGAGAGATCTAGATGGGTAGGTCTCAATTCGACGGCCTGGGTTCAAACCCCGCTGTTTTTTTAATTTTTTTAGGTTAAGTATCTAAACAGTTTTTTCTTGATTTTGGGTATGTCTTGGGTTAGTTTGGGTTAGCACCTGGTTAGTTCCCTTCTCTCGAGCCCCCGAAGCGAGCGGAGGGCCATGCGAAAAGTGAAATATTATATAACAGCGTATTCCAGGTGCTCAAATCAGTGAACTTTGGCTATCGGCGGCCCGGGTTCAAACCCCGTTGCTTTTTTTTATTTTTTTTTAGGTTTGGTTTTTAAACAGTTTTTTTCTTGATTTTGAGTATGTCTTGGGTTAGTATGGTTTAGCACCTGGTTAGTTTCCTTTTCTTGAGCCCCCGAAGTGAGCGGAGGGCCATGCGAAAAGTGAAATATTATATAACAGCGTGTTCCAGGTGCTCAAATCAGTGAGCTTTTGTAGCGCTACAAACGCTTACAAAACCTAATCGATTTCAGCTCCCGGGTGCCATTGTATGTGAGGATGTGTAAATATGCCGCCGGGATATATCTTTTTATTCCACATAGAATAAATAATAAATACCTGACACAAAATGTATTGGTTGGGTAAAAAGTTTAATACATATTTTGGTCTTTGACCTTTGATTGTATTATAATTTAAAAACTCAGTTAAGCTCATGAGCATTGTTAGCATTAGCATATTTATAAATTCGGAGCGGCGCCTACTTTCTCTTGGCGCCGTGGGGCCTTGCCCCCCCTGGCCCACCCGGTAGCTACGCCACTGCCTATTAGGAAAGTTTTATATATTTCTCTATTCACAAATGTTCTAAATTCGCCAATAGCTGAATAACGTATGGCCAGTACACAATATTTATAAAATAATAAATTTAGCTATTTAATGTCTATACTCCGAATTAGAAGAACGTTACTGTGAAGTTCGTTACTAGGGTTCTTCAGGCATAGCTTTTCATCATTATGGCCGGTCGTAGAAAAAATTGTGCATCGGACACACAATTAATAGATATTGCGATACTTGCATTCATTACGACTCTCGCCTACGGCCAATAACACCTCTACAGAAGAGCTAAGCGCTCAGAAAATTTTAGCTCGTGGCGACTTGTACCCGACTACTAAGATGCGCATGTTTTCTCGAGTTGAGGTACTGTTTATAGATTTTGTTTACTGTCTTATAGTTATAGTTTTTTTCTCAAGAGTTGAGTTTTATTTAAGAGTACTAGAATGTTTTACTAAACTTTTTAACCGACTATTTAGACACTTGCCTTTCTCAAAACTCTGACAAACTTCTTGATTTGACTTTACTACGGTGGTTGTGAAACCCCTAGACACATCAGTCGTCAAGTGACTAACCGGTACTAGGTTTGGTTCAGGAATAAAGGAGTAGAATCTAAAGCAGCTGTCTAGCTAACCTGGGAGCTGGTTTTGGTGAGAACAAAGTCTGAAGAGCTGAAGGTTCGGTAGCGTATTTATATTAGAAAAGTGATGATCATTGCATGCTTAAGGTTGAAAATCGCTCCCGTTGATTGCTCGCGTTGTTTATAGTTTGCGTTTAATGTTTATATAACAATCTCCAAGTTCAAGTTCAAACTTAGGACAGGGTGATATTTCTTTAGTAGCTGCAATTTCGTAGATTACTAGAAGCCCTAGAAATTAACAAAATTGAGTTTGAGGAGAACGGAAAAACATACATTTTGGGGTGCTAATTGTAAAATTTTCTACATTTAAACTACCAAAAGATTGATTTTCTGCCAACAGTTCATATTAAGAAGATAAACGATTTTATATTTTTTAAAATTAATATACATTGACATGTTTGGTAAATACGCAGGCAAATGACAGGTTGTCATTATCATATTTCTGCGCGACAGTTATATGAGACAGAGAGGGACTAAGGGTTCATCTATATTCTATATTAACACTTCAGTCTCTCAGTTTTGGCCCTATTAATGTCAATAAGTTCTGAAAGTTTAATAAATTCTAGATAGACGGTGAATATATAAATGCATAACAAGTATACAATACAATTGCATGAACCGCCTGCTGGTACCCTACACTGTAGGGGTGCATCCATCTAATGCTATTAGATATAATACGAACAGGATGGATCTAAGCACAGCATCCGTTATATCTAATGTAATTAGATGGATGCACCCCTACAGTGTAGGGTACCAGCAGGCAGTTCATGCAATTGTATGGTATACTTGTTATGGATTCAATAAGTTTTATGAGCTGCCAGATTATGACCCAGATGAAAATTGCTCTCAACAAGACTTTTCACAAATTAAAACTTTATTGTCTCAAATTTTATGATAACTTTCAGGATATCAAAGATGTATTGCCGTTAACTACATATTTAGATGGTTATTGTTGCTATATTACGTTAAAAAAAGTGACAGCTGTAAACAAAAAATGGTATATGAAGAGCAATTTATTTTTGAGAACAATTTTGATCTCATTAATAAATTAAATCATGGAGGTCTTTTATATTCCCAAAGACAAGTTATAAATGTTGTATCTGTGACTTACTTAATCTTTAATAAGTTAATAAATGAATTTGAGGACATATTTCTAGAAACTTATAAAAAAAGATCGTCCATGCTTCATTTAATGTTGTAATATTGTATTGAACAAAAACATGTCTCACATTTCGATGAATGCGCTAATCATCATGTAAAAGACGTTTTAAAAATAATTATTCTCAAAAGTATTTCCAATACACTCTTAAAAAATTATTACGATATAAAGAGCGACCATTTAAAAAACAGAAATAAATAAAAACTCGATACATTAACGAAGTAGGTCATATACCTACCTATACATGCATAAATATGTTTATTACTAAACATGTTTTATTTGGGACCTATTTCTTTAAATATTTAATGTATTTTCATGGCTGGTGGAACTGCATAACATGCATACCTACATTATACCTACTAAAGTATATTTTTTTATCGATTTTTTTATTTTAAGTAATAATAATTAAGAGAAGGTGTGGAATAGTTCAGTATATGTATTTGTGTAATAACATTTTTTCAGTAGTATAAAAAAATTATTATACATAAATAAATATCCTGACTTTGGCGTAGGTGTAGGGGAGGTGGGAGCCTGCATTCAATACTACACCTAGTATTAAACGAAAATTCAAACAACTTTTGAAATTTGTCAAGAGGTCTGTCATATCTTATCATTCTTTAAAATAAGTTAATTATTCATAGTTTTCATAAATATTATTTTATGTATCCCCTTATATGATTCAAATTTCACGGCCTACATCGACGACGTCACACGATAAGCCTTAAGGCATTGTTATTGAGTCGGTTTTGCTACGGCGCGCGTCGTAAATTTCATACTCGTTACCATTAAATATTCATTGCATATTATACTATTTAAGCACCCTTCACTACATATTTCAGATTGAACATTAATAGCAGCAGAATTTTGATGCTCCTCCGTAAAGTATCCAAGTCTTTATCAGGAAATTTATTTATAAAACACACTCTTGTATTTGATATGGTCACTGTAACAGTACCGGGAAATATAAACAAATATTAGGTTTTCAACTTGAACATATTAAATGCCAATATCGAACAAAAGCTCCACATCTAATTTGCTTAATACTATAAACAGTATTAGAAATATATTATCATCTCACGGACTGTGACTTGCACGATGACTGTAGTATCTAGTAACAGACAGCAGTTCCAATAAAATAGTTACTTTTAGTTCGCTTTTAGTCGTAATTAAGTAATATCTCGTTCCACGCATACGTAGTTAGTAACCAGCACCTGTGGTTATTGTCATATTGCATGCCACTGTATCGCAACGTTGCCACGAGAGAGTGACAAATAGTGAAACACAGTGAAAAAATCCCAACCAGCTTTTTACTCCTATTTATGAAGAAAAATATATTTGGAGGTTTTGCGAATACTTACAAATCAAGACGAGGTGGATTTTGGAGATATAAGGATTTGCCAGTAGCACCTAAATTAACCCTCGTTGACAAACCTGCAATCACTCTTAAGATATAAGAGACATACCTACTTACTTAACATTTAAGGAAAACGAATCGCAAGATAGAACACCATCTCACAGCTGGTGGCTCCGAACACCAGGACAAAGGCAGGGTAAAAGATTCATAAAAACATAGAAACCCAAATTTACTAGGGACCTTCTAAGCCACAAGCGCAACGTGATACGAATAATAGTTAGTAGCGTTACCTACAGGACATTACAAGTTAAACAAGCATCTGACAATACTGGGAATAACAGAGGATAGTCCCGGTAGGCTCCGTCAGGAAGAGGACGAGGAGGAGGAGGAGATCTCTGAACGTGTATGGTGCAATTGTGAAGCGCTGGGTAGATTCAGGTTTGAGAGGCTGGGGGAAGACAAGCCACAACTGAGCAGAGGTATATGATAAAGCCAGTGTCACGCTTTTGCAGTCTAATTAAAAACACAAGTCTAGATAACGTGCTCTAAGCACAGTTTGGAGGCGCTGCAAAAAATCTGATCATGTTGCAGTGGCAAAGGACAACTCGCCAACTTAAATCACCTAATCTATCTAATCTAATCTAGTATTATTTTATATTTCCGAGGAGGCTACAAGCGTGCTAAATTACATTGCCCAATTACTTGTCTCTTTCACTTTCTCTCGGTGGAAGTGAACTTACTTAAGGGAGGCGAATCCGCTAGTATAACTTTTCACACCGAATTAATGGGACGTACTTGGGGGTGTTCCGAGAAACCAAGGGCATATTTGGCAATACATCAGTTTAATATATCCAGCCAAGCTGCAAAAAATCTGTTTAGGTGGCACAGGTTCATTTATAGTAATAACCAATATAACGCTGTGTATGGCCAAGGCGGAACTTAGTAATGAGTCGGTTGTGACGAGGGTAATTAGCGACCCCTGGTTTGTTACCACTCCACTTATTACCCTGGGGATAAGATGACATAACATACCACCTGATGAAGTATATATCTCAGTAAGGGTCCAACTAAATCCTCTTGGTAGATGACTTTATTAATTTGACTTTTGATATCAGGGCGTGTTATAATGGTGCTGAATCGGAATTAAACGATAATAGTAAAGTGGATGTAAATGGTGAGAGCCAAGATGTGAGCTGTGAGCAAGCGTCGCAAAGGCCCACTTATAGTGACGTAGATCAGAGCCGTCTTGTCAAGTAGGAAATTAATAATGACTCTGCAGCGCCGAGAGTAGTCAGCTCCCCCAAGATATTAATTTTGATATCTAATAGTAAATAAACGACTCTAGACGTTGCCTGAAATGAGATTATATAATTAAACCTAGGCTGATTTCCTGGCTTTCACGATCGAATATCAATAGATCGGTTAGACTTAAGCAACGGTTTTCCAAGTAGTAGAGAGATGGCTCTAAAGGGAAGAGCTCAAAGTCAGCTCAAAAAAGCTGACCTAGTACTTTCTTTGCAGGAGAAATGTATCAACTTGTTCGGCTAACCTTTAAGTTATGATGAGTGAATATAACGCCTCTAAGTTTTGCTTTATTCTAACCTGTCTCAGAAGGACCCTAGCTATTCCATGAATATCCTATTAACGTATAAGGAAGCCGTTAGATGCACGTGATACAACCGAGAATGATTCATTGAATCTATATGGTTGCGATAAGCCTCATTTTCACTAACGAGTCCATGCATGATGGACCGGAAAGGCAAGCGCGGCTATGTATAAATTAATTAACTTAGAAAGTAGACGAGTAAAGGGCATTATTGTTCAGGGGCAAAATATATCAGTAAGCATTACTAGTTTCACTCCTTAATTTTATTCGTAGTGCTGATCCAACTATTCTTACTGAAATTTCAAGTGTTTTCTGCGATTCCGAAGATTAACGTATGATAAGATTTAGCGCTGATCATCTCTTAGCATATCGTCATAATTCCTCGAAAAAGAGTTGATTAAAATTTGAAGTGTTGGACACTATGCATTTCTTTGTGTAAATAAACGGCCACGTTGGCAATTAATTAGCCCAAAATATATATTTACCCTAAGCCACTCAATGTAATCTGCACAAGGGGCAGATTTATCTTTATCGTCTGACGTACTAATGTTAATAAATAGTTCTAGATCTGCGTCAATCCTATCATTATAATGTCTTGTACACAAATAAAAGATAAAGTTGATTTTAATTAGTGATGGAAAACTTAATGCATTCATTGCACTTTACCAAATTGATGTTTATATATTAATTAACGCCGAACCACGCTTCAACTTCGAAGTTCTTCATTGGAATAGTAAGTAGTTTTAAAACTAAAATTAAAAGCTCTGCTAGGTAAATATTAATGGCCAACAAAACTGTTGCAGGCCACAATCCTGTATGTAAAATAAGTGAAGTGAAAATATGTTTCTCCATATTTTGCAAACAGGCATAAAATATGGGAATTAACAGACAAGATAAAAAGTATATTACTACTGGAACAGTAAATTATTATTGATTCAGGCCAAGTGTGCATTTATTCGTAGAACGCATGGTAAGATGCATGTTCGATTCTTCTGCGCCGTGCTTTTTGCAGCCTACAAATATTTCGTATCCTCGTTAACCCACCATGCATGGTGTCTCTAATGCAACTCAAACAGTGTCATGAATTTTAACTAGTTTAGTTTACGCAACAAATCACTTTCAATTATATAGGGTTGCCTGAGTTTTGTCACAGGAGGCGAACAGACGCGCAGTTGCATGACAGTACTAATAAACACGCCATACTTTACATATCGATTTGGGGTTGCATCTATAGATAAAGACGTCTAAGAATGAGGTAGTCACGTATTCATGCAGCATGTGGAAGTTATGGCATTCTCAATTGTGTTTACCTCTTTGTTCTATAAGGAAAAACCGTCGTGGGCTTGGGATGGGTCTCGTAGTAAGAGCATTCGAAATGCAAGTAGATATATTATATCAAATAAAATTGTAATAAAATAATTCGTTGAGACAAAATAATATTTTAAACAAGAATCAATATAATTTAGAGCAATAATGAATAACAGAGTAAAAATTAATTTATTGAGATTGCATAGCTAATAGAATAAACGTAGAACTCCGGTGATGCGTAAATGATGCTTATAAAAATACTGAGTGATTTGTATAAATATTCTGAAACTATAATTATTGTAAGCAAGCTGATTTCTGTTATTTTCTTTAGTAAATGAATGCATATTTTATTTCAAACACCTCATATCCCTTTTCTGTATTCCTTCACCAAATAGATATAATTATGTGTGCACAAGGGGTAAATAACCTATGACTTTTACCAAAATTACAAATAAATACCCTTTGGAAGGTGGTGTGTTTTTTTTATACCTGGACTGCTGCGTGGTATTACCAAAGTTTACCGAATATGTTGTTCGGACAAACTGTGGTAGAACGCGTCGATGGTGAGGAATGGGTGTTATGCAATGGTCGGTGTGAAATTGCATTTGTATGTGCCCTTGGATAAGAATTCGTACGAAAATGTGTTCGTAAGAATTCGTACGAATCAGTTATGACGAATTCTTACGACGTGGGTGGTTACACTGCTCGGTTTCATTTATACGAATACAGTACGAATATTAACTTATTATAAAGTGATAATGGATTCTATCTCAGAGTTTCATTGTTTGGGAACATCACCATTATTGAGATACTATCTTTCACTGAAAAAATAGAAGCACATGGGTTGATTAGTGTGGAATTTCACTTACTATCAAACGTGGAAACAATTTGTAAAATGTACCTAAGTAATAGTTATTTTATGTTAAACATAAAAATTGTTGTTAAATAAATATATTTTGTACTTATGTTTTGCTAAACATTAAAACTTGTTATTGAATAAATATATGTAAGTACCCAAATGGAAATACCTATTCCAGCTGCTACTCTGTATAATATTTTATTTAATTCTCTATTATGGTATTGTTTGCTTTTCTGATCCCATAGGGATCTTAGTTCGTGAACCAAAGTAATCAGTACTTTGCAATCCATGTCACTTAAAGCCCAACGAATTCAGTTAGTCGTATGACCAACTACCAAAAAAAAACAAAATATTTTGGTCGCATTGAAAACACGTACGAACTCGCACGAATTCGTAAGAAATATTCGTAAGCAATATAACCACAAATATGTCAATATACGCATTTGTTTCCTTCCGACCACTTCTTACGAATTCGCATAAATTCGTACGAGTAAATTTTCGTACGAATTCTTATCCAATGTAACCGCCGCCTTACCGGGCAAGAGGTACGTCTTGTAAGGAGGAGTGAAGCAATGGTCTGGGTTATAAACCCCACATAGCAGTCGGTAACTCTGACTGAAATTGGTTTTAACTTGATTTTACGAAATCTACGTGCAATATCCTCTAACCATGCTTGCTCAGATTTCAAAGAATATTTATATAGAATAGTTGAAATAATGAGTATCGGCATAGTCTCAGATGCGATAATTTAGCATACGAATAATTACTAACACGGTCAGCTATCTGAGAAGATTCCCAGATCTAGTTAAGCCCGGATCCTGAAGAGTAGCTAAATACCCTACACGAAGGGGCATAAAAAGAGAAAAGATGCTCTAAAGATTAAGCAATATACAATAAATGAAATAAGAAATAGTGACCCCTACCTATATATTTTCCTGTCAGACCAAAATAGATATAGTTAAATCCAAACAAACAAAAACAACTAAATTTGTCAACAGAATTGGGAAATAGGTACAAATACCTGTTTTCCAATACTTTGCATATATTATATGCAAATGGAGTTTTAAAAATAACTTTTAAAGTTTGTTTACTAACATCACTGGCTTATACGTTGCGGGTCATCGTTCTATTACTCAATCAAGTAAATCGTGGGATTAAAATAATACAATTTAAATTGATGAGATGAACATTTTAGATAAACGAGTAGTTACCGGAATACTGAATCGATATCTGCATTTCGGACACTTGCTCTTGGATAGTCTATATTATTTAAGTTATCATAGAGCAATAGCTTTGTAAGGTAGTGATGCTTTATAGGTTCTTTTGAAGCCGATTTATTGGTTATTAAACTAGGATACAAAAATAGGATATTCTATGAAGTGGCAAATATTTTACAAATCATTCATAAAAGGGTATAAGCACTACATAATAAGTGGTCATTACCCTAGGACTCAACGTGAGAAATAATGAGTGAATAAAAGTTATCTTGGTATCTCAGAGGCCAAATAAATGTTTCCTGCTGTATGTAGGGTTTAATTATTTCTACTATTTGTAATATTTGTTATGGCTATTATACTAAAAGTTTGTAGTATTAATAAATGTGAATCAGTTTTAAGGCTATATTTTAAGATATCTTATCTTACCAATGTATTTTTACGCAACAATGTAAACAAGGAATCAATGGAGGTACGTGAAAGCTATTTTAAAATATTTTAATCGCAAACCTAAGAATATTAAATTTGTATGTTGCTGTTGCTAGAAATTTTAATCAAAAGACATTTTTTAAAAAGGCTACTCAAATAGGTCAAGCTTCAAATATATAAATGATTCAGTAATATTAAACCTATTAAACTATAACGCTAGCTTAACGTGGCTAAAGAAGTTAAAAATATTTTTTGTTGATTTCAAGTATCATCTCACCTATACAAAAATATAACATCTAGATGAATTTGAAGACATCTGATCAGGGCCGAATTAATCCATTCGTGGACCCTAGGCAATATTTATCGTAGGATTCGTAGGCCATACTCTACTCCATTACGCACACTCCGTAATATTTTCTAACCACCAATCTCGACCACTATACAATTACAATTGGTCCGCCATTAGGTACTTCCGACCACAAACTTATAACAAACGCTTCGTGAATTGCCACTTCTACAGAAGGATCCACCATTGCCTCGCAAAATTTGGCATTACAATTATGCAAACTGGGACGATCTAAGGGAGTTCTACCTAGATTTTCATTCCTGATGCTAAGGTAAAAGCAAACATGATCGCCAAAATGTTTTCATCGCACTCTACCTTAGACGTCCCCCAAGGCAAGGCTCTCCCCACCATATCGAACATCAACACTGCGATAACAGAAGTCGTTTCACCACCGTGATATTCGTAAAATCCTCAGGCATCAGGACCGGACGAAATGCCTGCCATGGTGTTGAAGAACTGCGCCAACGAACTAACACCCGTTTTACAGACTTTTTTCTCCGTCTTACCGAAAAGGGATTTGTCGCTCGAGTGCAACCTCTTCCAAAAAAAAGACAACACAAAAGGAACGTGTAGTCAATCAGCAACTATTTAAGTACCTCGAGAACAACAGAATAATCAGCGATAATCAATACGGCTTTCGCAAAGAGAGATCGACATGAAATATATTGACATATGTCACTCATATATGGAGTAGGTCAATAATTGAGAACTACGGAGAGTCTCGAGCGATTGCGTTGGATATTTCGAAAGCATTCGGTAGAGTTTGGCATGACAGATTGCTCAACAAACTGCCGTCCTTCGGATTGCCAGTCTCTCTCTGCAACTGGCTTGCCAGTTTCCTTAAGAACCAATCTCTGCACGTTGCAGTTGAAGGACACATGTCAGACACATTCACCATTAACGCGGGCGTGCCTCAGGGTTCAATACTTTCAGCAACCCTGTTCCTCATCTATACTAATGTCCTGCTGACCGAAACGAATAATTCTGTTTACAGTTTTGCAGATGACAGTACCCTTGTCTCCCAATTTAGATCAGAAAAACCTTTACCAACGATTGAGACTTATCACCGCAGACAGGAGCAGATTACAGCAATTGATCAAGACATGGAGAAAGTTCAAACTTGGGACGACAGAAAATTTGGCCCAGTTCAATACAGCAAAAACCCAAGCAGCCACGTTTATCAAGAGAGCCAATACGGCGTGCCCTGACATCATTATTATATCCAACGCAATTGCTCGAGACTCTCCGTAGATTGACCATTACTTTATCCTCGTCAATCGGACTACTGGATGTCACGGTCAACAGCAAGATGCCCTGGCATGACCACGTTGCTAACATCGCAAAATCAGCCTCCCAAAATCTTGGCGCGCTATTTCGCAACAAAAAACTGTATACACGCAGCAGTTGCTCTTGCTCTACAAAGCGCAAATATGGTCCTGCTTAGAATATTGTCTACACATCTGGGGTGCCGCACCAAAGCACACCCTGAAGCTGCTGGATCCCATTCAGAAGAGAGCTGAATCTGGATAGTCTGGAACACCGCAGACATGTGGCCGAGATGTCCCTGTTTTACAGATGTTCCCAGGACACCTGTCGGACAGTCACGACAGACGGCAAGAGCGCACTAGTTCGTCGTAAAACTGGAAACACCTAGAACATCGCTTTACAAGAACTCCTTTGTCTGGCACACTGCAACACTGTGGAACTCACTCCCAGGATATATGTTTCCCTCTAATTACAACCTACAACTATTCAAGAACTGTGTCAATCAACATCTTCGCACACGCACCGCTCGTCGAGCTCCATAGGATCTCCCTTTAGTGTATGTGCCGCTGCCATAAAAAAAACTAAATCAGTAAGATACTAACTATAATCATAATATAGTTTTCAAATTATAAGAACTAAGGAGTTGGTTGATATATATAATTTAGATTTGAGGAAAACTTTGATATCGAATTTTCTATGTTTTTGGATTTGTATCCAGACGTAACTTCACTAGCCGAAATATTAAAATTATTAATAAATAATAATCTAACATCAAGTTTCCCAATGTTCGTATTTCCTTTCGCATTTTTCTTTCGATAATAGTATCATCCGCGGAGGGTGAAAGATGATTGTCAAAATTTAAGTTTATTAAATATAATAAGAGATCAACAATGACACAAGAAAGAACAAGTGCTTCAAGTCTGCTTTATATTGAAGGTGATGTAGCACGCGATCTGAACTACAAATAAATTATTAAAGCATTTGCCGAAGCAAAACCTGGTAAAGAAAACTTCGAATTTTAGTGTTATGTAGTTATTTTATAACGCATTTGTTTTTAAATGGTTATACATTCCTATTTCGTATATTAGGTTTACATTTTCCTCTTTGTTGTATAACCTAGCCTGCCTATTACACTTTTATATTTTCTTATTAATGGTTATGTTTTCTTTTATCTTTAAACTAAACTGCATTTTTGTTATGGTTTTTATGTCAATAATAATAAAGTAGAAAGGATGGTTACATCAGCCGGATTTTTTCACTGACAGCTGCTCTGTCGTGACGTAGCCACGCGTGTAGTTGGCGCATATGGTAAAGACGTACGGGCAAGACTATTTTTCTTGCTTAGAGCTTATAAAAATGTGCTTAAACTCAAAATTTTAAATGGGTATTAAAAGCAAGCTATTCCTTATGAAATTACTGTTTTTTCTAATTAATAAAGAATGGAAAATATTTTTTACAAGCTTTCTGTATTTTAATTTTAACAAACCTGGATAAGCCAAAAGTAAAAAAAGTTAAACGATTCGGGGTTATTAAATCTTGTATAAAGATTATCCTTCAGAGTATGAGTTTATGAGAGAAATAGATACAAATAAAATAAAATCTGATCTCTTTTATACAATGTGGGCCAAAAAAATATGCATAATTTGGAAAAGCTTAATAATTGGTTCTCAGAAAATGTAAGTTAATACCTTTCTGAAAAAAAAAAACGATTCATACATATTTTATTATTTGTAGCTAACTAAAATATAACATACAAAGGGAAAAAGTAGAACATTTATTAGTTAGAAATTCCTTTTATTTCACAAACAAATATATTTTTATCTATGTACATGTTTACTGATATTCAAAATAGTAATTTTCTTGTGGCATTCAGAGTTCGACATTCTATTTCCAAGTCATGGAAAAGAAAATTGAATTAAGAAAGTCCTTTTAACTAGCAAGAGTTACATTCATAATGCTAATAACATGGGTGCTTACGAATGAAAAATCCTTAATATATGATTGGACACTGCTGTATGACATAATATATGATATTCTCACGTGATAAGCAAGGTCACAATCTAAGGAATCTAAACAATGTATAAATAATAATTACTTTCCAGTGTATGCACATATACATACCTATTTTTAAAAAAATGTGGTTTAAAACCTAAATAGCCAAGTAACACACTGTGAGATAAAACCCTCAGTTTGACAACTTCTCCTCAATATTAGGTAAAGTATTATTATTCCTCCCAGACTTGCTTACATTTAAAATTAAGCTGTTCCTACCTTATTTAATAAAAAAATTCAATAAAAACGCTACACTGAAAAATACTCTGCAAAACAGGCACTTGATCTCTGATTTAATTCCTTAATTTATCGGATTTTCTATAGGATCAAACGAAAAATATAATAAGTATCAAGTTTTTCAATGTTTTAAGTAGCAACAAGCACAACTATCAATTGTTTTAAAGCATCCAAAAATATCACAAGAAAAGCTAAAAACACATCGAAAACATAGAAGATGCAATGATAGCAATGGCGAAATAAAGAATGTTTGTCGTGCAGGAACGTCACAACGACGACGATGTGCGTGAGTGGACCGCGGGGCACGGGGCGATAGTAAGTGAACATATAAAATATATTGTATGTAGTTCCGTAGACCTTCCAGGTCTCGTAGGCCCTAGACACCGTGCCTATAGTAGCTAATGGATAATCCGGCACTGCATCTGATATTTTAAGCGAATAGACTTTATTTTACTCTAAATTATGGCAGATTCAAGAATAATGCAGATCAGCTATCCTTTCATTAAACGAATTGTTTCCACTTTTTATAAGATAACTTATTCGACATACTCTTGTTTCAGGATCTGCGTCTCACTCTTCCGTGGACGTGAAACCTATGATTCGAAATAAAACGAGTTGATTAACTATTTTACCTAAACTATCTAACTTCAAATAATATGTAACAACAGTTGTATGCTACATTATGGAGTAATAGGAAGCGCAATGTAAAATGACAAATATCACCGATAGGTAATAGTGATGTAGTGATATAGGTAATTGGTAATAAAATGTCATTTAGAAACTACAACGTTAATCAATTGATATTTATTAAAACAAAATAGCATACCAAATAGAACCGCAAGAATGTTTCTACTTCTATCTTCAGACTTAATTAAAAGGAATTTTCCATTTTCAGTATCCGACACAATTATTTCATTCATACTGCTTACATAATTAATTTAGTTGAATGGCTAAATAATTAAGAAAGCCAGAAAAACAAATATTAACAGTTCTATTGAAATTGTTCCTTAAGGGATTCCCCATTAAGTATTAGATTACGGCATCATTTAAACAATTAAAAATAATTATAAATGCTGCCCATGAATTTTTAAATCCCGTCTATAGACGATTAATTAAGGCGAAGAACTAATGAACAATGCCTAAGTTAAATTTTAATCCGACTTTCCGGAAATGTTATATTATTAAACGAGCATGTAATGAAGGCGATAACTCGCTAACATTCCTGTTGCAATTATTCATTCGAAGGCATGAAAGTTGAATAGTACAATTTTTCTACGGCCGCACCCATTTTAGTGTTTCAAAAAATCGACAAAGAATAAGTACATTTATGAAAAATATTTTTTTTTTTTGAAGGTCTGAAAATTACATAATGAGTTGCGTATGGGCGTCTTTGGAACTTGTGTAACTTCAAAACGCCCGTCAGGGATATTTGGATGATCTATAGCTGCCCAAGAAATATAGCACGGTACTTACCTATTAGGGTTGCCAGATTTTTTTTACATTAAGGGACAAAGGATTAAAAATAAAATAAATTTCCTAATTTGCCCGGGACATAATATGACACAAGATAAATTTGGATAAAGTTTTAATCGAATCCACAGCGATAAATTAGATTACACTATTAGATCCACTATACACGAAAACAAATGAGTCAATATTTTAATGAAGATTGAATAAGTTTTAGGATTTCGTTGTTGGTTTTAACTAATTTGTAAAACTATCCCTCGAAATAATCACAAATTACAAAGCCTCTTTGGTGACGGTGTGGCTACAACGACAACATTATTCTACATAAAATCACACTGAAGTTAAGTTCAATATTGTAGAATAATGTAGAATGTGCCTATTGTAGCCACACCGAACGCAAAACAGACTCAAACAAAACAAGTGTAAGTAAGGTGTCAGATTAGCTAATAAAGAGAGCTTGCGAGGAGCAATCCACCACCTGACGAGTCCTGAGCTTTCGTTTTGAAATGCTAGTATACCGATGTCTTTACGGTGCAGTGAACTGCTTTCAAGTGCTCTGGTGGCTCAGTGTAGTGTTGTGAGAATTCGAATTAAAATTTACGTCGCATCCGAGTATCGAAATCCTCGAATGCATCCGAGTATTCGGGAATCATTCGAATCATTTAATTCGAATTATTTTATTCCAAACAAATAAGAAACTCACGTGATAGACAAATGCAATATTTTTCTATGGACAAATGATATCAAAATAATAGCGAATCTAAATTAATTCAAATGATCTTATGAGGATTTTAACCCAAACAAGAAACAAGCGATAAGCAAATGAATTCGAACTATTAGCGAATATGAATTAATTTGTATGATGTTTATGTTGAGCAGTTTGATTTTTGATTCCTAATAGGTTAGATATGGAAATCGAGATTTAGCCGATTAATTAAGGTTGATGTTGAGATTGACAATGAATTTATTGGAGATTGAGTAGTTAAATTTCAGGTTTTCATATACAGTGTGTCCAAAAAGTATGAAACATATAGGAAATTTCTTTATTATATGTGTCTCAGAAAATTTTATTGTTGATAAAAGTTGATGCTTAAAAAAAAACTTATTTTGACAATGCCAAATTAAAGATAAGTTATACAGGATACATAAAAAATACAAAATTGAGGTTAAACAACTCAAATTTTGGAATATTGGAAAATCCTTTGCAGAAAAAGTGAAGTTCCTATATAAGATCAAAATAAAAGTCAAATACCACTTTTCCAAAAGTGCAAAGAAGGTTTTTTCGGCATTTTTTTCAATAATTGGTATTTGACTTTTATTTTTGCATATTTTCTGCAGTTTTTCCGATATTCCAAATTTTTTTTTAACCTTATGTTTTGTATTTTTTAAGTACCCTGTATAACTTATCTTTTATTTAGCAATCTCAAAGTTAGTTTTATTTCAAGAATAAAATTTCCAATAATAAAGAAGTTTCCCATACGTTGCATACTTTTTTTGGATACACTGTATATATGTCAATGCACATTGGCGTTACGAAACGAACTGTCTGAAATAATTGGAAAAAATAAACAAATAATAAATAATCTTCTTTATTTCAAAATTATGTTAAGAAAAAATTAAACACTAATGAGTGCATTTTATTTTATCAAATAGAACATTAATCCTTTACAAAACATCAAAATTGATAATAATAATTAATTTTTTTGGTTTAAAAACTTGAAACAAAACTTAAATAACCCTTTATAAAACTGAACAAAATATATATACTCTTATATTCATTGGTTCAAAAACTTTCAAAAGAGGTTAAAATTTAAATGCAAATGTTCAAAAATAATATCATATTGAGATGTTTAGGTGATAATCTATTTCTCCTTAGATCGAGGATTAAGTCGAATATTATTTTCCATATTTCACACCCTTCCGCTCGCCTTTCATGATACACCATTTAAAGGGAACAGAAAGGAAATAATGATGTCCGAGTATTAAATCGAATGAATTAATCCGAGTATTACTTTCATCGAATTCGAATGACTCGAGTATCACAATCATCCGAGTATTTACAACACTAGCTCAGTGGTCACAATGCTCGCCTTGTAATACGGCGGCGATTCTCGTCGGTGTGTTTTTTTTCATGAGGTTATGTTTGCACAAAGCTTTTTTTCTCATTTTGGGCATGCTTTGGTTTTTGTTGGTTGCGCCCCCATAGCGAGCAAAGTAAACAGAGGGCCATGCGTGAAGTGTAATATAAGACATTCTAATACAAACGTTACAAATGTAAGCATTGAACAACGCATGTGTTTGTGATGCGCGCGCAAGCCCAGGACTGGTCAAGCGGTGAAATGCTCTTTGCAAATTGTCTTTAACCGTTAGTATTAGGCAGGGGTTCGCGCGCGCGTTTTTGAAAGCCGCAGTGATATACAACAATTATGGAGAGCTGCCGGACGGCAACTAATCAGCC
>MU182768.1:281727-298673 GCA_016904865.1 Pissodes strobi
TGATATACAACAATTATGGAGAGCTGCCGGACGGCAACTAATCAGCCTGACCAATAACGCATGGCCCTCAGTGAACCGATGTTTTTATGGCGCAATCAATTGCCGTCAAGCGCTCTGGTGGTTCAATGGTTAGATGCTGAGTCTGTGATACGGCGGCCTGGGTTCGATTTCCGTCAATGTTTTCTTTTATGTTTTGAAAATTATGTGTGTGAAAAGTTTTTATCTTTATTTTGACGAGCAAGTCAGTTTTTGGTGGTTGCACGCTAGAATCGAGCGAAGGGCCACGCGAGAAGTGAAATATTAGACATTCTTAAATAGTAAACAAACCCTCTAAATAGTGAGCAAACCAAGTCATTAAGTTATTGGTCAGGCTCATAAGTTGCCATTCGGCGGCTAGCTCCAATTCAAACAACCGATTTGTCAAGCACAGCGGGGCCGGGCGCAAATTTATATTTTTTTTTTACTTCACGCATGGCTTTTCGCAGCCAAACAAAATTAACCCAAACTAACCCAAGGCATGCCCAGAATCAAGAAAGAAAAACGTTAAGCATTACCTTAAAACTAGCATGTTTTGCCGCTGGAATTGAACCCCGGCTGACGTATCAAAAACACAGCATTGAACCACTGATCGACGAGGGCAATTCCCTGGACCATAAAGACATAATTTGCCACAAATGTGTTTACGCAAGCCCAGGATTCGTCAGGCAAAAGGACTCGTGTAGATGGTTAAGAATGAAATATATGAGCAATGGGCGTGCATTTTTTTATAGATATTGTCATTTTGTGGCACGTTGCCGAAATACGGGTTATCAGCTGTCCCGGAGGGATAATTAAATTCATGGAAAAAATACGGGACGTCCCGGGAAATACACTATACACAAAGTAATAGCGTGAACATTAATAAAAAACAAATAAATCAAATTGTCAAAAAATATTCCTAACAAGAAACCAAATAAGGCATAAATAATGAAAAATCAAAGCATACAAGAATAATTCAAAATATAAAGCAGTATTTACTGAGACAATGACCGATTCTGGCATAATGATGCCAGGGCCTGCCGTATTGGCTTTCTTAGTAAACGTGGCTACTTGAGTTTTTGCTGCAATGAACTGGACCAAATTTCTGTCGCCGCAAGTTCGAACTTTCTCCAGATCTTGATTAATTGTTGTGATACGACTCAGTCGTTAAAGGTTTTTCTAATTTAAATTGGGAGACAAGGGTACTGTCATCTGAAAAACTGTAACAGGATGATTGGTTTCGATCAGCAGGTCATTGTGCCCTGAGGCACGTCCGCGTTAATGGTTAATGGTCTGAGATGTGTTCATCAACTGCAACGTGCAGAGATCGGTTCTTAAGGAAACTGGCAAGCCAGGTGCAGAGAGAGGCTGGCAGTCCGAAGAATGGCAGTTTGTTGAGTAATCCGTCATACCAAACTCTGTCGAATGCCGTCGCAATATCCAACGCAATTGCTCGAGATTCTCCGTAGTTCTCAATTACCCTACTCCATATATGAGTGCTATAATCCAATATATCTCCTGCTGATCTCTCTTTGCGAAAGCCGTATTGGTTATCGCTAATTAATCTGTTGGTCACGAGGTACTTGAGTAGTTGCTGATTGACTGATTGACACGTTCCATGACTTGTTCCATAATTTGACGGCGTGGTTTTCTTGCCCTTTTTTGGAACAGGTTGCATTCGAGCGACTTTCCAAGAAGATGGTTATATCCCAATTCGGCAAGACGAAGTCAAAATTCTGGAAAAAATGGGTGTTGGTTCGGTGGTTCAGTTTCTTAACAAGATAGCAGGGAAGGTCGTAAGTGTTGCTCCAAGTAATTCACAACTGTTGTAGCCATTCAACATCACATTACAATGTTAATTAAATGAACATCCATTTTCGGCGCCGGCTCTAATTTATTGATTAATTTTCATAAGTGTTTTTTTGTATTTTCGTTCATTTTTGATATTTTTCCTTAATTATTTGCTATTAGAAGTAAAATTCACAACATAAATTATGATTTTTTAAATTTCTAATTTTAGCAGTAAAAGTTAAATTTTATAGGTTAACAAACCTCAGGGGAGGAATGAGGGCATTGCCTTGTCTGTAAACATCTAAACTCGAGCTAAGTTGTTTCAGTTGATTCCTACATAGTGGTGATGAACATTATATTTTCATTGTTCTCGAAATGTGCATATTTTCTCACTAAACCGAATCCAGTAATTTCCATATATTATGCACTATGAGCAATTGGTTCTTTTGTTAAGCCTAAAATAATTGTTACTAATGTACATTTTATCTAGCCTGAAATAGAAATTGTTCAATTATTTATTGACGCTTATCTTATATGGCTGTTAAATCTAGTTGAGTGTAGTTGGCACAGTTACAAAGGTCATAATTCCATTGTCAAAACAGCGACATAAACCAGCAAAGGAAACAAACTTGCTATGTCCCTGCATATTAAAGCATTTAATGTATAAAACCGTGTAAAATAAGATAACATCTTTTGAAATAATGTACCTATTTAATAAGAAAACAAATATTTAGCGGCGATTTTTTCGGTGAACCTATATACGTAGTCACAGACCCCTACCATTGTCTAATCGACTGGGGCAAAGACAGTGACATTTCATCAGTGTTAGCTATTATAATTATTCTAGATTAAAAAATTGCGCAATAAAAAAAAAACAATGAACATGATGTTAGTACTTCCTAGTAGCATGTTGCATGTTTATATTTTGATGACTTCTGGAGAGTTTATTACAAGAGCAAGAAAAAAATAAATATTAAAATTATACAGATTTAAGAAAGACACTAGAAAACATATAATTTATTATATATGATGAGTGAAAAGGGACGAAGACACGTCCTTGCACTTTCTGGCGGAATGCGTCGACGTTTCTTTACGTTTAGCACAGCCGGTATTATAAAAGATTAATGGCAGGAGCCAAACTGGGTCATAATTATTATGAGCTTTATCCGAGCCTCAGGAAGGTTCCAAGAGCAGTGGAGGGCAGATGCCTACTAGTTTGGTTAGGGGTTACCCCAGACTACTACTATTATTATTAACACTATTACTATCCTTAAGGGCTCACACTCCGAGCAAGAGTGTGGCATGCCTGAAGTACCTCCCTAGCTGAGCGATTACTTCGATCCCAGAGTGATACCTCCTCCATATCCCTTATCTATTCCAGCTTTAATCAACTTATGATGATGCTGACAAGGGTAGTGAAACGCGCGTCGAGTGCAAAAATTATATTTCTGTATTGCGTATAAAACTGTGTTGTAGTACATTTTGCCGGAGAATTAATGTATGGTATAGATTTGGCAACTACCGAAGGAGCTATCAAATCAAGTGGTAGCATAGAGATTGGTGCGACCAAAGCACAAATAAATGTAACATCGATACGAAGAAGTAGATTCGGATTACCGAGAGATCCAGCAAGGCTATTTATAAATATGGGTGGATTAAAGATAGCGTGATTGGATTATACCAAGGAAATAGTAACAATTTCAACATGTAACAAATGTTTAAGTGAGGAACACAAGCAGTGGAATGTAAAGAGGATGTTGATAGAAAGAGCGCCGGTTTAAATTGCAGAAAACTTGGACATCATGTTAAGGATTGCAAACAGTTTTTTTGCATTAAATATTAGAGACCAGATTAAATGCCCGCATTTCAGGAAATTGGTGAAGGAGACTACAGTGAAAAACGTAAAACGAAAATGAACGGAAAACCTAAGCAAATCCGAATTCTGCAGGTCAACTTGATGAGATCTTTAAATTGTTACGATGCAGCATATGCAGCAACACTAGAGAAAAGAAAATATGTAATGGCGATAAGTGAGCCAAATAAAAGTGCCCGGGAAAAAATAGATCAAGGACAAAAAATTTAATGTTGCTGTATTTCCCTGAATAGTGAAATGGAGATAGTGAAGACAAAAGCGAAAGAAGGATCTCTGTGTGTCTAATTAAGCAATTTTAAAATATCCTGTTGCCACATCTCACAAAATTTGCCGTTAGGCAAGTATAAAAGTGAAGTAATGCAGAAATACCGACTTATGGGGGATAAAAGTATCATCCTGGGGGACATAAATATGAAATCAGTACTATAGAGATCACTAAGAACAGACATTAGAAGGAAATACTGGAGCGAATGAATGGCAGAACTAACAACGGATTAATTTCTATATTCTCTAGAAAAAATGGTGAATGATTTACAGACGTGACATCTCAAAGCAGAATATAGTGAGAAAGATAAAAATTGCCAAATGCTTGAAGAGAAGATATTGAGCTACCACAGTTTTATCTACATTGAAATTGAAGAATAAAAAAGCATTAGGGCATTCGCATAGAGGAAACAAAAGTTAAAAATTGAGACGAGGGCGGTTCAGGACGGTTTTCGAATAGAAGCTACAAAATGAGAAAATGGGAAGGGCAGATAAGACAAAAACCAAACCAAAATGCTGAAGTGCGCATACATAGCTAGCAAAACAAGTAGAGGCACAGGTTTCGAATTGGTGGAATGGCGAAATTGAAGAACAGATGACAAAATGCAGTTACATGCCATGATTACTCGCAAGAGCAATAAGTAGAGGAATCGTGCGAAAATACCTAGCAAGACCTATAGACCACTATAAAGGGGAAAATAAAAAAATTGCGTAGATTCTTAAACAAGCAAAATGGAAACATTGGCAGGAATTGAATAATAAGCTCGACGAGAACATATGAAGCGCAAGATATAAAATCGTTACTGGAAAGCTAACAAATTGAACGCCAGTTGAACTAACCACTGAACAAAAAGAGTCATTGCGGAATTATTGTTTCCATATAGACTAGGTTATTTGCAGATGGAGGTAACTGGTAGCGATATGGAACCGTTTAAATGAGTTAATGGAGACAAGGTAAGAATTAATAACGGGTAGACGGAGTCTCGCCCGAAGTAATTAGGCATGACCTAAGCTCCTCGCTGGCTCCTGGCCGGTTCAAACTACCTATTGAGCAGTCAGAAATTTTCGGACGATTGGAAAATGGCTAGACTGACATAACTTCTGAAAGGAGGCAAAGAGCATCAAGACTTATCAGCATTAGCAATAGTGTTTATTAAATACACTGAGTAAGCTATACGAAGGTTGTTAAGGATTAGGCTTAAAAAGGAAATACAGAAAGGATATATCATGGCAGTCTGGGTTTCGAAGGATGAAATCTACAATTGAAGCCACTGAAGCAATAATTAGGGTGAAAGAAGATTAAAGAGGTAAAAGGGTTGCGTTAGTTATAATGTGGCTTAGAAATGCGAGTAAGCAGGCAATCATGGAAGAGATAACTGAGGAATGGCAGAAACGGTGGCAAGAAAATAACACAGTTGGACAATATTAAGAGATTTATACCAGATATAAAGAAGCAGTGGGTGCTACTCGTCTAGTAACTTAGGATGATAGACGAGTGGCCATCGAAACATGAACTATTTTATAACTCAGTTGTTATCTGGTCATGAGAGATTTGGAAATTTCACCAAAAATATGGGTAAGTCCGTCAGCGACAGCTGCAGTTGTTGCAATAACCCCAATACAGTCGCACACACATTTATCGAATACACTGAATGGACAAGAGAGGGGGACCAGTGTAACCGCGTGCTAGAACTCATATTAACCCCAGAAAATATGACAGAAACGATAATTGAAGGCCCAGAAGCATGCAATGCAGTTAAAACAATGGCAAGGGCAGCGATGGAGAAAAATCAGACGAGATGGGACAATAACTGTAGTAGGTGAAAAGTAGACCGGATGCTGGCGGCGCGGCGCGTGGTGTACTTACTACATTTTGCCAAAGTTAGCAGCAGTTATAATAAATGTTGTCGAGATATAAGAAGCATATAGATACAAAATATGTATAACGCAGGATATTAAAATTTGCCTTAACGGTAATAGGTTTATGGGGGCGTATATTAAACTTTATTTCAGCCTAATTTAAACTATATTTTAGGTATATGAGTTTTTGATATATAAACGTTTAACTATGTATAGGAAAACTTGAAACAACATCTGAGTTGTAGCGGCATCGCGCAGACAGCACGCAGGTCCGTAACTTTTTAGGTAATGCTCGTCGTCCACTTGGACCCTCTATACAGATCTAGAAATTTTGAATAATTTCTCGTCGAATGCATGTCGGAAAATCAGTGGGTGCTACTCGTATAGTAACTTAGGATGATAGCCGAGTGCAATATATCAATATTTCTAACTCAATCAACATAAACATCATTTTCAATAATATATAGGGTAGCTAAACCACTTTTGTTTTAAGGATATATCAACATTTTAAGGAATTTTCGAAATGATTTTTTTGATGAAATTTGAAGGGCTTTTGCAACACTACTTGTCCAGAGCTTTTCAGTATTTGTCAACTCGTCAAGAATTGAACTTAGAAGAAGCTGAATACTATTTTGGTTTAGTTTCGAAAGTATTTGGTGATTATGGGTGCAAAAATTATCTAGTTTAGCTGCTCTTACAAGAAACTCGACTTTTCGTTAATCGGTGGAAAAACCTATTTCACTTACTTACTCAGGTTCGGTACTCAATCCTCCATAAACAATAAATAAATAATTAAAGAATACCATTTAATACGTTACCAATAGGTTTCAAACACTTAATTCAAGTTAAACAACGAAGAAAGTGACACAACACTATAAAGATGTGACTATAGCCTACTTAGAATCATGAATTATTAACGGTATCAATTTACGTGATATAGCAAAAGGTATTTATTTGAAAAGATTAAAATTCTTGCCTAATAATAAATAACTTGCGTTAGGCAAGAATTTTGCAAATAGAAAAGAATCCATTTATAAAACACCATTACATTGCGAAAAACTAAAACTTAATAGTGCATAAAGCAACAAATAGAATGCAAAAATCTGATTTTCTTAGTAGAATACAATGCTAATAATGTGGTAAAAGTACCAGGTCATTAGTAAAAGTATAAGTCATTATTTGAGCGTTTAAAATGGTATTAAAATATTTACCTTCTTTCGTTACCTTGCATTTATATATTACATAATTGATATTAATACTTTTATTCAGGTCCAATGACAAGCTTTTTTCATTCTGACGAGTGTTTGTTATAGTATTATTATTAATGAAGAACATACATTAAATCTATCTGTTTACCTAGACATATATATACAGGATCTATCAGACTCGATGGATTTAGACGTTTCTGGAGATCTAAAAGAGATATCTTTTTAAAATTTTGGTTATGAGCAAAGTAGTCTATGCTCGTATAAATTTATTTTTACGATCGTGTTGTTGCCAGATCTACACGTACCTGATATCAACTTTCTCATTTTAAATGAAACTCCCTGTAAATAATTCACGTATATATACCCACGTAAAGTAATTAGCTTACAGTCCGAGATCTCGTGTTCAAAAAATGTGGGTGTTTCACGAACACTAATATTTTTACTTTGTCTCATACTTTGGCTGTAGATTACCACTGCAGAGTCTGTAGTTGTGGGCACCTGGCGCTGTCGCGTTAGTAAATATGTAACATTAATTCATATCCAGAAACTGTTTTTTGAAAAGTCAAACTTTATTTGTAGATACAATCAGTAATACGAAATAAATAGTCAGTCAGCATAATTCTGTAAAGCGTGCCGTCAGCATGGCTGCGTACTTGTCGCTGAGAAAAAGTATCCGTACATGTTTTTTCAGAGCTGAAAATTTTCTAAATATTAATTTATTTAATGAAACAAATAGTTTTAATTTTTGTAGAACCTATATCATCAGCAGTCAATCGAACTTTGTATTGAAAGTGCACACGCGGCTTGCAGTAATTGCGAGTTTATGGCCAACTAATCAGTTCTCTCATTAATTTTATACCAAATATTTTAATTGCATTGAAAAAAACGCAGGAAATCTTGATATAAATCAAAATAGAAAAAATATATACATAAAAATCTGTTCAGAAAAGCGTGATGAAATACATGCGGAAAAGCCATTAATTATTCTAAATCTCGTCTTCATTATTTTCTTCACAGCCATCATTATCCGAACCATCGAAAAGTCCTTCAATTTCATTTAATTTTTCCTTCACATTAAAAATCACTGACTTATTAGTTGATTTCCTTTATACCAATCAAAATCATATCTTCAACAATTTTCAACCAACTAATCTCCACTGCAGATATTTGAGTTGGCTGTTTTTTTTATGTGCATTCTTCCAGATTATCGCAATCTATGGAGTGCGTTGTAATTGTCTTTTCAGCTCAGCTTTACATGGGGGAAAATTCGAAGCATCAATATTTTAGTTTCAATATCAATTTTGAATACTTCATCGATGTCGATTTGTGATTTTTTTTCAAACAAAATTCAAAATTTTCACGCTCTCAGAAAGCATTTTAGCGAAAAGTATGCAGCAATGTTAACGCCACGCTTTCCACTATTATGCTGACTGATCATTTGTTTCGAGATGCTGATTGTATCAACTATTTACAGATGCATTTTGAGCTATCAAAAACAGTTTAGGGATATAAATTAACTTTACACGTTTACTAACGTGTCAGAACCAGGTGCCACGCTAACTTACTGAATGACTCTATATTGGTAATATACCGCCAAAGTATAATCCAAGCTAAAAATATTAGTCTTTATAAAGCCCTCCCAGATTGTGCGCATAAGCTCTCGGACCATTGGGGAATAAAAACAAATGAAAGTCAAGCGATTGAACGTTATCAGCATTAAATACGCTAACGACACAAAAAGCAGCACTATACTTTTCAGTGTAGTGTATGCGACCAAAAATCGTTTGACGTTGGCTCACGCTGGCGTATAAATTCGTTTGACGTTAGCGCAACAAGCGCAACACAGAGTGACGGCACGATCGTACCTAGAGTGCATGTATCTCGTCACTTTGTGAACACAACAGCAGAACAACCCACCACAACAAAACGAAGGAAGCAGAAAACTCAGGCGGCAGGGAAGCCTGCACAACGAAAATTCCGCCGGAAGAGGCGATGACCGTAGCGGTGAGAAAAGAACGCGACAAATCTCCAGTTACCAAAGTGCACACAAGTAAGTTAAAACACACGTCAAACACAATAACACAACACAAGACACACATTAAAATGGAGTCGTCTCTTATCAAAAAGCTAGAGGCAGAAAACCTCGAGCTTAGAAAAACTATCAATAAATTAAGACAAGACTCGGACAAAAGTCACAAACTTATTCATGAGCAGAGTGCTCAAATTGCACAACTTTTAGCAAAAATCAATGAACTTTCATCAGATATGAAGAACATGATGAACCATTTTAATGTGCCGCAAATCACCAACACAGACACACCCACTCAACAAAACATTACACAGAACATAGTGCCACCCCCCGCAGTTGAAACCAAGGAGGACGAAGAGATGGAAGTCTCTTCAGACTCTGAAAAACCTTCCAAAATGCCCAATTCAGAGGAATTCCCACCTCTGAAAAAATCAAAGAGGGACACAATCCCTCCCAATAATTTTCCAGCCACAGTCAAACCAATATTAGCTGCTTCGATGAAGAAGCACATAGAGGCCAGTACTTCGGCCCAAACTCAACCACAAATCAAAACCCTCCAACCAACCCCAAGTGCCCAATCAGCCCCCAAAAAATCAGATGTGGTGCCTATCATCATCAGATGCCCCGAGCACTGGAAAGTAATATTCCAAGATTTGACAATTCTGAAACTTGGTTTCGGAAATCTTAAAAAATCAAAACTAGGCATTCAATTAACCCCAACTACTCCTGGAGACCATAGAGGCATCACTAGATACTTGCAGGGTAAAAAGTACCCCTATCATTCCTACTTCCTCCCGGAAGATAGGCTCCTAAAGGTCATCATCAAGGGCCTAGATAACAAAATGAACATTGAGGACATCAAACACGACCTAGAGGACAGGGGCTATTCCCCCAAGGAGATCTACTGGCTGAAGGTCGGTAGGAGACGTCAGTTTCTTACCAACTCAGTCAAAGTACTTCTTCCTCAGTCCGACATCAAAATTTTGGAAGAAGACAGAATTAATTACATGCCAGTCAGTGTAGAGCTTCAGAGAGGAAGCATTAACAAAATTCAAACTCAATGTCACAAATGCCAGCAGTTTGGGCACACCATCTCAAACTGCTACGCCAAACCGGTGTGCCATAGGTGCGCAGGTCCGCACTTTTACAAAGAGTGCACCAAAACCACTGATACCCCAGCAAAGTGTTGCAACTGCGGGGGGGAACACCCAGCTAACTACTCACAATGCTCCAAAAACCCTAACTTCAAGAAACCTCTACCACAAACACGGCCAGTGAACACTGCACAAGTCACAAAACCACAACAACAACAACAACAACCACAACACAAACAACACCCACATACAAAAACATAAACACAAACTCCCAAGCGAGTGCAATGCCGCAAGCAAACGGACTAATTGCTCTTCTTACTATGTCTGAACAAGACATAGTAACAAAACTGAATAAAATTTCAGAAATTATAAATAAAAACCCAACATTGAGACTATTTGCTAATCTCAATGGCTAATAAACCAAAGCACTTATTTTTAGTCAGTTGGAACGCGAACTCTCTTTACCCCAAAAGACACGAGTTTGCTGACTACCTGACTGAAAATAACATAGACATTGCACTCGTACAGGAAACATTCTTACGCCCACAAACAAGATTACACATCAAAAACTACACAATCTATAGAAATGACAGGGCGCAGCGTATGGGGGGCGGCACTGCCATTTTTGTAAAAAACAACATTACACATGACGCAATACAACCACCACAGTCAGACATACTGGAGGTGACAAGCATCAAAGTCAGTCTAACTGACGGAGACATTGTCATTCATTCAGTATACAAACCACCACAACACAACTTACCACTAGACGAAACCACAAAACTCTTCAACTACACACTGCCAGTTCTTGCAGCAGGAGACTTTAACTGCAAACATAGATCTTGGGGATGCAGGGCCACCAATGCAGGTGGCACTGCATTACTAAGAGCTTCGCAAGAACTGCACTTCACAGTACAAGCACCACTTGAACCCACACACTTCCATCACGAACGCTCAGATATAATAGACATAGTACTTACTCAAAACATCGCACACAATGTTGTGATTGACAATCTGGAGGATTTAGCCTCATCAGATCATTCTCCGATTGCCATCACAATAAACAACATACACGAACACAAACAAGCAAACATACAACAATTCATACACTGGAACATATTCAAAGAACACTTAACACAAAACATGCACAACTTACCATACATCGCCTCCAAAGCGGAACTAGACAACGAAGTTGCTAGGTTCACTGAGGAGATACAAGCAGCCATAAACGCAGCCACAAAAACAGTACACACAAATCAAAACAACCCATACTCGCTTCCACAAAACATAAAAGACAACATAAGGCTCCGAAACAGACTAAAACGACGAGCCAAACTAACAAACAATCGAGACTTAAACACACTAGCAAACAGACTCACGAATACAATCAAAACAGACATAAAAACTCACAAAAACAACTCATGGACAGAATACATCACAACAGTCAACCCACAAAACAACTCTCTATGGAAAATCGCCAAAACGATGCAAGGTCGCAACAAAGTGACATATCCTAACATCCATGGACTGAGAGGAATGGTGTATTCCAGCGAAGAGAAGGCTGAGGCTTTCGCAGACTCGCTGGAATCGCAATTCACCTTAGGCGATGGGGCCCAGGATATAGATCACGAGGCAACCATAGAGAGAAACTACAGAGAAATACTAACTTACGAAAACGAACACCAAGACGACGAAACACGACCAACAAACACCGCAGAAATTGCGCAAATTATTGCGCAATTAAACCCGAAAAAAGCACCCGGCTACGACAACATACCAAACAGAGCACTAAAAAACTTACCACAAACAGCCATACTCAAATTCACTTACATAATAAACACAATACTATCACTATAACACTTTCCAAAATCTTGGAAAAAAGCAAAACTAATACTAATCCCTAAACCTCACAAAAACTTGATCTTTCCTCAAAACTGGCGACCTATCAGCTTGCTCTCATCGCTGAGCAAGCTGACGGAGAAGGTTATGTTGGAGAGATTAAACTCACACATATCACAAAACAATCTGATCCCAGACGAACAGTTTGGGTTCAGAAAACAACACAACACCGAGCTCCAACTTGCCAGGCTTGTTGAGGAGGCGACTAGAGGACTGCAAAGACGGGCATCGACCGGAGTTGTAGTCCTTGACGTCGAAAAAGCCTTTGACAAAGTGTGGCATGAAGGGACTCATACACAAACTAGACAGACTACACAATCTTCCACCTCCACTAACTCAACTCATAGCCTCATTCCTCAAACACAGATCCTTCACAAAACAAATAAACACAGCACTATCCACCACAAGGCGCATAGAGGCAGGAGTCCCCCAAGGCTCTCCTCTGTCGCCTACGCTATACTCATTATACACAACAGACATACCTAGACACCCAAACACTAAACTCTCCATATACGGAGACGACACATGCATATTCTCAATAAACAACAATCACACAAGACTCAAAATTCACATACAACAACACTTAGACTCCATATACGAATGGGCAGAAACTTGGAATATTAAAATTAATGAAGAAAAAACACAGGCCTTGCTCATAACAACTAAACGTAATAAACCTATTCCAAATTTAAATCTCGAAAACTCAGTAATAAGATGGTCAAACTCTCTTAAATATCTAGGGGTAACCCTAGATAGCAAACTCACTTTTCAAAAGCACATTCAAGCAAAAGTTAACGAAGGCATTGCAGCCAAACAAGCTTTCTATCCATTAATTAACAGAAATAGTAAAATGTCACTAAAGAACAAACTAATGCTCTATAATCAGATAATAAAGCCCAAAATTCTATATGGAGCCATAGTATACACACATGCATGCAAAACAAACAAGAAAAAACTTCAAACATTCCAAAACAAAACACTCAGACAAATTGTGAACGCACCTTGGTACGTTCGCAATGCAGACATTCACAACGATCTCAAAGTAGATACAATAAACACATATCTGGCAGGCAAACACACAATATTCTTAGAACAAGTTCGCAACCACACAAACCCAATCATACGAACACTATTCAGCAGAGTAGCACATCCAAACAGAACAGCACATAAAAGCTTACTACTCCCACCAGAGCACTAAATCACATACACATTACACAAAGAAAAAATAAAAAAACCCAAAAAAAATAATATCAATATCATTCTATCTTCAAAATTTAAAATTTCCAAAAACTCAAAATTTTCACAAACTCAAAATTTTCAAAATTTCTAAAAGGTTCGTTCTTTTTCGAAAAATCAAAAATCTCAAACTTAAAAATTTTTCAAAAATTCTAAATCACATAAAGCACTAACAAAACTAGAATGATTCAAAAACAGCTGGGGACGAGAGCATCGCTGATGCCCTAGGCCGGGTTCCCGCCTAAAAACGGGGGTGTACAGGCATTAAGGGACTGCACGGGGTAGCTCGCCGTATGGGCTCCATGCGTAGAAGTAGAGTCAGGGGGTAACACCCTGCGTATCACGTGCAGTTCTTTCCTGGGGTGATCGTTTTGGACTTGCGGAGAAATCTGCATAATCCAAAGCGATCAGCCTCGCCTAGGTGTCTACAGTTATTCTCTTGTCAGCTCAAAATCGCAAATCAAACAATACTCGCTCCTTCACTAACCGGCACCAAGGATTCAACACCTTCGAAGACCAAGACGACACATGATCAATTACGAAACAACACATGGACCAAGACAGTGCGAGAGTGCTCAGCGCACTAGCACGAGAAGAAACTCACACTAAGGAACGTTATCAGCGGGTGCGTACTGGCGAGACGAGCCCGAGATGAGTGCGGGACGCGCCAAAATTTCAAGTGTGGACGTGGCTCGCGGTAGGCGCCTCTCGTTCCGATCCATCTCCAGTCGGTTTTTCGACGAGACATCAAAAGATGGTTGAGGCTCAGTGTGGACGGCTATAAGTCCAGCACGCTACGAGCCACGAGACAAAAACGAGCGAGAGCCGATGGAGCGACCACGTTTATTTTGTTATGTGTTATGCTGTTCATTTACAATGAAATAAAGATAGAGTAAACTGAGGACTAAGTTACTACTGATAGAGCTCTATCAATCAAAATCAAATATCTGAAATCCTAAAGATAAAGATTACTATAGGAAAAAATTAAACATTGATTCTTGGGTTAATATCGCGGAATCCGTGGATCCTAGCAGGGCATGAGAAGATTGCAAGAAAAAAAATACGTCTCATCTAGCCACGTACAGAAAAGAGAGCCGCCAATTTTTCTCGATGACGAACAAATCACAAATAATTGAATAAATATGCCGTAGCGCGTCGCGATCTATGGATCGTATCTCGTTTGGACGCTCGTGGCTTTTGGCGCTCGTGTCGCACTCGTCTCGCGCGCGTCTTGGGCTTGCCTCGCCAAGTCTGTATGCACCTTTAGATAAATAAGTGATATGGCGATAAGCCAATTACAGGAAATACAAAAATAATTCTTGGAAAATTCATAAAAAAGACATATCAAAGAGCAAGAAACAAAAAATAGTTATGATAACATATTAAAATCACCTAAATTAACGCAAAGTTGGAAATTAAGTAAGAATAAAAACAAAATAATAAGTCAATTAAATTACTCTGCTAATTAAGGGTTTTATAGAATCACTGAAAATATCACAATGTGTTCAATAAATATTAAACAAATCACAAATAGAATATATTGGTGCTATAGTTAGCATATTAGTTTTATGACGTTGACAATGTACCTAATAACACATAGTTCAAGAGTTTAAACAAAAAGACAATTCCTAATCTATGCCTTTTTGTCTGCAAGGACACCACTCCAAATAGTCCAAATCCATTTAATAAAAAAGTGTGGTCAAGCCCCTAGCAGGATAAACATCATCCTTCTTGTAAGCTAGATATTTCAAAAACCCACGCTGCATGCACAGATTCAAGCTTTATATCAACTTGGTAAATTGGCTGCATCTTTATTGTAAAGATTTAGAGGCAGCAGATATGACATTACTTAGATGAGTCTTAGTCAAATTTTTTATCAAAAGTAATCCCCAAGTCCCTGATCTCACCACATCTTGTTAAAATGTAGTTATCAATTGCGTATTCAAATATTATTGGATTCTTTTCCAGCAACATTTTGAGTTAATCTTGCTCCACATGTTCGTTTTATTTATCTGATCTTGTAATTCGATAAAATTGTGGATAGTAGAAATATTTTTAAAAAGCTTCAAGTCGTCAGCAAATTGAAGTTTAAGGCAGCTAATAAGTTATGTACGGTCATCAATAAATATCAGAAAGAAGAGGGGAACCAAATTGGACCTCTGTGATACACCTGATGAAACCTCGTAACTCTGAAAACGAAAACCTTCACTTTCAACAAATGATGATGGTTAGTTAAATATGACTGTACAAGAACGACCAGTTCATCCGAAAATGATCTTTTTGATCAAACGCCTTCTGAAAGTTCATATATGCTACGTCAACCTGACCAAACTGATCCAGCGTAGTGCAAATATTTTGAGAGAGACAAGTTTAGTTTGTGTCACAAGATTTTTCTGCATAAACCCATGTTGTTCCGTTGATATATAGCTTTTAATCTGTAAATAAATTTGATGAGAAGCTTAGAGAAGTTGTACAAAATTGAAAGAGGCCTGTAAATACCTAGTTCTGTTGGATCGCCTTTCTTAAAAACAGGTGTGACTGGCGGTTTTCCAATAACTTGGAAAAGTACCAGTTTCAATAGGTTTGTCAAATATGAAAAGAAGTGGCTTGGAAAGAACAAGGTTGCAATCCTTTACTACAAAGCTTGGAACCGAGTGAACACCTGCAGTTAATTTTCTTTGCAGCAAAAATAATATAGATACATATATAGTTTTCGTGGCGGAAGTGTGTAGAATATTTAAACTGCCATTTCTCACTATTATTATACTAGCAGCGATTTCAAACGGTACAGAGCCATCCGGAGTTTGCGCAGAGCGATATAAGTGTCGATTAGGTATATTGCTATGCGCAAACTCCGGATGGCTTTGTACCGTTTGAAATCGCTGCTAGAACAAACCTATTCTATATGTACTCGGTTCCTATTTTTCTAATAGTTAAAATTTTTGGTTGCATATTTATGAACAGTTTGCTTTGGGGCGTGTTGAAGGTAATTTGGATCCTTAATTTGTCAAATCCTGTGTGTTTTCTAACTGTTTACTATTTGAATTTGTGTATTGCCTTTGTCCGGTATTTGTATTCCGTATTGTTTTATCAAGTGATTCCTTGTGTTCTTGGCCACGCAAGAATTTTGCTCTTCCATTTCTTGCTAGTCCTATTTCTAAACTACGTGGATTTATTGCATTACCTTTTTCGTAGCCTCACACTTGTGGAATGTATTTTTTGGTTTTACTACTCAAATTTCTTTCGGTACACATTACTTTTTGACTGCTTTAATATAACTATTGCAACTAACTGGATTTTCAACTGCCTTTATGGACTGAAATACCATTTTTCTTGAAATAAGCGTTCAATAAATTAGTGCTTGCTTAGTATAGAATCTTTTCATCGCTTTTAATAAGCTGGAACCAGCTTATTATAAGCAAGGAGCGTTCCAGCACTTTATGAAATAGACCCAATAAAATTTCATAGTTTGTTAAGTTTGTTTGTTTTTGTTTCAGATGAAGTTAATTTCCTACATCCCGTAGACGCATGCAAGGATACATTTAAAGACTTCTTTAATGTCTTCAAATATTACACTCTATTTTTATTACTAAAACTGAGCTTTATCCACAATACCGAAACAGAATTTTTGCACTCGACGCGCGTTTCGCTAACCATGTTAGCATCATCAGGAG
>MU182768.1:299073-315333 GCA_016904865.1 Pissodes strobi
AGCATCATCAGGAGATGATTAGTTTTAATCATCTCCTGATGATGCTAACATGGTTAGCGAAACGCGCGTCGAGTGCAAAAATTCTGTTTTGGTATTGTGGATAAAGCTCAGTTTTAGTGCATGTTGCCGAAGGTTCCAAACCCCAACATACTCTATTTTTATGACATATACAAGGTACAAGGAACATAACCTATTTCAGTGATATATTACGCTAAAATGTAGAGTTGTGATGTAGTATTTTGTGATGTTTCTGCAATTTCTACACGTGATATTATGTGGTAGAAGAACAAAGCCGCTTATTTACTTAAAGACATACCTTACTTATAAAAAAAAAATATGATGTAATGACACTCGAACAAGTTCACATTTATACTTCTTCGCCCATAGGAGAATCGTAAACTAATTTGACTCAACATACCTATTTAAAATTACGTTGTGTCATATTCTAACATTAAACATTCGAAATCGAAGTTGTACGATTATCAACAGGTTTCGTCCAAATTATATATGCAGCAATTTTTGCCTCACCCTGTTTTTTTGCAATACTCTTGAGACTGCCTAGATTTAAATTCCATCCGGCTTGTTTTTTTTTTGCTTAAATTTAGCATCAGAAATTCAATGGTTTAATATATTTATTTTAAACAGTGGGCTTGGCGGAGCCGTTAATTAAAACTACGTATATAAGATGACCAAAAACTTTTAAGCCATTTAAGAATATGAGGATAACACGAAATGTACAACAAGCTATGCATACACAACCTTGCGTATCTTACAATGCATTATAAATAATAAATACACATCTCTTCTTGTCTCTCGAGACAAAGAGTTTATAATTTTATTTGCATGTGTGTCAGCTGTAAATATTTAAGTAAATGATTGACCGTAACGTAATTAAAGAACATCAACAAGTAAGGTTTCTGAACTTGATAAGAGCGTATAGTTCAGATATTATTTTATCAGTTCTTCAGCTGTGTTTTTATGATAAATTAATAGTGGCTGACCAAAATTAAACTTGCCTTATTCAAACAATTGCAAAATGTCATACATATTAGGAATTATATGCTACCTAGCAATAGGTAATTTGTTTGATTTAAATATATTTTTGAATACACTCCGCGTCCCCTGCCGAGATTGTTTCATTTTGGTTGCTTTTGTAGGGTACCTACGTACGAATTTAAGTAGAGATGAAGAAGGTAGTTCATGGGTTACTTTTTTGAAAAATGAAAGTTGAAGTACACAGAATTTACATGACATTCTGGATGATTATGATATTAATAAATACGCAATTTCGAACACCCTTTGCATTTTAGTTCTCCCATAATATATCGAAGAGGTAAAAAATGATGAACTAGAATTCGGTGGCGTAGTAGCTACTTGTTTATTTCTAAATAGACTATTTTTTTTTCAGAATATACAAAATTTGTGGTCTTAATTTTAATTAAACACCAAATATATATTTCAGCGATTAAAATTAGGGTTGACTTTAGCTTTTTAAATATATATATAGCACAATAACATGTTCTAAGAAATTAATAATTTTTGCCACTAATATGTGACGTGGTCACACATAGGTATCAAATTTTAATGTGCATATTATGATGCATAGATAAAATCTGGCTTGTTATTTTGATTTTATTTTAATATTAGCAATCCGATATAAAATAAGTTTAACTGGAAACTTGATAGAAGTTTTAATAGAAGATAATATTTAACTCTCCAGAGTTAAATACTTTCCTAGAGACTAGGTAATTGGCATTTTCGCGCTTCGAAGGTGGGATTCACGTCGCGTCGGCTAGCTGGCAGCCTCAATGTTGAGGCCTTGATACAGAATGAGGCTGCTATAAGGTATGTGTTCTTATATCGGTAGGGTGTTGATGATTTTCTTGCGCTTTCATTGTAAGAGTAAATCACGTGGTCGGGTCTCGGGGACCATACATCCATATTAGTGTAAAATAGATAGAATTAAGAAAAATAGGGCAACTAACAACAACACCACTACAAGAGGAACAAAGTGCTCACAAAATTTTAGCTCGTGACGTTATGGATGTAGGCCTATGCGATTTGGAGCGAAGATGTAGGTGGGGGCCTTCCGGGTGGAAGGGTAATCGTGATCGAGGAGCAATTTTTTGCAGTTACCAGACTATTACGATAATAGCGAATATAAGGCTGCCCGTATATAAAGAATGTATCTCTTACAATACAAATTCTCCAATAATGTATAAAACATATTTTCATAAGATGTTCTTTCCTCTTTTTATAATGTGGTATTTCGTAAAACCACATATATTTCCGACTTAAAGACCTGTTGCTTTTGTGCAGCTCGGCCGGTTTACAGCACAGTTTATAAGCTTTTGTTCGTGTTTAATTGTATGTTTGTCTCTCGGTTGGTAACTGATATTTAGTGCCTGAAAAGTGTTGTATTCCTGGCTGTAACGGAAGCTATGAAAATTGGCCTAAAGTTCATATTTTTGGTTACCCAAAGGACGTCAATGGCTCAAAGCTATACCCCGAGATAACTTTGACCCCACAAACAACACCTGAAGGTACTTAGTATAATAAAAAGTTCAAGATTCAAACACTGGTAAGCTTTACAATAGATTTATTAAAACCATGGCCAAAACAAGACTGTACACCGTCCATTTTTTTTTCAAATTGCAATAGTTATTTATCAAAAAATGTCAAAACACGGTCAAGAAAAGCTCAAAAATATTGGTGAGTTAAATTTGTCCAAAGTCCTTGAAAAAAATGAGTTTGAGGAAAAACATAAAATTTGATAATTTTGGAGAGTTTATTGTCAAGTTTTCTACATTTAAACTACCAAAGGATTGGTTTTCTGTCCAAAGTTTGTTTCAAGAAGGTGAAAGATTAACTATTTTTAAAATTGAAAGTGCACCTGGCCCATGCATTAATTGGGCGATTGGTGTTAATTATAACCTGAATATTGAAACTTTTTGTATAGTTTGCATTTCAACCTCAGTTTAATGGACGATATACAGCCAATATTTGAAGCCATATTTGAGAGTGGTATTACCTTACCTTTAGAGGAAAATACTCCAGATAATACCAACCTCGACTGTGACTTTAATTTAGTAGCAATATCATGCCTGATTATGTCAAACCACCAAATGACATAAATACAATTATATGTGGGTTCAATTTTGTGGAAAAAATACTAAAAAGTTTTCGCCATGATATCAAAATAGTACATGCTTTAGATTTTATTATTGCTTACAACTGCAAAGGAAAGATATGGCTATTCAAGTAGTACAATAATTTTATGTTCTATTATCTATGCTATTAGCCAACATGCATACAAATACTTAAGAGATTATGGATCCCTTATTTTACCACATCCTCAATATATAAAAGGTAATTAGAATAAACATATGACTGATCCCCATATAGAGAAAAAATATCTTTTTAACCTATGCTTGAATTTTGTTTGGTTTGCTAAAGGATAATGCGAAATTTGTGACACTGTTTTTCGATGAAATGTATGTAATTAGCACACGACACAGTTCACTTACCGAAATGTATTTTTAATAATTGGTTTAACTCTAAACCTGATCAAATGTTTTATTCTCCTGATTTTGACACTTGTACGTTTAAAAAATGCGCTTTTTTTCTGCGATTAAAAATAACATGAACTGGAGTATGACAAGCTTTAAAAGTTCGGTGATTCTTTAAACCTAAAAGCATTGTTTTCTTCACATTTAGAGCGACAAAATGTAAAACTGTCATTAAATTTTTTTTAACTCTTTTGTAGTAGACGCTTTAAGACATTTTAGTCACCGTATACCATACTGTCAAGATACTGCTAATTTTGTAAACATCATAACGATATGGTGGAAAATAGTAAATGTAAAAACCCCATTCAAAGGCAAACATAAACGTCACATATTTCAGGAACCTATCGTAAAGAAGCAACTAACGGATATTGAGTTAGATTCTAAGATTGAGTTCTTAAAAAAAATGTTAAGTTGGCTCGATATTTGGCACCCTAGCAGTTTTTTAAAGACTACTTATCCGACAGACCCGAACTGCTTTAAGTCATACCCTTCATGGGCTGCTTGAATTACCATAGACTGTTTTAATGAATATAATAATTATGTTCTCGTAGGGAAATTTCAAACAGGCCCTCTTGAAGATAGGTTTGGTAAATATAGGCAAATTGCAGCTGGTAATTATCAAATTGCTGTGCGACAGTTATATGAGACAGAGATGAGACCGCAAGGGCTATTATCTGGGTCATCAGATAGGTATAGACGAATAAACTCAAGGGACCATGAAGAGAAAATTATCATGGCAAGAACAGATATAAATGGGCCAATGAAGATCCAAATATGCAAGTTACAACTCGCAAAGAAAATTTTATAAAAAATCATCAGGACTTCGTGCACATGTCAAACAGCTTGGAAATAAGCATGATTCTGTTCCAGTCTGAGACATATTGTTTCCGAAGGACTTATTCAGTGTAATTCTGATTTGGACAAATAATAAAATTTCTTTATATACAGGCATAAATATGCCAAATAAGGGAAAAATAGAACTTTGTTTAGATATGACCGAGTTAAGGACATACATCGGAGTATTACTATTTGTAACTATATAGAAGTCAAATCATCAATTGATCCGTTTCCTTTTTGTGATCAATGGAAAGGATCGTGATGTCTCTGGGTGCACAATGTCCGAAACATGTCCATCATCTCGACTTACCTTCTTTTGGACAACATACATAAAAGAGATGCTAGAATAATAAATGAGCCTATAGCTGCTTTCTCTCGTGTTTTTCAGTTATTTATGGATAATAAATTGGCAGTGTTACACAAGAAATGCGTAAGCGAAATTCGCGATTTCCTTTATTATTCATGCTATAAAAAGAAGTTTTGCAGGTTACATTTTTCTGGATACCTATATAAAAATAAATTATATGATGAGAAACATATCCCACACATTTTCATTATTTATTACAATGGAAACTAGCACAATAATTTTTTCATAGTTAAAAAAATCGTTTTTCTACGAGCGTGCGCAAAGTGGCTACTTTGCGCACGCTACTCAGTGCGCGAAGTAGTACTTTCCCGCACGCTATGCGGGAAAGTGTGCGGGAAAGTAAAATTCTCTAAAATCACCAGAGACAAGAACATGTTCATATACCTTTAGAAACTTTACACTTTTGGACTTTTTATGCAATATAAGAAACCGTTTTAAGTCATAATTATACTCTTTTCCCTAAAAATTTCCGTAATTCGCGATATTGTAACTTAAACCAAAATCCATATATTTTGAAATCCTCGGTATAGTAGTAAAAAATTATGTCAAGCAACAATACTTATAATTGTCAGATTGACAGATTTTAAACAAATCTAGATGTTAATCGAAGTATCCCAAAAAACAGGCTCTTTTCTCTCAAAGCTTCCGTAATTCGCGATATTACAACTTAAACCAAAAACCATATCTTTTTAAGTCATGTCAGGTCAACAATAATATTCATGTAAAGCAACAGTAAGTATAATTGACAGATACTTTTTCTTTTATTTAAATATGGGTCATTATTATTCTGTGCTTGTTTGGACTGCGCTCGTAGAAAAAATATTGTTCCTAACACTTGCGCAAAGTGACTTTTCCGCACTCGACTGATTGACCGAACTCCGCTTCGCGTCGTTCGGTCAACATCATTCGCGTGCGGAAAAGTATCACTTTGCGCACTTGTTAGGAAAATAACTATTTCGGCCATATTTAAAAATTAGTTCAACACACAAGTTAACAGAAAAATACTAATTAATATTTAAACTAAATTTAATAAATCACTATATACCTATATAAATAACATAAAACACAATAGCTTTATCTGGCTTACTAAAAAATTTTAATCGTATTTATGAAAATTGCAATTTTTTCCTGTTTGTAAAAATATCTATTATATATATGAAAAGCAGTAGTCAAGTCCATTTTTACAAGTTTAAATTATACACAAATATACTCTTTGGTTACCTATATAAAAAAGCTCTACGATAGTGAATATAAAGTAATCTAATGTGTAATCCATGAAAAAGTGGCTCGAAAATAGTTTATTTTTTAAATTTGCCCTGTATCTCAAAACCAAGCAGCAAGTTTCGTTTTTAGAAAAATGCAGCACAGGGCCACGAAAATCGCATTCATCTATCTCTATAGTAATAAGGGAGATACTACAAAATTAACCAACACTCTGCACATCGCATATTAGCAATTATTTGCTCAAAAATAACAGTCTTATTACATATCTCTCCGGCATATTATTACGTCTGATTGGCTACTTATGGATTTTTATGGCCGAGAAATCTAATTCTTCATATTTGCTTTATTTCCCAGAATAAAATGTAATAAAATATGTCATATTGTGAAGAACCTAATAGGAAAAAACATTATGGATAAAAAATAGACATTTGACGAGCATTCACTTTGAACATTTAGAACGGGCTCCTCTTCATTAGCGATAGGGAGTATTATAATTGGTCTTGGTCGGTGAACCAGTAAGTAATTAAAATTCAGTTGGATTACGTGACTTAATCTAAGATGAGACCATCAGATTCTTTTTTATTTTAGTCGCCTATGAATTTTAAAGTTTAACTACATAGATATGCCGAGTACTTTCTGCGAGACAGAAAAAATAATTATCGCGAAATCGTTGTTTAGGAAACTGTATATTAATTACTAAGTATATGGAATAAATAATTTCTGTATTAATTTTATTTTCGCTTTAAAAAGATTGGCATTATTGCTGATATCAAGAGAGCATTTTGTATAAATTAGACTTACTAAGAATTACAGATTCTTGTAATAGTAAATTTCGTTGCTATTACAAAAATGATACATTAAAAATAGAATCGAAATTCTAGAGAATTGAGATATATTGTAGTACATCTTTGTTAGCGGAACATTGTTGTAGTACTTCTTCCAGAAGGTGTTTGTTTTTTTTTCTGTTTACATAGATAATTCCGAAGCAACTGTCTGAGATTTATACAGCAAGATAACCGGCCAGTCATATTACACTTCAATCTAGCCGGACCGTTCAACTTTTCAACCCGCAGTTTCGCATACCCATGATATTGCAGGTGATTAAAATTTGTATGTTTTAACAACAACGCCACCGTTATTATTGTTGTAATATATTTTGAATGGTGGGTTATGGATGGCATATATTCGCGGAAACACATGCAAGTTGCTGTATATCTATTATAATACGGCTCATATCCCAATTTTTTTATCATTAAAGTAATATTTCACTTCACGCATGGCCTTGCGCTCGCATCGCTCGCTACGGGGGCGCAACCAACAAGAACTAACCAAAACTAACCCAAGGTATGCCCAATATCAGGAAAAAATATTGAAAAAATGTAGTATGAAAATCCAATATTATACCTTTCTAACAACGATTCACACAAACCTCTATTTACAGGTAGTATTTGTACTTAAATCCGATCGCGGAGCAGCAGTAAGATATTCAATTGAATTGGCTAGTTTTTGAAAGCGCCACTTGAGTCGCTGTAATCGGGGCCAGAACTGCGGGTTGGCAAGTTGAACGGTCCGGCTAGATGCAAATGTCATATTACTAATTACACTTCCGTTTCGCTCTTGGTAGAGGTAGCAACGCGTAGTGTAGCGGCTCTTTGGCCGCCATTAGTACAAATCACTGGATACCTCGTGGTGAACGTTCCAGTGACCTTTGTTCTTGCCAAGGAAGAATCGGGCATCCTTGCCAGAAAAAAATAACGCCGATACTCAGGAACGAGGCAACCGAATGTTGTCTGCGCTGTTCAAAAGTTTTTGAACGTGAATGTGCTGGCGAATTGTTTCTGAAGGGAACAGAAGCCAATAATCCATTCAAGACAAGACATATTACTAATAATTATCATCCGTTCATAAATTATTATATTTAGTCTAGATTTGCTTCTTCAAAAACACCTATTTATTGCAAAATATATGAGTACCGAAAATAGGATGAGGTTCTGAATTTATTTTAAACTGTTTGCAAATTATTTGGTATCTAGTAAATATAAAAGTGCCTCTTTGGATGGTTCAGATGATGAGTCTCGGCCTATGCATAGCTTTTGTGAAGCATGTGAAGCTTATTCGATTTGTATATTTCCTAGAGGACTGAAGTTAAGAACATATAATGTACGCATATCTGGATGAAGCAAACTGGAGAACCGTTATATAGTATTATAGCCGCAACGATTAAGGCCATCCTGTATAAGAACAAAATTAGTTCCAGGTTACAATTTCCTTTTGGTACAGTCTATAACATAAATTTAATATATCTTACTGTATAATGTGCGTTAAATTACGAATATGGGCAAAATATTTGAAATTGCAGGAGCTTATTTGCTATACACCTATATTTCCAATGAATAGTGCGGTGTACTTCTTCCTTTTTTATCGAATATGTTTCACATTCATGCTGGATATTTGTTGCCAAAGAAATATCGTTTATTGAAATAAGGGTAGCAATTTTGTGGTATCACAAATCGGTTTTCGAAAATTTGATACAATTGCATTTACCAAAGTGATTTACATTAGTTGAAATAAACTGTATCTACCGACTGCTACTTGGTGGCTCCGTCTGACTTAATCTGGGGGAAAGATAATTTGAACATAATATTGAGAAAAATATGTCTATCCAGTGAAGTTAGGTTACGCTGTCAATTTGTGTTATGATTTTTACGTGTCAAGTCTCTATTGGTGCATTATTGGCCCAGGCCATGGCCAACGATGAAGGTAAATGATAAAATATTTTGACAAGAGGCGTCACAGCAAGAACAGCTACGGAAAAAGCCAACATGCTCGCCGAAATGTTTTCATCGCACCCTACCTTGCACGTCTCCTAAGACAAAGCTCTACCCACCATATCCAACGTCAACACTACCATGGCAAAAGTATAGTTTCATCACCGTGATATTCGTGAGGGCGTGGTGAGGGAAAAGCTCGTTGGAGCGGACGACGGAGGCTAATTCGCCGGAGGCGGAAAAAATTGGGGGTACCACGCTCAATTGTTACCCAAAAGTCGTTAAAATCGTTAAAAAACGAAGCGGATTTTAGCAAGCATTATTGACAAATTTCCCAAGTCAATTAAACGTTAAAAAAAAGTGGAGCTGGGCAACAGGCAACAAAAATAAACTATACCTCGCTCTTGATGATATAATATACCTAACAATGGAATATGCAATCGTTAAAACTCTCTTCTTCTTTTTTTTTAAGTTAGTTAAAAATAATTGTATTATTTGTATACAAATATGGCAGAAACTTTTGAGAGCCTATGGGAGCCTTTGTAGCCCCCCCTCATAGATCCGCCTCTGTGGCAAAGTAAAGATAGATTGAAACTTAAATACTTTTTTCTACTACCGTGCGTAAAATACTCACTTTACGCACTCTCTAAGATTCGTAAAATAGGCCTTTTTAATGTGCAGTGCGTAAAGTAAGTTATTTTACGCACTAGTGCGTAAAGTAAAGCTGACATATTTTTTGACGTTTACTGACATATTTTTTGACGTTTAGAACAGTGCGTAAAATAATATATTTTACGCACTAGTGCGTAAAATAATTTATTTTACGCACTAGTGCGTAAAGTAATATAATATTATTTTAATTTTTTCATATATTTTTCGATAGTAGAAAAAATTTTGTATGCTATACTCATGTGTAAAGTACCCTTTTTTTATTCATGGGATTGTCGCATTCGCCTACGGCTCATGCGACAATATTCCCATTCATAAAAAAAGATTCACTTTACACACTTGTTGCATAAATAACTATTTTCTGCTACCGTGCGTAAAATAAGTTATTTTTCGCACTAGTGCGTAAAGTAAATCTGACATATTTTTGATATTTAGGGCAGTGCCTAAACAACATATATTTTACGCACTAGTGGGTAAAATAATTTTTTACGCACTAGTGCGTAAAGTAATTTGATAATATTTTTGTCTTTTCGTATATTTTTTGGTAGTAGAAAAAATTTTGTATGCTACTCATGTGTAAAGTACCCTTTTTTATTTATGGGATATCCCCATTCATAAAAAAGGTCACTTTAAACACTTGTTGCATAAATAACTATTATTGTCAAGATACAAATTCGGTTTGCTTGACTTGAACTTAAACTTAACTGTAGCGTAAGTTTGACTTAAATTTTGTATTGGAAATATATCTACCCTAAAAAATATACTATGTACTATGGATGTACATACCTATATTTTTCTAATCGGAGAAAATTAATAGCAGATTACTTCTCTTTTGTGAAAACCGATTTATTGCTTTTTTTCAATAACTCCGTCTTTATTATTATTCACAAATTCTCTGTGACCACTCAGCATACAGAGACCAGAGACATGGTTGATCTCAACCAGGTTTTTACACGTCGGAAAGTACTGAAAGATCTTTCGATTGTTGTTGTGGTATTGCAAAAAATAGACAATGTAATTTTTAGGTACCTATGCATGTTTCACTAAATTTGAAATGTATTTTTCCACTAAGCGTAATTTAGTATTTCAGGGGGGGGGGGGGCAACTACCCCCCTTGCCCCCCCTGCCGGCGCCCATGGGTCTTACTGAATCTTCTTGGAAAATCGCTCGTGTGCAACCTGTTCCAAAAAAGGTAAGAAAAACATGCCCTCAAACTATTGCCCAATTGCTTTGCTTCCAATAATCTCCACTGTCATGAAACGTGTAGTCAATCAGCAACTACTCAAATATCTCGAGACCAACATAGTAATTAGCGATAAACAATACGACTTTCAGAAAGAAAGATCGACAGGAGATATATTGGCATATGTCACTCATGGAGTAGAGCAATAATTGAGAACTACGAAGAATCTCAAACAATGAGCTGGATGTGCCGATGTGACATGACGGATGGTCAATAAACTACCATCCTTCGGACTGCCAGCGTCTCTCTGCAGCTGGCCTTAAGAATTGACTTCTGCACATTACAGCCAGTTAATGGTCAATGAAGCAAAAACCCATGCAGCCACGTTTTCCAAGAACTTCATGACATCATGGCAGGATCGACCATTCCTTCCTTTATCTTCGTCAATCGGACTACTGGGTGTCTCGGTGAACAGCAATATGTTCTCGTATGACCATGCACGTTGCTAACATTGCAAAATCAGCCTCGCAGAAGCTTGGTGCGCTATTGCGCAACAAAAAACTGTATACACCGCAGCAGCTGCTCTTGCTCTACAAAGCACAGATAATATTGTGCTTAGTATGTTGCTCACATATCTGGGGTGCCGTATCTAAGCACAACCTAAAACTGATGGATTCAATTCTGTGCGTCCCGTCTGCGACCCGAGATCTGGATAGTCTGGAACACGGCAGACATGTGGTCGAGATCTCTCTGTTTTACAGATGTTTTCACGGCAGAAGTTCCCAGTATTTGGCTCGCCTCATCCCGCCACCAGCAACGCCTGTCAGACAGTCACGACAGACGACAAGAGCACACCCGTTCGTCGTACAATTGGAAACACCTAGAACATTGCTTTACAGACTCCCTTGTCTAACGCACTACACTACTATGGAACTCACTCCCAGGACATTTGCTTCACCTTAGTTAGAACCCACAGCTATTCAAGAACCGTGTCAATTAACATATTCGAATACACACCACTCATCGAGTAATTTCCCTTTAGTGTGTGTGTCAATGACATAAAAAATAGACAGATTTTTAACTTGAGAAGTTGTTTTTCTTTACCATTTGGCAAAAGGTGTCTAGGTCCAGAATGATACGCAAAAATCGACTGGGCCTGATAGTCATATTCACACGCGATATCAACTTGGTTGGAATAATTAAATGACAGGCAGTCTTACAACTGTATATTATTTAACTAGCGTTTAATGTAGGCCCTAATAAACGAGGTTTATTGTTACATGAGTTGCTTGCGGCGAGTGTTATAATCATCAGCGTGTATTATGTTTCATTATACGTGAGTTGAATAGTATACTTTATCTACAACCATGCTTAAACGCACAAAATACTGAACCAGGATGCGAAATTTTAACAGTTACGTCAAACAAGACGTCAACACTTAGTAGTGGCTGTCGGGTTGACTATTACGAATTCATATTTAGCATAATGATCTTACCATTATAAGTATTATGCATTTGTTATTAAATGTTTGTAGATAAAATATATATAATTAAAGCTTTAAAAAATACAAAAATATATGGTGAATGTGCTAGTAGTGGAAGAAATTGAATATCAACAATGCTTTAGAGTAGACAGCTATTATTGCCTTCGCGTCTAAAAGCGACGCTCATGCGATAATAGTGTCTGTCTAAGCCTTGGTTAATAACATATTATTATTTAGATAAGTTGAGGTTTGGAACCTTCGGCAAAACAAAGTTAACCATCTCTTGATGATGCTAACATGGGGGTGAAAAATTCTGTTTCAGTCTTTTACATAAAACTCTGTTGTAGTTATAGAATATTAGTTATTTAATTAATGCTGTAATAATAACAAAGCTATTTTGTAACTGTGCCAGTAGTGCAAAAAATTATATACTAACCATGGATTAGATAATTATTATTGCCTTCGCGTCTTGAATCATTCGTCGCATTTAAACTCGACGCTTAGGTAAGAATAGTGACTGTCTAAACCTCGATTAATAATATGTTCATAATGTCGCACAAGAATGTAATTATTGGAATTAATAGTAATAAAAGAAAAATCAATAAACTTTAAAATGCTCTATTTATCGATAAATAACGTTTATTTTACCTATATAGATTAGATTCAGTAATAGTATACTGCAAATTAGTACAAACCTTATTCCATTCGCAATTTTTGAAAGCTCATAATATTTTTTAGTTCTTTTTGGCATTGTATAGGTTTTTATTATATTTTGTGCCATACCTGGAGAGGTAAATACAGGTGCTACAAAAAATGCTAAATACAAAAGGTGCAGGGTTTTTCTCGTATTATCTTATAAAAATGTCGCGAAAAACAAATGATTATCGTAAACGTCAAATTTTGACAATGTTTTATTTTTATCTTAGATTTAGTTTTTATATCTGATTTTTATATTTTTTATATTTTGCTTATGACTATTGAATAGTTTTTTTATACATCCTTGTGGTATAATATTTTTGCTCTAATTTTTTTTTAACTTAGTACCCAGTTTTTGCATGCGTTACGTGTCATTATTGTTTTGATTGTTCTAGCCTTTCTGCTAGTACCCTTTCATTTCTCTCATCTTGAGTTAGTATTGTTAATGGCATTGTCGACGAGAATTGTAATTTCTTAGCAATGTAAAGTAATTAACAGTTATATTTTTCTTGGATACAACCTACATGTGAAGACAATTAACTAGAAAGTAATTGCAGGTTAATATTATATTTAACAAATTCTCTAAAATTCGAGATATTCGAAACCGGTCGCCAACAGAAGAATGTTTGTGAAGTAAGTACGTTACATTGAACCTGTATATTGGTTTCTCAGAAAAGATTTATGACATGAATATTATTTTGAGCTGCTGGTAACTTGAAGTAAGCATTACTTGAAAACAAAATTGGCTAATATTCCCTCCGCAGACATGACTCTACACGTTCAAGTTAGTAAAGCATGGTGATTTTCAGAAATTAATTTTATTTTGCTATCATTTTATACTTATTTAACCACCTTGCATTTTGTGGATTTGAATTTTTTACTCATGAGTGTAGAGATGTCTACGAAGAGGATATTAGTAATTTTTCCTTAAGTTATGCTTACATAAAGGTTCCAATCTAATGTGTAAAGGGCGGAATTATGCAAAGTGCATATATATGCATTTTTTGCATATTTTGTCAATTTTATAATAAAATGCATATTTTTCCCAAATTATTATTTTATGAGCATATTGCTATGTACTCATTAGGTGTAATATCCAGTTCGGCACTGGTTTCAGGGATTTTCCAATCTGAAGATAATTATGTAAATTAATATTTACAATTTGGTTATACACAAGGTATTTATTGGGGGTTTTCGGGATTTGCTCGTATGTATATGGTTAGGGGTTATTTATTGTCATTTAACAATGCTTTATTATTACCTGCTTAACAAACCGTATCTATATCGGTTTGTAATACGTACTTTTGTTTTAGTTTGCCGAAACATTTCAGTATTTTCAGTGTGAAACTAGTGATTTCAAATTTGTGTTCAAAATGTCTAAAATGGCGAAAACGTCTTCGTGGATTAAAAATTTCCCAGAGTTAGAGTTTAGTGGAGAAGAAGTTTTCTGTAAAGTTTGTGCAAAAATTATTGTTTGTGAAAAGAAGTTCCAAATCGATCAGCATTTGAAAACATCGCTGCATAAATCAAAGTTACAAAAAAATAAATCTGAGCTAGTTCAGCTGAGTTTAAAAAACGCATTTCAAAATGTTGGAGATAAATCGAAATCTGAAAAGAAAATTTTTCAAGAAGACTTATGCAAGGCTTTGGTCGCAGCAATTTAGAGGATTTTTGCAAAAATATTCTAAACAAACCATTTCTGATGAATCCACGCTTAGAAAGAAGAATGTCCATTCAGTATACGAAACTGTTTTAGAAGAAATTAGAGCTTCACTGGCTGATATTTTTTTTTACATTATTGTTGATAAAAGCACAGATGCTTGTGGCAGATATATCGCACATCTTATGATTGGAGCACTTCAAGAAGATAAAGCAACAAACCCATATTTAATAGCATCTAAGCAGCTAGACAAAATTAATAATGTGACCGTAACCCGATTTATTCAGCAGTCCCTATCAAGCTTTTTCTTACCAAATCCAGTGCCAGATGAGAACTTTTTAGTGCTTTTGTCTGATGCAGCACCGTATATGGTAAAAGTAGGCCAAAACTTAAGAATCTTTTACCCTAATAAGGTACATGTGACTTGTCTTTTACATGGAATAAACCGTGTCGCAGAAACCGTCAGAACTGAATATCCTTTAGTAAATAAATTTTCAAATATGAAAAAGTGTTTCTAAAAGCACCTCTATAAGAGTGCAGATGTATAAGAAGAGATTACCAGGAGTTAGTTTACCTCAAGAACCTGTAATTACCCGGTGGGGAACATGGATTAAGGCCGCATTATTCATCGCAGAACATTTCGAAGCCATTAAAGAACTAATTTTGGATTTAGATGACGATTCGCAGAGTGTTGAGCAAAGTAAAGAGTTTTTAAAAAGTGAAAGTGTAGCTTAAGATTTTGCTTTTATTAAGGTTAATTACAGTTTTATACCGGACATAATATCCTCGTTAGAGAGTAGGAATTTAATTTTACGAGACTAAATTAGTATTGTTCAAACTTTTTCCGCTGAATGTATTAATATTCCCGGTAAAGTAGGAGGTCAAGTAAGGAACAAATTGGATGTAAAAAAGAATGAAGGATTTAAATACTTAACTGCAGTAAAGAGCATTTATGAAGGTACACCATCCAACGAAGTTTTATCTTGGCCTTATACTTTACTACCTAAGTTGCAATATTGTCCGATTACATCAGTAGATGTTGAAAGAAGTTTCTCTTTGTATAAATATGTTTTTACTGATAGAAAACAATCCTTTTTTACTTGAAATTTTTGAAAAATATTTAGTAATAAATGCCTTTTATACATTTTCAGGTTAAACATTTGTACCTTTTTTTGCTTTTTTTTACATTCATTTTTAAATAAACATCTTTTTTAGAACCTATTGTGTTTCTTTACCCTATTTTACTATAATAAAATAAGAAATGTTGCATACCAGTATGCATATTTGGTCAAAAAAATGCATATAACTGCATATTTTAAAGGCACACAAGGCATAAATTAGCTGAATTTAAGTGCATATATTCCGCTCTATACTAACGAGTAAAAAATGTCACGTTTGCCTTGAAAAAGTCATGTTTCGGACAAAGAAGAAAGAATCAATAAATCCCCGAATTTGTTTTTAGATTTTGACTAAGAACCATTTAAACATAAAGCACATGATAGTTTTAGTATTTAGTTGATACCCTATACTCAGTGGCTTAGCAGATAGGCCAAGAAACGTGCGCTAATATTTTGAAGACCACTTTAACAAATGTTTTTTAGTTATGGAGATAGCGAGTGTTATTACCTCTAAAATAAATGTATCATGGACCCTATTAGGCGAAAATATTTTTAGAACATTTTTTGAAAGGGAACATAGAAACAGAAAGAAATAATCTGGTAGTTTGGATTATAAGCCTGATAACTTTCGCTTTAAATATAATTCATATTGGCTCACATCTTTGCTATCCAGTCAACTGTTCAAC
>MU182768.1:320333-333126 GCA_016904865.1 Pissodes strobi
AAGCTCCTATGAAAAAGTCTTATTGTTCAATTCAATGTAGAGTAAATAATGTGCCCATAAAAACATTCTATTTGAATCGTCCAGGAAATCTAATATATTTGAACCAATACTAGAGCAAAACTATTTTCCAAATATAAGCCTTCATTTGTATCAATTATCACTAGAACATATCATTGAATTAATTGGTGTTTTTCTGAGACAACGATAATCTTTTTTCTGTGTAAGCACATAATATATAATATTTTTAAGTGATTGCAAACCCTAAATATAGACGAACTTCGTAAATTACTTATATTATATTCAGTATTGATTTCATTGCCTAAAAGTTTTATTTTAGTAGGAGAAATAAAGTAGAAAACAAACTAATTGAAGGGTTGCTATTTCTGAAACTAAGCGTTTTGAATTATAGGTTTTCTTACTTAAATATTTATCACAAGGTTGCGATACTAATAATTCATGGGTTTGCCAGGCGCATTTTCTGAGATATAATTATTAAACTCTACTACTTTATGATTTAAAAAATAGTAAATTTATTTGATATGTCCCTTCATACAATTTTGTTTTAGTGTGAAGTGGTACATTGTTTGAAATGTGTTTTGATTCACTCAGTAGAGTCAAGTTTGTATCATTTTTCTCTGACTCTAACGGCCGTAATAGTATATTAAGATACTAGTTTTAAAAGACCATATTTTATTGCACGAGCACGAAATTAGGAAACGACCCGCTTGCGGGGAGTTTCCTAACGTGCGAGTGCGCTAAATGTCTTTTAAAACGTGTGTTTTATACTATTTTTTCTATTTTGCACGTTTTTTAATGAAAAACATTAATTTATTCAAGTCGCTATCAAAGGTTGGACGTCCATCTTGTCACTTTTGACGTCTGTATTATTAGGAATCCCATTCAAAACGGTGTCGAAATTTTTGCTAGTGAGCCTTGGCATTGAACAATTTTGTTAATATCATAGTAATCAGTCAACAAAAGTAGTGTCGAAAAGAGCTTCTTTTCGACACTACTTTGCGTATCGAAAAGACTTCTTTATGATACCAAAATAGAAAAAGACTGTTTAACGATCTAGGCGCGTAGGAACTATATATTTTATGAGGGAGAGAGGCAACCCCTAATTTTATAGGAACAATAGTCCAAAATTATCAATTTTTATCTCCATAATAAACTTTTGTTGTTGCCATGTTTTACCCAATATTAACATTGAAAATGTTTTTGTTTTCCTATTATGGGGTATCAAATCACGAAAAAGTGCATGCTACATTTGGCACATCACGTAATATACGTGAGAGATCGTGTTAGTCTGTTTCTGAGGACGGAATAGGTTCAAATGACAAAAATAAATTAAGGCTAACTGAAACTAACCGAAAGTTGATTAAACGACTAACCCAAACTAACCCAAACTAACTAAAAGTAACCAAAAGCACAAAAAGGGTTAAAATGTATCGGATCAAATTAAAAAAATAAAAGTAAGTTAAAACTAAATCAAAGTAACCGAAATTTGGCGAATAACCAAAACTAACCATAAAAATTATAATTAGTTATAACCTATCGGATCCGGTTCATATTACTAAAATAAATTGGAATTAACTGAAACTAACCGAAAGTTGATTCAACGACTAACCGAAAGTAACCAAAAGCTCCAAAAAAGGCTAAAACGTATCGGAACAGATTAAAAATATTAAAGTAAGTTAAATCGAACCAAAATGAACCGAATTTTGGCGACTAAACAAAACTACCCAAAAACATTCAATTCGATTATAACGTATCGGCGCCGATTGAAATGACTAAAATTAAAACTAACTGAAAATAACTGAATATTGATTGAACGACTACCCACGACGACTATCTAACCCAACCTAACCCAATCTAACCTAAACTAACCAAAAGCACCAAATATGGCTAGAACGTATCGAAACAGATTAAAAATATTATAGTAAGTTAAAAATAACACAAATTAACCGAATTTTGGCGACTAACCAAAATTAACCAAAAACTTTAAAATTGGTTATAACATATCGGCAAGTTGATTGAATGACTAACCAAAACTGATCAAAAGTAACCAAAAGCACCAAAACGGGCTAAAATGTATTGAAATAGGTTACACAAATTAAAGTAAGTTAAAACTAATCAAAACGAACCGAATTTTGGCGACTAACGAAAACTAACCAGAAACATTATATTTGAATATAACGTATCGGAGCCGGTTCAGATGAATACTTGGGTTTCTTGACAGTGAGTTTCCAAGGTCGCATCACGACACGGAAAATTTTAGTGAACGTCACGACACGGTTTATGCATAACTGGTTATAACGTATCGGAACCCGCTCAAATAAGGAAAATAAATTGAGACTAAGTAAAAATAACCGAAAGTTGATTGGAAGACTAACCAAAACTAACCAAATCTATTAAAATTGATTAGAACGTATAGGAACCAGGTCAAATGACTAAAATAAGTTGAGAATAAGTGAAACTAACCGAGGGTTGATTAAACGACTAACCAAAACTAACCAAATCTACTAAACTCATTATAACGTGTCGGAACCGGCTCAAGTAAGTAAAATAACTTGAGACTAAGTGATACTAACCGGAAGTTGATTAGACAACTAACCAAAACTAACCAAATTTATTAAACTTGATTATGAGGTATCGGAACCGACTCAAATGACTAAAATAGGTTGAAACTAAGTGAAACCAACCACAGACCTAGGAAGGGGAAACTAACCGCAAGTTGATGAGACGACTAACCAAAATTAACCACATCTATTAAAATTGATTATAACGTATCAGAACCAGCTCAAATAAGTGACTTAAGTTGAGACTAAGTGAAACTAACCAAAAGTTGATTAGACGACTAACCCAAACTAACCAAATCTATTAGAATTGATTATAACATATAGAAACCCACTGAAATGACTAAAATAAGTAGAGACTAAGTGAAACTAACCGGAAGTTGATTGGACGACCAACCAAAGGTAACCAATTCTTTTAAACTTAATTATAACGTGTCGGAACCGACTCAAATGACTAAAATAAGTTGAGACTAAGTGAAACTAACAGAAAGTTAAATAGATGACTAACCAAAACTAACCAAATCTATTAAAATTGATTATAACGTATCAGACCCAGCTCAAATAAGTAAAATAAGTTGAGACTAAGGGAAACTAACCGAAAGTTGATTAGACGACTAACCAGAACTAATCAAATCTGTTAAAATTGAATATAACGTATCGGAACCGACTCAAACAACTAAAATAAATTGAGACTAAGTGAAACTAGCCGAATGTTGATTAGACGACTAACCAAAACTGACCAAATCTATTAAAACTGATTATAACGAATCGGAACCGGCTCAAATAAGTAAAATAAGTTGAGACTAAGTGAAACTCACTGGAAGTTGATTCGACGATTATCCAATACTAACCAAATTTATTAAAATTGATTATAACATATCGCAACTGACTCAAGCGACTAAAATAAGTTGAGACTAAGTGAAACTACCCGAAAGTTGATTCGACGATTAACCAAGACTAACCAAATCTATTAAAATTGATTATAACGTATCGTAACCGGTTCAAATGACTAAAATAAGTTGATATAAAGTGAATCTAACCGAAAGTTGATTAGCAGACTAACCAAAACTAACCAAATCTATTAAAATTGATTATAACGTACCGGAATCAGCTCAAATAAGTAAAATAAGTTGAAACTAAGTGAAACTAACCGAAAGTTTATTCGACGATTAACCAAAAATAACCAAATCTATTAAAATTGATTATAACGTATCGTAACCGGTTCAAATGAATAAATTAGGTTGATATTGAATGAAGCTAACCGAAATTTGAATTGACGACTTACCAAAACTAACCCAATCTATTAAAATTATTTATAACGTATCGGAAACGGTTCAAATGACTAAAGTAAGTTGGGATTGAGTGAAACTAACCGAAACTTGATTGGACGACTAACCAAAATTAACCGAATCTATTAAAACTAATTATAACGCGTCGGAACCGGTTCAGATGACTAAAATAAATTGAGACCAAGTGAAACTAACTGAAAGGTGATTGGACGATTAACCAAATCTAAACAAATATATTAAACGTATATATAACGTATCGGAACCGGCTCGAATAAGTAAAATAAGTTGAGACTAAGTGGAACTAACCGAAAGTTGATTAGACGACTAACCAAAACTAACCAAATCTATTAACATTGATTTTAACGTATCCGAACCGACTCAAATAACGGAAATAAGTTGAGACTAAGTGAAACTAACCGAAAGTTGATTCGACGACTAACCAAAAATAACCTAATCCATTAAAATTGATTTCAACGAATCGTAACCGGTCGAAATGACTAAAATAAGTTGACACTAAGTGAAATGAATCGAAAGTTGATTAGACGACTAACCAAAAGTAACCAAATCTAATAAAATTTATTATAACGTATCGGAATGCTCAAATGATTAAAATAATTTGAGACTAAGTGAAATTAACTGAAAGCTAATTGAACGACTAAGCAAAACTAACCAAATCCATTTAAATTGATTATAACGTATCGGAACCGGTTCAAATGACTAAAATAAGTTAAGACTAAGGGAACTAACCGAAAGTTGATTTGGCGACTAACCAAAAATAATCTAATCTATTAAAATTGACTATAACGTATCGTAACCGGTTCAAATGGCTTAAATAAGCTGATACTAAGCGAAATTAGCCGAAAGTTGATTAGACGACTAACCAAAACTAACCGAATCTTTTAAAATTGATAATAACGGATCGGAACCTACTCAAATCATTGAATATAAAATAATTTGAGACTGAGTGAAACTATCCGAAAGTTGATTGAACGACTAACCCAAACTAACCAAATGGATTAAAATTAATTAAAACGTATCGGAACCGGTCCAAATGACAAAAATAAGTTAAGACTAAGGAAAACTATAAGAAAGTTAATTGGACGACTAACCAAAAGTATCCAAATTTATTAAAATTGATTATTACGCAGCGGAACCCGCTCAAATAAGTAAAAAAAAATTGCGACTAAGAAAAACTAACCGAAAATTGATTAGACGACTCACCCAAACTAACCAAATCTATTAAAACTGATGATAACGTATTGGAACCGACTCAAATGACTAAAATAAGTTGATACTAGGTGAAACTAACCGCGTTAGACGGATGATTGAGAGACGAATCGAATGCAGTTTTTACAACCACCAGTAATGTTATAAATAGTAAAAACGAACGAAACTTGAAGTAATATGCATTTATGTGGTATATTTTGGTAAACTAAACTTGCGTAATCTGCTAAAAGTAATTTTTTACATTAGATTGTGTTAAGGGTGGGTGAGGTGACTTTTAGTTTCTCACGACAGACTAGTCGTGTTTCATATCGTTAGATCGAGGAACGTGAGACGAATTGAATGCAAATGTTATTTTGCTTTTTACAACCACACTTATAACGTTATAAATTGTAAAAAGAACGAAACTTGAACTAATATGCTTTTATTTGTTTTATTTTGGTAAACTAAACTACGTAATCTAACCTGATCTCACCCAAACTTCTATAAACTATATATTTCCACACTATTATTAGTTTTCTCAGATCTCAAATTTAATAAGCGTTGCATTCTGCTTCGGCATTTTCAATGTCCCCCCCGATTGCATCTTTGTGAAGGACTGTGAATTTTTATCTATATTCAAGAACGATGACAGTTCCTGTTGTATTTAAAACCTCTCAAAAGTTTTAGGTTTCACTATAGTATACTAATACGTAATCCTAAGAGTTATATGCTTAAATTTACCATGAGTTCAAAACATAAGCTACACCAGTACTTTACCGACTTTTTTCTTTTGTATTTATATTTAAGCTCAGACTTCTGATCCGTTTTTCAACTTACATTCTAAATTGTAAATATGTTTTATATTGTTGGAAATTTAATGAAAGTATTTTGTTGGTTGGTTGTTCAAAAACTACAGACCCATAAGCTTGCTTTCCCATCTGTATAAAATTTTTATGAGGATAATAACAAACAGAATAACAAAAAAACTGGATCACTACCAACCTCCAGAGCAAGCAGCGTTGCGCAAAGGGTTCAGCACTACAGATCATCTTCTAACAATAAGGATCCTAATTGAGAAAGCAGCCGAATACAATCTACCCTTATTCATGGCCTACGTAGATTACGAAAAGCCTTTGATAGCATAGAACACTGGGCAGTCATGAAAGAAATTGATGACGCACGTATAGATAGTAGATACAGGGACCTGATTAAAAATATCTACGAAAAAGCAACAGCTACACTAAGAATACACGAGGATACCCAACCAATCCCAATAAAGAGAGGCATACGTCAAGGAGACATATTGTCCCCAAAGCTCTTTACGCTGGCGCTAGAAGGCGTGTTCAAAGAACTTGAATGGTCAAATAGAGGTATCAACATCAATGGAGAAAGGCTAAATCACCTGAGGTTTGCTGATGATGTGGTGATAATTGCGGACAATAAAGAGGATCTTGGCAGAATGCTAGAAGATTTAGAACAGAAATAAAAAAATGTGGGATTAAAAATGAACATGCTGAAAACTAAAATCATGAGCCCAGAAGAAGAGACGATCCTAAGCATATACAACAATCAATTGGAAAACGTCAAGGAGTACATATACCTTGGAAAACAAATACAATTAGGAAAAGGAAATAAAGATGTCGAAATAGAACGAAGAAGGCGTCTAAGCTGGACAGCTTTCGGCAAACTCTCAGGGATACTAAAAAATAAACAGATCCCTCAACGAATGCACACAAAAGTGCTCGACCAGTGCAACATATGGAGCGCACACGTGAACCCTTACAAAACAGACAATACAAAAATTAAAAACAACGCAAAGAGGTATGGAAATTACAATGATGGGTATTTCTTTTCTTTGGCTAAGAGGAAGATCAAGAGGTAGGCCAAATACAAGATGGTACGATGACATCAAGCGAACTGCAGGACTAAAATGGATGGAAATAGCTAAAAACCGCGAGAGATGGAAGTCGTTAAGGGAGACCTATGTTCAAGTATGGACGCAAAAAGTTTGAAAAAAAAAAAAGAAAATTTTATTATTGTTAAATAAATATGAATGGGTTACTTCAATTATAGTTAATTTTAATAATACTCGGTTATCGTTGGCAGAAACTAAAGTTGACAATGGTCACACTAACATTAATTAATTTACTCATTGTTGTAAAAATCGGAATATTTATTTATAAATACGTATATAGCATATTCAAAACGCAACATATATTATTTGCTTTACAATACTTCAGTATTATTAAAACCTAACAAATCAGTTATTTCAATAATATTACATTGGCATGTCAAAATCAAATTCAAAACTTAACGAAGTGATGCCCGAACTTCCAAGCGTTTTAGTGGGCGCACACCTCTGATTTAAAATTGGATTCAGTAATTCAGTAGCGACGACGTATTTTATTATACATAGCTAATAAATTGTTATCCTCCATCTTATCAAGAATCTTCCTGCAACATCACTAGACAAAGTGCAATATCACTACATTGTAAGCTACGTAAAATCTGATGGGTGCGATATCGACCGATAGTTTAAAATCCGATCGTCGGACCAACTAATCGGTTCAAAAATTTTGATGTACGTGCCCGGCCTTAATGAAGTGGCATTTTGACTTTCAGAGGCCCGTATCCAATAATCCCTTTAGCCGATCTCATTTAAAAAAAATGCTGATGCGTGAAAGCCACGCGCCATAGAAGTGAAACTTCTTTCTTAAGAGTTAGTTATAGATGCAGTTAAATTATTAGAATTAGTAGTATGCCGTCTCCCCTTCCAGTCGTTCCCACTAACAAACACATACGTAGTTGCTATATAAGCAACGCTACGCATCCATTCTATTTCCCCTTCTGCCGGCGCTCTTCCAAGCAACGTGTGTGTATTCCCCCTCCTGTCGCCGCTGACGCACTCTTCGAACCCCCTCACGCACTCTTCGAACCTCCTCACGCGATCGCAATTTTCGTAACGCTCGAAAATTGTCGCCCCCTTAGTAAAGAGGTTCAAAATCTGATGTGGGCCATGTATTACTAATTATATTCATGTTTAGATTTTTCGCTTTTGACAACGGGGACAGACTTGTTCTCGAAATCTCAAATCTTTTTAGGTTTCTTAGCTTGGTTAAGGATACTCAATTGGCATTTGTTTCAATCTACACCCTAGGGCCAGGACAGAACCTGTCCTATTTAATAATTTCATAGTCATTTAAGATGCAAGTGGCAGTAAAGGTAAACATTATATTCTATAGTCATATTCTAGATAGGCTATAAGTTTTATGACTTTAAAACTAAATCTGCATATAGGTAAGTATAAAAAAACCGTAAAACATATTTAGAACGAAGTTTTTGAAACAAAAAAAAATTGACCCGGACATATTACTTTGAATTTGTTCTACATTTTGACACGATAAATTTCAATATTATAATATACAAATACATAAAAACAACACAAGATATCTAATACAAGTAATATATATCTCCAGCCCTGAGTTAAATGTTATATATTAAACAAAATTTTTAAAATCTAGGCTTTTTCAAAAACACGCTTACTCTTCTCTTCTTTAATTGCATATTCAAAGCATGGTGAAAATCTAGCCTAGTAGTTCTTTCGCCATGCCACATGCAGAGCTACGATATATGTTAGGCGTTTCTGTGACATGTTGCAAAAAATATACGAACACTAATAGCAATATCATTTACTGAAGAAAAACCTTACGTTGTATTAAACACTTCTGCATATATATCGCCGAAACCATTACTAATACGATTTTAAAAATCTTTTCTATTATCGTTTTCGGAGACACTAATGTAGATATATAGAATTAGTTACAAGTATGATATCAATAACATAAAACATATACACGCAACCATATTTGCAGGCACACAATTTTTTCAAAATAAATTTCTTAACACCAATAAATAAAAGCATTCTTTTAACGCGTGATACCCTTCTTATTTAATGTTCAATAATGTTCAAAAATGCACTAAGAATTAGAAAGTATTTCGGGTCTGTGTCAACGTTTTAGGTAATTTATAGGCTTGACACGGTATTCAAGCGGTGTGATCTGGTAACTAATTGAGGTACGAGTTAACATTTTTAATTGTTGAAGATTTATTATTCGCCAAATACAGTGGGGTCTCAGATTTTAATCCTCCATATTATTTTTACTCTTATCTCTTAATGAACAATTTAGTGCTTTTCAGAAGGATCATACTTATAGTAATAGATGCAAAATATAGTTCAAGTACTTACTGGTTTAAATGATTCAATCTATAGTTAAATTGACAGCTGTGGAACTTACCTGAAAAAAAAAACTGTATTAATAATTGTTCACATAATCTTACATTGTAGATACATTATCTACAATTTATTGGCCATATACAGATTATTCAGTTACAGATCTTGTATGGTTCTACAAACTAATACTTGGAATGGGATCACCTTGATTGTACCGGATTTTTTTTTAATAAAAACACGTTAATTGTATCTGGAAATAAGGCTATTCATAAGACACAATGAATAACATAAAAAGTTACTTCATTCCTGTCGGATGCATGAGCTCCTATATGGAAATTCTAGATCTTCCGTTTTATGGTTGAGCACATAACTGATTTTACAAGAAGAAAAGCTTTTAAGATACGAAATAGATAGTCCTAAGTAACATCTTTTTTAAAAAGTTATATTTAGCCTTAAAGTAAGAGAAACGTTGGTTTAAAAATCACGCGGAATAACTTACAGATCAGAAAAAGTGTTAATGCTCGAAAAAGAATCTGGATTTTTTATTTAATATATACAATTAATTATTTGACATGAACACTTTTTAGATAAAAACTCTATAAATAATTCATCCAAAGAGCTTACTTTAGGGGGGGAGTGTGTGGTTGCTACATTCTGTGACCTCTCGAGGGCATTCGACTGCGTCTGCCACAAGACCTTACTACAAAAAATTGAAGCTTATGGGGTAACAGGGAATACAACGGTCTTTTTAGAATCCTACCTCTTGAGAAGACAACAATTAACTGAAATTGATGTCCTAAAATCCTCAATAAAAACTGTTTAATCTCAAGGGTCCATACTGGGACCCATTTGGTTTGTTATATATTCAAATGAGTTTTGTCTTAGCTTGGATGGTGGAAAATGTATCCAATTTGCCGATGACACAACCTACTTCAACTCACATAAAGAGGTAGAACAAGCTCAAAGAAAAAACTCAGAATTAAACATTCAAGCAAAAAGTTGGTTCGACTCAAATTCCCTAGCTCTTAATTTGAATAAAACTGTAAATATTGAATTCACCTAAAAAAAACAAACAACAGATAATAAACCATCAGAAACTAAATTTTTAGGTATTATACTGGATAAAGAGCTTTCTTTTAAGCCCCACACTACCAGTTTAAGTAACAAACTGGCCAGTTCTACTTAGGAAAATATTGCATCACACTAATACACATCATATTGGTAGAATTGCATACATGGGCATGATCCAAAGCCTTATCATGTATGGCATCTTAGCATGGGGCCACACCCCGGAGTGGTTAATTATATTCAAACAACAAAAGAAAGCAATCAGAATCCTATCCAATATAACCAATCGGAGTCCTGCCATCCCGTCCACATTTTAAAAAACTAAAAATATTAACTCTCTCTCAATTTATATCCAACAAGCACTCCAATATTCCAAAGAAAACTTTGTAAACTTCTAAATTTATCAATTCACTCCCATGATAAGAGAAACAAAAATCAAGTAATAATCCCTCAACATAGATTGTCTTTGACCCATAAAAAATTTAAAATTTCGTCTATAAAACTTTTTAATTGTCTTCCGGAAGAAATAAAAGCCTTACCATCTATCAAATTTAAATTTACAATTAAAAAAATACTTCACCATATAAGAACATATGAGACCCGAGAGTTCTTGGAGTTTGACTGGGGTACACTGACTGTTGACGATCACTCTTTAGCCCAGCTTAGTGGTTAAGTTTCAGTTTTGGTTTTTAATTTTTTATTTGTTAGGGTCCTTTATTGTTAGTGTTAATTTATGTGGTTCTACTGTTAGAAAAGTGTCCTACATTTTTTTAGCATATTTTTGTATTTAATTTTTTTTAATGACGATTAAACTAGGTTGTATAATTATTTGTGTCCCCACTATATTGTACTACTGTTGTTGTATTTTGCAAATAAATTAAATACAAAAAATTATTATCTCAATCTATCTGGTTTGGTGGTATTAAGCAAATATTTGGAAGTGTCAAACTTTGCATTTTGTAATAACAACTACCGACTTTATTATAAATAGATATATAGTACCTAATGAAAAACAAAATGTTATAAATAAATTTATATGCTTGCTTTCCATAACTGCAGTGTTTTGTTCCAAAGTAAATTTACTAAAGTCAAAAATTACAATTATTGTTTTTTGGTATTTTTTCAAATTGCAAATATCTATACATCAATATATACAACAATTCATATCATGTAATTTCACTGAATATAATGAGTACATACATTTTGCAAACAAAATTCTTATTGCCTTCACTGGAAATCACTAATATATCATATATTACAGCATAAAATTTTTGCCACACCACTGGAAATTAGGCTGACATTGTAAGTCATGTTAATGAATGTAATAAGTTCCTTGTCCTACAAGTAAAGATTCATACCGACATTTTAAACACGCTGTTTTGTTGTCTTTTAATGGTCATTAAGAAGGTCTAGATTTGTCCACATAATTATGCTTAATATGGAGACTATAGAACTTACATGCATACAGGCAATGCAAGCCAGTTTTAATATAAATGTATTTTATTTATGTCTTCGATTACCGGTTCTTTAATTTGCTTGTTCAATGAAACATTTTAATATTCAAAAATTGTCTTCTACATGTACACCAATCTACAGAGTATATAGACATTTATCTGAAAGTATCATTTTAAGAGATATTAAAGAATTTTAAACACAAAAGTTGTATGTTTTTTTCCTAAACCGCTAAGATTTTTTTAAGCTGAACAAATAAATGAGCTACGTAAAATTGCCAAAAATTTTCAGCTTATATCTTTCATTAATTTATCGAACAGTCCGTGTTTGATTCCGAATATATCAGGTTTTACACGCCTGTCTTAAAAATAATTGAGGAAAATGACAAAAACTGTGCCATAAAATCAGTGCTTTAGAGATCAACCAATATTTTATACTGCCCTAATTGCTAACTCATTGCTATTATGCAACGTTTTTTTCATATTATTCTCAGATAGAGGTATCAACCAGCCTATCTGATAAGCGATTCATTGAAATTGAACTTTTCTAGGCAGCTTTTTGTAGCTGAATTTTTGCTTATAAAGCGTCATCAAGCTTAGCGGATCGTGATATTTGCTTCATTTAAGTACGTTTTATTCATGGTCTTATAAATAAATACCCGTTGTTATATAATATGAATTATAACTAGCAATATTTGTATTACTTCGGCAGCAATGCTTTATATAATAGTATAATCATAAGCATGCAAATAAGTCTTGGCAGCTATTAAAACTTATAACGGTAATTTTTTTATGATTCTTTGATAGTCTGCTCTCTGCTAAGTTAATCAGTATTTTGCATAGTCAGTGTTAGTAAGACGTGACTAGATTTGTGACATTCAAAATATTGATTGAGTTTCCAGATTATCGAGGCAGTTGATACAGCAGTACGCTTTCAGACAAGAGTTGAAAAAGAAAGGCGATCAATATACG
>MU182768.1:343126-367947 GCA_016904865.1 Pissodes strobi
GGGCATCGTTGATATATATCTTTATACCCAAGGGTCTTTTTGTTTCAAAATTACTTATTTTTCTTCGAATTTTGTCTTTGACTTTTAGATCTATCTTTCATTAAAAAAACTAACATTTGTTAGCGCATACGTTAACTTTATTAAAGTTTAATTTCATAATTTGTAAAGCTTCAAAAGGAATGAATTCGAAAGAGTGTTAGTTTGAACAACATTAATCTAGAAAAAGAATCACAAAAAGTTTGATAACGAGCCGTTAGTTCTTCGACAGCATTCGTTTGCGATACTTTGTCGATGAGCTAATAGAATAGAATGATACGATATGGGATATTAACATGATTCACAACAGTTAAAAAATAGTAAGACAAGATAAACGAAACATCAAAATAGTGCTACATTAAACTTGTACATAATAAACTAGTATTATAAGAGGACAAATGATAAGTTTTTTTTTGCAAATTAATTAATTGAACGTTGAGAAATTTTATTTTTTGTATACGGGGTGCCAAAAAGTTTGAAAATACTAGAACACCTAAGAATAAGCACATTTATTTACCTTGCTAAAAAACGTTAATTAAGAGCTAGTTATATTGATGTTTGAAATATTGGCTCGTAATTTGGATATCCAAATTTTCGCATACGACAATAAAGATTTTTCGTGGAAATAACTAAATGTAAACCAAGCATCAAAAATCACATACATTACGTACTAAAATCAATGATTGTATTACGAATATATAATTGATTTATTTCAAGTGACAAATTTTTATCAATTTAAGTAAGTCGTTTGTAAAAAATTTTAATCTTAATATGTGAATTTGTGAATGAACTAAATACTTTCTGCAAAAGTTAAATCGAAAAAATGCACATAAATCATAAAAACTACTTAATATACAAATACTCAAACAGTACGAAAGCAGGTAGCACTGGTACAAGTGTTACTAAATGGCAGAAGAATATCCAAAATAGTTCGCATCAAAATAAAACTGCTTCATAATTTTATATACCAGAGCCAGACATTTTTTCTGAATAAAATGACTTCTGTCTGGTAGTGTCATGCTATTTATCACTTATACGCACTAGAACAATACTATTAGTGATATAAAATTCGATAGCATTGCTTTGCTCAAACCGATATAACTCATTACAATGGTTATGCAATCTAATAATAAATAATTAGTTTAATATGTTGTCGTTGTTGCCGGCTGTGTCATACAATAATCTACAAAACAAGGAATTCCAAATGTTTGTCTTCTCTGCAATAGAAATTCTCTTACGCATGTATTGCCTACTTTTAGTCTATTTTATTGAATTCGTATGGAGGTGTGCACTTGCATTGAACCTCAAAAGGGATTGTGCCCGAACCAGTTATTGGGTCAACTAGATTTATATCTTCGATGAAGAGCAAAACACATCTCACTCGTATCATGTACCTCATATTCTCATATCTCCTTCACAAAGGTCTGATAAAATTTCCATGGCTTCTAAGGTTCTGATGTCACTTGTGTCAGTGTCCAGTCTGCAGTTCCTGAGTACGGCAAACACATTTTCAAAGCAATATTTGTTAATAGATGTTTATTTTTGTAAGAGGGCTTATTGATTTGGATCATAAATCCTAATTAAGTTTGCATCAAAAATTCTATTTGCAAATTGTGTTCTTTCAAGGAAACTCAAATATTTTAAAGATTATGAGGATACAAACGATCCATACATTTTCCATATATATGTGCGTATATTTCTAAAATATACTGTGATGGGAATAACCGGTAATATTGCAAACCACGAAAGGGTTTACAGTTGATAAAATTTAACCGACTCACATGTAGGATAATAATTTTACTTTTCCCTCGAGTTAAAATTTTAAATCACCAGAAACACAACTTACACCACGTTAGCATCATGATACTAACATGTTTAATCATCTTCTGATGATGCTAATATGGTTGGCGAAACTGGCGTCGAATGTGTAAGTAGTTTATGTTTTGGTTTTGTTGATAAAACTGTGTTATACAGTAACTAGTAGATAAGATATAAATTTATACTCTCCAAAATTATGCGGTAAGATCAAAAATATTACCAGTAGGAATATATTGACATGATGGTGCTTCCAGGATCAAAATATTCCGGAGGTAAACTCCCCGGCCATTCGAATCTCTGGGCGCCGGGTAGCCCTGGGAGCCCTTCATGCAGTATTTCACAGACAGGAAAGACACCGAACCAATTTAGAATAGATTTCTGCAACAATCGAGAGGTCTAAATACAAACATAAATTCGGTACACCAACATCTACAAGCAAATAGACCACACATACTAGCCCTTACAGAGACACAAGTATGTTCTACAACAATAACATTAAACTACCCCTAGCTTGGTTACCACTTACACACCCGATTTAGACATAAGTTCGGAATATGCCTTTTTGCCCGAAGCGACTTTTCATGTCACTGCGAGGAAACACTCGAACCGAACAAGTCATGTGGCTCAATTTCACCGTCAAGGGATTAGCCAAGTTTATATGCTGTCTCTATCGCCCTCCGAGCGATAGAGCCTACCAAAGCTTTTTTACAACACTAGCTACCACTTTTGGCTCAATACAGGTCGATCACCCCAATTCAGAAATAATCGTTCTGGGAAATTTCAATGCCTACAACACCAACTGGCTCAAACATCACAATAAGACCGACAAGTAAGATAGAGCATTTATCACCAGATGCAGGCTTACTCAACCTGTAGACGAACCAACTCGAATCTCAGAGAGGGGCGAATTCGCCGCCCTCCTGGATCTTTTTCTAATCACTAATCTTGACCAGTACAGTTGGTCCGCCAATTGGTACTTCCGACCACAAACTTATTACAGCGGCTTGTGAATTGCCACTTCTACAGAAGGATCCACCATTGCCTCGCAAAATCTGGCATTACAATTCTGCAAACTAGGATGATCTAAGGTAGTTCTACTTAGATTTTACTTGGTTCGACGTCTGCTTTGGCCCTGACGACCCGTCAGTCGACTGCGAGGAGATTACGCAAGTAATCTCCTCAGGAATGGAAGCATACATCCCAAATTCCAGCAAGCTACCGTCAAAAAGAAAACCCTGGTTCGACAGAAGATGGCGAAAGAGCTGTAGGTAGGAAACAGCAAGCCTACAAGTACTGGCAGCAAAATCAGACCACTGAAAATCGCAATTATTTTGTCGAAGCGAGAAACGAATGCAAACGTGTGATCGACGAAACTAAGGACAAACATAATCAAAGGATCAGGAATCAACTTTTGCAATGCCCCCGTGGCTCCAGGAATTTCTGGTTCGAAGCAAAGCTAGTAAGCAATAACTTTACAAAAATGTCTCTCCCACCTTTGACGGAAGAACGTGGCATCATGGCGACTACAGCGAAGGAAAAAGAAACATGCTCGCCAAAATTTTTTCATCGCACTCTCCTTAGACGTCCCCCAAGGCAAGGCTTTCCCCACCATATCGAACATCAACAATACCATTGCAGAAGGCAAATGAAAATTTTACTACTTGATATTGGAGTTGTTTTTTTTTTGGCATTTTCAAAGAAGCGTAAAAATCTTGAAATGTTCTAAACGAAGGTTTTTTTTTATATATCTGTAGTTTTAGACGACCATGATCATACTTTTATTGACTGAATCGCAGAGGTTTTGCCGCCTTACTTAGGGTACATATGATACTTTGATACTTTTTGATGTATCGATATTTTTAGGCGGATAATCAATAGTATGGTATAGTATCAAAACATCGATAGTTTGCTTCGATTCTTTTCAGGTATTGATACATTTACTCCGGTACCCAATGACATCTTTGCTGCTTTTAAGATCTGGAAGAAAAGAAAGGAATCGCTTTCCTTTATGATCTAATGGATTTTATCATTGGTGAGTTCCAATAGACACGACATCATCAGAATCCCTTAGAAATAACTGATATAGTTTAAATAAGAGAAAATACTTTGATAAATTTCGTATTATTGGCTTTCTGTCTCTTTTAGTGATTCCAAATTCCAAGCATAGTATTTTCCACTGATTTAGACCCACTCTTAGATTTTTGGCTAACTTTCTTGTTAATGCCACAGTTTCTGCTCCGTATGTTATTACCGGTAGCATACACTGTTCATACACTTTCCTTTTCAGATATATGGGTATATGTCTTTTAAATACTCTCGTAGTTTGCCAGAAGCAGCCCAACCCAAACCTAGTCTGGGCTGTATCTCGTGCGTTTGGTTATTATTTCCAATTTGTATTTCGTGCCCGAGGTACTTATACATGCCTCCCTTTTATCTCAGAGTTGCATATTCTGATACTTCGTGCAAGCACTGGATTTGTCATTATTTGGGTTTTACTTACATTTGTTCGGAGACCGAGTTTTGATGAGGTCTGTACTATTTCTTCAAGCATTTGTTCTATATTATCTGTGATAAGAACGATATCATCTGTGTGCCTATTCTCCCAAAGCAGTGATTTCATTGCATATTCGAGGACAGCTATGAAGAGGTTAGGCGAAATGTTGTCCTGTTGTCGAATTCCTTTGCCTACTTTAATTTTACATGTTGTCTCGTGAAGTTTTATAGTTGTGATGGCATTACTGTATACGTGTTCTACCTATAAGCCTTGGATATCTATAATCTATCCTACACTGGTCCAGTGCTCTCATTATTGATTTTATTTCTACCGTATCAAATGCTTTATGGAAGTAGATAAATACCAATGGTAGGAGTCTATTGTAATCCACAGATTTTCTATCATGACTTTAATTGCTTGGAGATGTCCCGTGACCTTTCCTAAAACCGGCATGTTCCCTTGATTGATAAAAATCTAATTTACCTTTCAGACGGTTGCAATGATTTTGGTAAATAGCTTATACAAATGACATAGGAGGTTTATCGGTTTATAGTTCTCAAGCTCGGTGATGTCACATTTTTTATGGAGAAGTATCGTTATGGCGTTGTTCCACTGCGACAGGATTATTCCATTTTCAAGGCACAAGTTATATAGATATTTAATCCATTTTAGCAGCGTTTTTCCTCCTTTCAGAGTCCTCGCCCGGGGCATTGATATTTTTCATTTCTCTTAACGAATTTTTGATCTCTTCTAGGGTTATTCCCGAAATGTCCTCTGATCTTTGGTTAGTTATCCTTTTGTACAGATGTTGTTGGGTGTTGTATGATGTCGATGTTGTGCGAAGTTCAGTATAGAAGATTTCTGCTATTCTTAGCAGGTTTTTCTGTCCGCTACACCTTGGTTTTCTTTTAATTTAAAAATCTCTTTTTTTCCATTTGATAGTTTTCTTAGCAACACCTTCATATTATTGTTCTCTTCGATAGTTTGCCTTATATTTTCTGTATTGAATCTTCTTACATCTCTTCTTCAAATATTCTTTTTTGTTCAGCTGTCTCAGCTCCTCAGAGTTCCCGTCATTTTGTTTTAGCATTTCTCTTCTTAAGGATATCATATTTTTCGTGTTTTGTACTTGCGTACAATTTTCAATTACAATTTATATGCACCAATTTTATATATATTTTGTCAGCACGACACTTATCGAAGCAATTCGTAACGTCACAGATGGCGCCAGATATAATATCTGGTCGGTTAAAAATTTAAATATTTTTTCTACTACCGTGCGTAAAATACTCACTTTACTCACGCTCTAAGATTCGTAAAATATGCCTTTTTAATGTGTAGTGCGTAAAATAAGTTATTTTACCCACTAGTGCGTATAGTAAATCTGTCATATTTTTAACATTTAGGGTAGAGCGTAAAATAATATATTTTACGCACTACTGCGTAAAATAATTTTTTTTACGCACTAGTGCGTAAAGCAATTTAATAATATTTTTGTTTTTTCATATATTTTTCGGTAGTAAAAAAAAAACGTATGCTACTCATGTGTAAAGTACCCTTTTTTTATTCATGGGATTGTCATATTGACAATATTCCCATTCATAAAAAAAGGGTCACTTTACACACTTGTTGCATAAATAACTATTTTCCCTTCTTAAAAAACCCAATTATTGTGCAAGTGTGTTGTTTCAATGAGCTTTTTGTTACTTGCTGGCTATTTTATTCTCAGTTATTAAGTGACGGAAAAGCCTCTATTTTACTAAGCACTTCCTTGCCTGAGCCGCTAATAGAACTAATCTTAATTAATTTATCTCCTAATTCTTAATTAAGACAATATTTGCTCTACTACTTTGAATAACCATAACTTTGACTTAGGAAGTGATTTAATTTAATAAACGTTCTCTTTATTGTTTTATGACTTCTTAAATCTAAATAAGAGATTTATAGGATTTAGATTAACTATTGCGTATTTATAGAAACGAAAATTTGAGATAAATAAAATGTAGAGCACGTATACAACACTCATAATAATAATTATGCATCATGTTTAAGACATGTGAATTGCAAAATTTTGATATTACAGTATATTGTTTTTTTTCTGAATGGAACGTTATGACGAACTATTGATATGAAAGTGTGTCAGCTTAATTAACAAACAAGTACGTCACACCTAATACGGAACAGAGCTACCGATACTTGGAAAATTAAATTTCCAATAACATGTTAAATTAGTCTAGAATCAGAAAACGAGCGCACTAATTTTATTTTATCACAATTTTTAGTCAAACAGGAAAAATACATTTATGACTGAATATATTTATTACAGTTTAGAAGAGGGAAATGCATAATGTTTTTAAATATTTAAATTAAGATATTAAAATAATCGGCTCATAAACACTGTGTCTGCAAATGTAAAAATTGCATGCTAAACAAAAATAAATATAATTTATTGAATGCCAATATAACCCTAACTAATCTAGTACCGGCACTTTAATACCTCGGCTACTTGCATTTCAACAAAATTATGAGCCCCTACTTTGGATAATATTGGGTATTAGTTCCAAATGAGGTCGGTGGGGGTGAAGTTCCTCTGACTGTGTCACTGACATAATTACTATATTAACATCATTCAGTACTTTCAATTAGAGAAAGGTCATTATTAATTTTAATATTTAAACATCTTTTAATAACTGGTCTGATATTGAAAACAAGGCTATAACCAAAGTCACAGAACTTTGGAATCCATTTGTACCACTTTTAATTTATATTAATTACATATTCTTAAGGAATTTCTTCAATCAAACGGAAATATTTTTGATATTATTATAAACTAGCTAATTTATAACCCGATATTATCTTACTATTATTTTGATAATGCAACGTTTTAACGATATCATAGTGGCATTTAAAGTGAAAATAAACAAATTTGCCAGCTGTATTCTTATTGATGAAAATCATAACAAAAAGATTGACGAATAAACTAGATTTCTGTCAACCTGTGGAACAGGCGGGTTTCCGAGCGGGTTTTAGTACTAACGACCATCCTCAAGCAATGAAGACCCTTATTGAGAAATGCGTGGAATATAACTACCCTTTAACTCTAATTTTTGTAGACTTTGAGAAAGCATTCGACACTATTGACCTGATATTGATCAAAAATGCTCGAGGCGTTAACTGAATGCAGAATCGATCACAGATATATCACTCTTATAAAGAACACATACGCTGGAGCAACGACACGTGTGAAACTGCACAAGTACACGAACAAGTTCTCAATCAAAAGGGGTGTGAGGCAAGCAGACACAAACTCTCCAAAGTTATTTACCACCCTCTTGGAGTATATGTTCAAGAAGATCGACTTCAACGATATGGGTATTAACATAGATGGTCGAAATTTAAACCATCTTCCATTCGCAGATGACATCGTTCTGATAAGCAATAGTTTAGATAAAGCAGCTAAAATGCTTGATAGGCTGCACAAGGCTTCATTGGATGTAGACCTTAAAATCAGTATTGCTAAAACTAAAATCATAACGAACCTTGTTCCCAACCAAAATATAGCTCTAGGTGATTCTGAAATTGCACAAGTTACATCCTACATGTATCTCGGCCACGAACTAAGAATAGATAGAGATAATCAAACTTGTGAAATTAAAAGAAGAATATCACTAACTTGGGCTGCCTTTGGGCGACTTGGTTATATATTTAAAGAAAACATCTCCCTTTGCCTCAAACGTAAGGTGTTCGAAAGCTGTATTCTGCCAGTTATGACTTATGGAGCCGAAATCCTGACTCTAACTAAAACCTCCGTGAAGAAAATAAGAGTGGCTCAGAGAGTCATGGAACACGTTCTATGATGGAAATATCATTAAGAGATAGGATCACGAATAAGTATATTAGGAGACAAACGAAAGTTACAGACGCTGTTGAAAGGATAGCTTCCCTAAAGTCGAACTAGTCTGGACATGTGGGATGGAAGGTGGACTAAAGTACTACTGGAGTGGAGACCACGAGAAGATGCCAAACGCAGTAGAGGACGACCTCCTACTAGATGGCGAGACGATCTGAAACGCTTCAAGGACAACTGGATGCAGGAGGCACAAGATAGAAGGGGATGGACAAAGTTACGGGAGGCCTATGTTCAGCAGTGAACATAGGCTGTGTGATGATGATGATGAAGATTCTTATTGATGGCAATATTTGATTTTTTTCAAAGCTATCCATAGCTTTGATCTTTAAGCATGAGGACATACTGAGCATGAGGACATACTGAACATCAACTACTTATTCCTATATTCATACCTGAAGGGACATTGTGGTAACAGCAAAAAAGCAACACATCTACACAATACCTAATTACCCTTCTGAAAGTAGGTCCAGAGGTGGACAGTAGTGAGCTTCCAAGTAGATAAGCAGCATACTTAGCAATAAATTTAATTGAGCATTAGTTGAGCTAGTTTTTACAAAGTATCTTATAGTCATAACTGTTACTCTGCCCTACATGTTATTAAAAAGTAATACTATAATTAATTTTATTTATAATAAAAAGGAATATTTTCAATTTAACCACATAAATTGTTAAAATCGAGTAAAATATTTTTCCTACCCCGTGCAGTCAAGTGCGTGCGGTAAAGTACACTTTACCGCACTCAGTGCTGTAAAAGTTCGTTTCCGCACTCTTGTAATAATATGTTTATATTTTATTACATATAATATCTTCTTTTTAATTTACTACATCATACAACTAATAGCGAAGAAGTATCACATCATTACAAAAGTATTTTTACTAGGTACCTATTTTTTTCTCTTCTCTTCTTCTCTGCTTATAGAATAAAACACCTAGTACCTTAAATATTATTATAAATCATTATGTCAAAATTGTTAGGGCAGGAATTTGATAAAACGTCTGGTCTAGATGACATTTATCAAAATCTGCCCCACTGCGTTTAACTTTTCCCATAGCAAAAAATCAATATTATAACTCGCGTCGGTAGATATCACGTAGAAAGTCAGATAGGTTTGGGTTTAGTGGCCTAAATTTATCGTTTTCTGGTACAAAATATATTCTGGAGAGATGGAGAGTTCCGATGAAGATATATCTGGAGCAGTGAATGCAGCAGTCGATTCATTAATTCCACAAAAATAGCAGGATCGGTACAATAAAGAATATGCACAATTACAAACATGGTGCAAAGAAAAAAAAACACCAAGATTTAACGAAGGTTACTTTTGGCGTATTTTTATAAGATCTCTAAAAAGTATTCACCTTCAAGCTTATGATCAACGTTTTCTATGCTAAAACTAATGTTGCAATTAACTCTTTCGCTCCTAGTGGTAAATTAAGCATACCACATTTCTAGAATATATTAACGATAAGGGCTTTGTGGTATTTCGTTCGTACCGCCGCCGGCACCGCCATCGCTGCGCCGCGCCGTTAGAATTTCTCGTTTGCGGTGCTCCCACTCTCATAGCGTGAAATAAATTGTGCAGCGCGGCTTGTGCACTTGCGTTTAGCCGGACCGTTCAACTTTCCAAAATTCCATCATTCGATCATTTGGTCGCGATTACAGCGTTTAACTAACATTTCACTTCACGCATGGCCCTCCGCTCGCTTCGCTCGGTACGGGGGCGCAACCAACAAGAACTAACCAAAACTAACGCAAGACATACTCAAAATCAGAAAAACAAACTAGAAATGCAGTACGACAATCCAACATCTTTTCCAACAACGATTCACACAAGCAAATACAGGTAGTATATATACTTAAATCCGATCGGGGAACAGCAGTAAGATATTCAATTCAATTGGATAGTGTTTAAGAGCGCCACTTGAGTCGCTTTATTCGCTAAATGATCGAATTATAGGATGTTGGAAAGTTGAACAAGTAGCATGTGCTGGCTGCGACAGTTAGGTAGTTTCTAAGCTATTATTCGTACGGACGTTTTGATATTTTTGACAAGTTTGTTACAATAAAGAAAATGATTATAATGGCAAGTAAATACTTGAATATGATTCTATCAGTATACTAGCATATACAAACATATCAAGGCTTTAGAAGTTTTATGAAAGTGTTCGTAATTTGTTTGTTGTGGTATGTTCATTATACCACAAAGGACTAACGTTTCCTCTAAATTTCACTTCATTAATTTTTGTTTTTTTGCTAGAAAGAAAAAAACTTAGAAAAACTGGATGAGATGGAGTTAGATACGATACTGACGGGGATTCTTTCCGATGCAGAGTCTGTTGATGGATTAGACGAAGAGGATGAGGAAAATGCTCATGTTCCTGGAGAGGATATGGAAAAAAATTGGATATGGATGACTTCGAGGATACTGAGCCGAATGCTGCGTCCCTCAATTATAATGTGCCAAATGATAAATTTATCTGGAAAAAGCCCAAGCCAGGTACTTATTTTGGTTAGCCAATAAACGATTTTTCAGATATTCTTGGACCTGTTCACGTTCCCGATGATACTGAGTCGACATCGCCAGTTGAAATTTTCATGTGTCTCGTAGACATCTCATGAGCCGTACTCGATTCGACTGGCTAGTGGGAAATTTTCACTTGAATGATAATGTTCTTCAACCACATCGAGGGGATATAAATTTTGACAAACTATATAAGCTTTGCTTCTTCTGGGATTCATTATTACACAACTTAAAAAAATATTATAAAGTGCACGAAATAATATCATGAGATGAATATATGATTTATTTCAAATGGCAATCCTCAATTCGCCAATATATATACCGAAAAAGGCAATTAAACGGGACTATAAAATTTGGACTAGGGCGGATATAAACCGTTATATTGATGAATTTCAAGTATATACAGGCAAAGTTGATAATACAGCTGAAAACAATTAGGACCACGTATTATAAAGGACTTGACCAAATCGTTAGTCGGAAAACATTGTCGAATATATTTCGAAAATTATTTTACAACTTTGCCACTACTAACTAACTGAAAAAGAAAATATTCATGCAACGGGAACTCTTCGAAAAGGAAAGAGGTATCCCAGACAATTTCAAAACCAATCTGAGTTGAACGTGGTGAATTGGACTGGCGGATAACTGACGATGGAAAATGGATGGACAAAAGAATAGTTATGCTAACGTCAAATCTTGAAAGTCCATCTGAGACTGGAAGTGTAATAAGAAAAAATAAGAATGGCAAAAAGGAAAATGTTTCATGTCATGTAGTTCTAAAAAATTACAATCAAAACATGAGTTTTGTAGACAAGGCAGATATGTTGAAGAAAACATACGAAATTGACCGGAAAAATAGGAAGTGGTGGCGTCGTATATTTTGGCACTTTATTGATGTTAGCGGAGTCAATAGGTTTATAATTTTTCAACAACGGTCTCCAAAGAGCAATAGTATTAACCTTAAGGCGTTTCGTTTAGCCGTAATAACAGGATTGGTAGGGACAGGAACTGAAAAGCAAGGAATAGCACAAACACTGAAGGTCAAAATGTAAACAATAATAATTATAAACCAGTAGTACCGCTTGAATAAAGAGGGGACCAGTCTTTACACATGCTAGTTTATGGAACTTATCCACGATGTGCTGTAGTACAGACCAGCAAAGAAGATCTAAATGGGCTTATGTTACCTACAAAGTCGCGTTGTGCCTCTCAGATAAAAATAAACCGTTTCCAAATACTTCATACAAAAAATTAAATTTTTGTAGTGTGTAGCTTAGTGGTACATCTAACAAAACTCAAATAACAAATGTAGGTTATAAGCCTAAACAATCCAAAGTTTTATGATGTTTACCGAATGATCAAGGTAGTTGCCATTTTCGGCATTGCAGACGAGTGTCGCCGTGAAGAATTAACGAAATTAACGGTTGACGACGTTGAATACAAAGAAGATTTGCTGGTTGTATCAATAAAGGCGACAAAGACAAATGTTTCACGTAAACTTGTCGTCTGGGATCCTGGAAATAAGAAAATAAGTTATCTGAGCATATTCAGCAAATGTGCTGTCACCCCACATAGACGTTTTTTATACAGTACAAAGCTGGAAAATGCTCACAACAATGCGTGGGCATTAACACCTTCGGAAAAATGCCATCGAATATTGCTGAAGTTTTACGTCTAACAAATCCAGAGATGCATACCGGGCACTGTTTCAGAAGATCATCGGCAACTATGCTTGCAGAAGCTGGCCGTAACATAACAAACATTAAGGGGCATGACGGATAGAAATCCACCTCTGTAGCAGAGTCGTACATAGAAGGTTCCTTGCAAAATAAAAAAAGGATTGCTCAGAACATTATGCAAAGCTCGAGTACCCTAAATAGAAGCACTGAGCAGTGTTTAACATCAACGGCACTAACGGCAGTAGCAGTGACAGAGACTTTAGAGGATGCCCCTAGTTTACCAACACGGAACAATTCACCGCCTACACAGCTAGTAATTTTCAGATCACAGCAATCTACTGTACAATCGAGTGTACAATGCATGGCGCAAGAAAATAACTCTTCTGTAATTCACCAAAACTGCTCACCTACAACTGATGAACAAAATGAAGCTTGCTCAGCACTTAATTTGCATTGCTCTACAAATTGTACGTTTAATTTTATTATACTGTATCGTTTGCTATGTTTTTATATAATGCTTGTATGTATTTTCCGCTGTTGTTTCAAATTTTGTAACATATTACTTTTTCTTCAAAAATTATTCCAATGTTTTAATGACATTTGACATTTCCTAAATTTTGCTATTAATTTTCAATAGGTACCTCTTTTCTTTACAGCACTGAGTGCGGTAAAGGTTTTTTACCGCACTGTATTAAAAAAATTCAATTAATGTACTTGCATATTCGCGCAATGTATAAAATAAAAATATTTATGTTTTCTAACGATCAATATTTGCTACTTTTTATTATTGTTTTTTTAAATTTGATATCTGTTCTAAAAATTATTTGCTCCAAGGAAAAATTTTGTACCTAACACGCGAATACGACTTGTCCGAACTCCGCTTCGCGCCGTTCGTGCAACTGCCGTCGCGTGCGGTAAAGGTCTACTTTCAGCACTCGTTAGGTAAATAACTATTCCAGTGACTTTGTTGATAATGTTTAGGGTAGTTTTAGAAGGAGAGTGAGTGGAAAGCGCTATAGTTCTTCTATTTAAAAAATAAATATTTATTGTTATCGCAAATATATTGCTTGTTAAGTGAAGCAATTCATAGAATCGATATGCCAGAAATACGCATTTTGCATTCGTGAATGGCAGTTTATGGAATTATTTTGAAGATTAGTGCAACTTTTGTTTCCTAGGAATTAAGCATGCACTTTTATTTCCCAGGGAGTAAAAATATATATTGATTCCTTAAGTATCCTGAAAATTTGTAAATAGTTTCTTAAATCAAAAGAGCTTTCAGAAACGTGTAGCATATTAGTCAAATATTCATGTTAAAACGGCGTATATAGTAAAAGCAAGAGTTTTTAATAAAATGTTATCGTAAGTAACAAAATTATTTTATTAATTATTTATCATTATTTACATTATCAATAAAAATATAATGTTTATTTCATTTATTTCTATAGTAGCCGATTACTAATATAAGATTTCATGATCTTTAACTCTTAGTAATCAACTTAAACTAAGAATATGCATTACTTCAATACTTTTTTGAGGAAATATTTACTTCTCGAAATGCAAATAATAACGTATAAACCACCTGACTAAAGTGTCTTTTAATCCATTACCCAATTATGCATCCCTCGCTTCGCTAGGACCATAACTTTTTGGCCTTGAGGTTAAATGATAGACTTTAGTCCCTTGGTATGTAATATATTATTATTCTTTTACACATCTCCCTCGAATTATTTTTAAACTTGTCGTTTAATATAGGAGAACTAGAAAATATGATTTCTTAACTCTTAAACTTTGAAATCCACATTAATTGTATGATCGGAATTCGAGTTTTAGACAGTTTTACATAGAAATTACAGAGTAAATTAAAATTAATTACTAAATAAATTAATTTTCTGGTAATAAAGTCTTTTGACATTAAAAATCGGAGCTTGTGAAAAGACTATAAGTTGGTAGTAATGAGTCACTGTACCTATACCAACTTTGCTGATTCCAATTTTATAATACTTACTTTTGGCAAACTGTAAAGCAGCTGTTAAAATGAACTTTACACCAAATACTGTGATAGTGCTTAGGACCCTTTTAATGGCAACTTGAACTGTAGTAAGTGACGAAGGAAGTTTTCTGAAGCTTAATGTAATAAATACTCATTAATTTTTTAATTTTATGTAGGTAACCAAAAAACGTTTTACGTTTATATTTGTTTTTGGTCTATTGTATAAAATATAATATAAAAAGTAGCTGTATGTAATGCTATTTCTTATTTTGTCTACAAAATCAGTACCTAATGTAAGTGCAGACAGAGATGTAGTATTAAAAGTACCATGAATATTTTACTTAGTTCATACCTACATGTTTCTACTTTTTTGTTTATTTTGAATTTTTAAGTATATCTAAGTCTACTTGTGTTTGCTATCATACTATTTACATTAGTTTGGGGCTTTCCCATTAATTTTGTTATGTTTTAAATAACATTAAACTTGAGTGCTTTTAATGACCAACTATGTTGGATGGCGTCATCCCCTCAATTAGTATTATTTGTTTAAGAATTTATAATTAAAGGTCTTCTTTGTTTATTGCATAACATGAATATTTTCTTTCCAACAGCAAAGAGCTACTTAGCCCAGAGCGAACAAATATCTAAAACAAACCCTGCTATAAATAGAATTTTAGTTGTAATTTGTCTTCTTTCCAATGTGCGGGACATAGTTTTTTCTTTCTGCGTGCTCCGATATCTATATTTTTCATCCCATTTGTGTCATATTAGCTCTTCTTTCATGTATGAGATAGATATCTTGTGAGCCAGCTGTTAAGAATGAGCTTCTTTCTACCAAAATTGAAAATTGGCAAGTCTATCTGCCAGTTTCCTGTTTAGATATGGGGGTGGTTCCAAGCTTTTACTTTGGGAAGCGGCTAGTATTTACGCCGTAAATAGACATATATTTTTTTAGTAGATATGCTATGCATTTATTATTAACTCATATTAATATTGAATAATATATAAAAAATTGTGCCAATAAAATCTGATGTTCACGTTTTTTATGACTGACTTAATTTATTTTATATATTTTTTCAATGGATTGCCGAGCTTGACCTCTACCGCTTGTTGAATGTGTATGCTATGTATAACCTACCTAAATATTAGGTTTAATCTAAACTAACCCAAACTAGCTGTTATAAGATTTATAAAATTATCAAAAATAGAAGAACTGCATAAAACTCAATATTCGAAGATTGCGGACGTGTTTTTTTATTGTTATTGTGATCGCGACGTTAAAAGCAATCAGGCCTTTATTGAGTGTGCCGTGTGCTGCTCATGGGCACACAGAAGCTGTTCTGGTCTTTCCAAATTGGAATACGACAAAATCTGTGCATTGCACAAGAAAACAAAGTCTCATACTTGGGGGTGCAAAATCTGCAAAACAAACTGAGGTTAAGCGCCTGTTCTTCGGAATTGGTAGTGATTCGGGTTCCATTAAGCATGAAAATTTATCGCTGCACTCGGCATCTGTCAACGACACACAAACGGGCCGAAATCGTGATCTTCTCTCCCCGCCTAGAACCACGGCAAGCGTAGCCGTAATTATTGACAAAGTGAGGTTACGCTAAAGGACCAGATTTCGAAATTGCTACAAAATGAAATACATCCAATAAGGATGTTCTTTCTATTATAACCTGTATAATTGATCTGCATTAATTGATGCAGAAATATCCAACATACAACTGGACAACGACGAAGTAAAATCCTGCAACGAATATACCTATTTGGGAGTTATATTTGACACAACGGGTAAAGATGACAAGGAGATTAGAAAGCGAATAACACAAGCTAGGAGGACAATTGGCTGTCTGAATGGAGTATTTTGGAGTACTGAAATAGGCAGGAAACGAAAACTCAATATCTATGAGACCCTGATAAAAAGTAGTCTGCTCTACGGCGCAGAAACGTGGAGAATAACAGAGGCCAACCGAAGAAAACTTGAAGCAGTGGAAATGGACGCTTTTAGACGGAGTTTACGAATATCTCGAAGAGAGAGGGTTCGAAACGAAGAAGTTAGACAACGAGTAGGTATAGACGGATCTTTAACAACCGATATTGAAAGGAAACAACTGATATGGTACGGCCATGTTCAGCGAATGGATGATACAAGACTCACCAAAAAAAAAAAAATGCAGTGGGTACCTCAAAATCGCAGGAAGCGTGGAAGACCTAAGAAGACATGGAAAGAAAAGGCATAACAAGAGCAATGAGTGCCAGGGATTTAACAGAAGACCAATGGAATGAACGGAGGACGTGGAAGTTAGGCATCGGACAACGTCGTAAGACGTTCTAAAACCGATATATAAAAAAAATATAAATAATTGATCCGCTTCTTGAGCAAAATAAGTGGTTACAGTCTGCTCTGAATGAGATCAGAGAAAGTCAGCATGTAGAAATGAGAGGATCGAACTTTTGGAAGCTAAGGTTGGTGAGCTACAGAACGATACTCATCAACTTAAAGGAGTAGATACAACCAATCAGCCTGGCGATTCTCAGGAAGCCATATGATTTATATGGTGAAATGCAGGAGATGAATCATCGTTCCAAGAATATCGTGGTATTTAATGTGAAAGAGAGCTCATCTAATGTGACCGATGAACGGAGAGATCATGACAGGGGTCATATTGTGGAGCTGCTAAATAAATTGGGAGTGTATTCTGTGACTGTCTTTAAAGTGCTCAGGGTTGATCGGACAGATATAAAGCCGAGACCAGTACTGTAGCAATTGAATGCCTTAAACATAGGTAAGCACAAACTAAAGTCTGACACTATTCAAATTAAGTCACACCTAACGCAGACACAAAGAAATCAAATTAAAAAATTGTACGACTAACTAGATGAACGCAAAAGGAAGAAATGGGAATCCATTTATGCTAGGTTCTCAACATCAACATCAAATCCTGGTAAGAAAACAAGTAAAAAATCGACTAAATGAAGAAACTCAGGAAGTCCGTAACACGGCTCTTTTTTACCAAAATGTTCGTGGATTGCGCACAAAACTTAACACCAATTATTTATCTTCGTTTTCCTTGCCATATGAGGCAATATTTTTATCAGAAGTGTTTTGTAGTTTGTTTAGTGTTTACCATAAGAATAGAAGCAACGTGGGGGTGGCGTCCTAATTGCTGTAAAAACTGACTATGATTCTCCTGTGATTCCTATGGATGCTTCGAATGTCGAGCAAATATATGTTAGGGTCAAGGGAAACCATAAAAAATTATATTTGGCTGCGTTTACATTCCGCCAAGATCCGAACATGAGTTATATTTTAATTATATTTTAATCATGTGCAGTTTGTGAAGAATGTTCAGAAGAAATACGTAGACCACACCATCATAATGTTTGGTGATTATAATCTTTCAAATTTAATATGGGATTGTGGGTTAAAAATGTTAATAGTGATATAGAGGTAATGGTTTGTGATGAGTTTTCACGTTTGGAACTGTCCCAGTTTAATTATGTTTGTAATAAAAATAACTCCATTCTGGATCTATGCTTTTCTAACTGTTGCATTGGCGTTTCTGAGTGCTGTGATGACCACCATTCTCCGCTTGAGTCAGCATTGTCATTTGACTGTCAGTATATTAGTGTGATAAATGAGTCAGACTTAACAAAAACAGCAATGATAATTCGTATTATTTCCAAAAAGTTGCACTTCAATATAGACTTGTGTTCAATGGAGTAAAGTCTCAAGAGACCTGGTAGAATACAAAAATTGCTAAAACTGTTTTTTTTGGTATATTAATAAAATTACAACAAAACAGGTAAACTATTATTACCCGCTTGTTAAAACAACAAAAACCTTTCGCTTATCAACTTCTAAACAATTTTTCAATATCCAAAAAGCACAATAAAATTTAATTAGACTTTTCGTTTCAACTCAAGTTGAATTGTTTTAAATTATGAAAATCTGTTTTATTATTCCATTTATTATTCAGGTTGTAATAAGATTATTACATCTAATGACTTTCATTACATTCTCTAATAAGGATAGATAAGAATAATCTGCCATTCCAAGATATATAAAGATATTTGATTTATCGATATACCTTAAATATCGACATCTTACTATAGAAAAAGGCATTATAAAGCTGCTGCCAAGCAATATCTTCGCTTACTATTTTTTCGCAGTTTTTCTTTATTGTGAATTTTGAAAATATTCAAAATCTATGAAAGGACACAGAGGACAATAATTATTATCGTGCTAAAGTACGAAATTACCTCTAGTACAAGATTTTTGGAAACTACTTAAAGAAAAGAAAAAACTATTTATGTGTTTTCAAAATTACGTCGATATGCGTCAAACTGACATATATTTTAAATCTTTTCACTAGGGCACCTTATATATTACTACTTTTTTAAGTTCTACGAAAATCTCTATTTCATTTACAGTAGCGTTTAATAGCATTTTAAATATTGCGGACAAAAATTATGCTCTTTATTGTATTCAAAGTAGTAGAAGATAAATCATTTAAATCAAAATAAGGTGGCGGAATTTGTGGTTAATTTTTTTGGAAGTTTTAAAATTGCATTAACTTCTGACTATACTAAAATTATTGTCAAACCTTTCAATTTTGACCTATTAATATTTTAAAAACACTTGAACATGGCGATTTTACAAAAAATCTTCTCATAACATCTCTTTTATGAAATATTTTCACAAAATATTTTAATATTTAAGGTAGGAAACAAATTTGAACGTAAATCATTTGAAAATCATCCTTTTATTCTATCCATCATTTTCTTAATATAAGAAGCACGTACTCACATACTGGGCATAAGATGAAAGGTGGCCATGATAAACAACACCTTTACAAAGGGACAAAGTGCGCAGAAAATTTAAGCTCGTGACGTCATGGATGTGGGCCTATGCGATTTGGAGCGAAGATGTAGGAGAGAGGCTTGTGGGTGGAAGTGTAATCGCGGTCACAGCTTATACCGTACCGAATCAGTTAATTAACTCTACGTCGGCTCCTTTGATGTCGATGAAGCCAGATTTGACTTTTTCATGCTTTCCTCATTTTTCGCGCATGCCCTTCATACATTAAAAATGTTAGGTTTTAATGGCCAGCTGGAATTCAACAGAGACGGACTGGATTTAATTTAGTTTACATTTTTAGTAAATTAGATTAAGCATGATATGTAAGTGAAATTGATACAAAAAAGGTAAACGTGATCAAGAATGATCAGTCATTTATACATAACCATGAATATGGTGTTTATAAGTGTAAATAAATATATAAATATTTGGATACGAACATAGAATAATAATAACTAATTACTAAATTGAAATGAAATCGCAAAATCGACGAATGCCGTGGATCCTTATTTTGCGCTCTAGCGCGAACATGGAAAAGAAAAATCTCACTTTTTTCGTCGAGTGTGCTATGAATGGTCATGGAAACCGAAGATAAATAAATGACAGTCGTGCGTTTGTTACAGTTTGTTGCTGGCAATCCTGTTCTAAATATGCCCGAAGCCCGAATATAATATGTCAAAACTGACAGTCATTTGCAAATTTCAGAATAAGTATAGAGAAAAATGTGGATTTAATTTTAAAAAATGCGGCTGTAGAAAAAGTTCTGTGTGTTTTTCGAGCGCAAAGTAAGATTGCCGTTTTCGAAAGATTACTGCGCTCCGCTACGCGTCGCACAGTAACATTCTTTCTCAAGCGGCAATTTGTTACTTTGCGCTCTAAATACACAAATAACTATTTCCGTGCCGTGGATGCCGAGGATCCTTATTTTGCGCTCTAGCGCGAGCATGGAAAAGAAAATTCTCACTTTTTCCGTCTAGCGTGCTATGAATGGTCATGGAAACCGAAGATAATTAAATGACAGTTGTACCTTTGTTAGTTTGTTGCTGGCACTCCTGTTCTAATATGCCCGAAGCTCGAACATAATATGTCAAACTGACTGTCATTTGCAAATTTCAGAATAAGTATAGAGGAAAATGTGCATTTAATTTTAAAAAATGCGGCTGTAGAAAAAGTTCTGTGTGTTTTTCGAGCGCAAAGTAAAATTGCCGTTTTCGAAATATTACTACGGGCAGAAATGTTATCAAAAATGTGATCGCGTCAAACGGCCTTAATAAATTGATATTTCGTCACTCGAAGCCATTTATATAGTTGTAGGTATGTGACATTGTTCACTACTTATTTCTAATTAAATTTACCTACAACCTTTGTAATATTAGTGTGATGGTTCTAAATTGGTTGCCTTTATTATGGAATGCTAAGAGGCTACACAAAACTACAATTTATGTCTCAAGTTTAAAAAGTTAAACTTCCTGCAGAAGGGAGCGAAACAATTATCGACGTAGATTATTGATTTATCAAGCAATGTGATATGAATGATCATGAACTATACTGTAATCTCAATACTTAATGTAAACATCTACTTACAACCTTTCATCTTTCGGACACCTAAAATATCCTGAAGCTGGATTGGCTTTCTTATCTTTTGCAGACAAAACAACGTACGACCATGGTTAACAATGAAAACACTTTAATGATTAAATGTCCAAAAAGTTATCACACTTAAATAAATAAATAATCGAGCACGCAAACAATCCAATCTAAGAACGTAACCTGCTGGTTCTTGTCAAAAAATCGAGAGTCCAACGCTGTGCCGTGTGTTCAGTTTCCGACTCAACCAGGTGCGGCATCTGTTTATGTCTCTTCGATTCGGCAAACTGTTGTAATAGAAAAAGATAACACTACAATGGACACCAGACCGGTACCGTTATTCATAAATAAACGAAGTCGCCCTCATATAATTCGGCCCGGCCCGCTGCAGACGCCCAGAATATGAGGAAAATGCTCCTATTGGTTGGATTTTATTGCTTCAAAACACGTGGAGAGTTAAATAACTGATTCGGTACGGTATAAGCTGTGTCGCGGTCAATGCGCAAATGGTTGCAACGTTGCCAGACTATTACGATAGTAGAGAATATTAGAATGCCCGCATATAAATAATATATCTCTTACAATACAATTTCTCCAATATTGTAAAAAACATATTTCCATAGGATGTTCTTTCCTCTCTTTATAATGTGGTATTTCGTAATTTATTTATTCAATTATCTAATATTACTACCTTGTTCGTGCACAACCGGCAACAGCGTATCATATGAGACGATGTAACAGAAATAAGAAACAAACGGTTAGTTTGCGAATTTGCCGATAATGACTGTGGTAATTAATGTTATTTGATCGCATTTTCCTGAAATCAAAACTATTTATGTGCTTTTAAGTGCCTGAAACTTGTTTCTAATATTTCGTTGTATATTTAGGTATACGATTTATATTGTTAGATGTATTTTTAAATATATAAAACCATATATTTTGGACTTAAAGACCGGTTGCTTTTGTGATGGTCGGCCGGTTTGTTTGCGGCAGAGTTTATAAGTTTTTGTTCGTGTTGAATTGTATATTTTTCTCTCGGTTTCGGCTAGTTTTGTGGAAACTGATACTTAGTGTAATTATGCCTCAAAACTGTTGTATTCCTGGAAAGATATAGGTATTCAAGTAGTACAATAATTTTATGTTATATTCTCTATACTATTAGTCCACATGCATAGATATACTTAAGAGATTATGGGTCCCTTATTTTACCACATCCCCAAGCTATAATGGGTGTTTGTAATAAACATATGACTGATCCCCATATAGATGAAAAATATATCATTTTAACCTATGCCCGAAATGTGTTTGCTTTACTAAAGGATCATAAGAGATTCATGACACTGCTTTTCGATGAAATTCACATTGATGGATTATAAAAGCGGCAATATAGCTGGTACAGCAGTCAATAATAATAACTCTTTAGCTTCTTTGGCATTCACCATCATGATTACAAGTATGTGTTCTAGCTTTAAACAGGTAGTTCACATAGTTTCCGACTCAAAAATGAATTCCGAACTACTCTATAATTTGATTAAAACCAGTATTGAAAATTTGGAGGAAAATGGGGTATGTAGTTTTTTACACAATAAGTGATAACACCTTGGTATTGTTTATCCTTACCGGCAGATAATGAAAGACCATTATTTTACTTATTTGACACAGTTCACTTACTAAAATGTATATTTAATAATTGGCTTAACTCTAAACCTGATCAAATGCTTTATTTTCCTGAATTTGATACTTGTAAGCTTTAGAAATGCGCTTCTTTTTCTGCGATTAAAAAATTACATGAACTGGAGTATGATAAGCTTTTAAAGTTCTGCGATTCTTTAAACCTAAAAGCATTGTTTTAGAACGAAAAAATGTAAAACTTTCATTAAACTTTTTTAACTCTTTCGTAGTAGATGCTTGAAGACATTTTGGTAGCCATGTACCACATTCTCAAGATATTGCTGATATGTTTGTAAATATCATAACGATATGGTGGAACACTTCTGACATTTTGTATACTTATTTTATGATTCAAAATGAAACTACCTGCAAATCGTCAGAAGGCTAAGTGGAAGAATAACAAAGATATTATCGATAGTAAGAGTGTCGGAGCTCCACTCAAACCATCATTATATCTCATTTTTTTTTCATCAAGTTCACTTCTGACGATTTGTGAACATAATTTACAATATTTTAATATACTATTGCTCAACTGTCAGAAGTAAATTCGGAAGACGTTGATTGTTTTTATACAATAACATGAAAATGATTTTTATTTATACGTCTAATACAATATAGGTATATATGTAACACTAATATATATGTTATAATAATGAATCGCGAATATTAATACTAATTAATCTACATTAATACTAATACTAATATTGATCGAATGTAAAATTAGTATGTTCCATAACCATCCATTTCCATATCGTCATCAAATTCAACGTCATCGTCGCTGTTATATATCATTTCATCATCGTCAGCTGAAAGTACAAATTAATAATTTAATTGAGTTTATAAATTGACAAAATTAAATTCAAATTACCTTCCGAATTTTCACTATCAGTGAGAACGTCTTTGACAGATGGTGGCAATTGTGGCCTTCCAAACCATTTGAATTCGTAAGTGGATCCATCTAATGTCCATCCGCAATTCTCTGCTTCCAATTCATATGGATCAAACAAAATTGCATTTGTCCATATACATATTTGCGATGAAATGCGTATCTGTTATTTCTAACAACTCTGTTTTCCATTTCATGATATTTCAAGCCAGCAGCGTTAACTAAAATATTATTTTTTAATCTCTCCCCATTTGTAGAATTATACAACGGCATCGCACGATAATTCACAACTTTACGAGCCTTATTGCAAAGAAAAAACCCTGTTGAGGTCATCTTGCTCACCACTTGCTACCTGCTCGTCAGCGGACATGGGAGATAGTGGACGTTCCACGTTGCGGCTGCCACTTGCTTCGTCAATTAATTCTCCTGCAGTCGATGATTGCGGTTCTCCAACGGGTAAACTTTCTTCTCCTACATTCAGAGTCGATGATGTTGACGGCCCTACACATGCACAATTTAGAAGAACAGGCTCTCTCGAAGATGATACCATTTTTTCTTCCAACAAAAAAAGTGCCCTATGAGACATAAGACATATAAGGCGATGTAAGATAGACAGTAAGAAATAAAGAGAAACAGAGAACAATAGAACAGATGGTCAGAAGGGACCATATACCTGGTTATGTAGCAACCAACGCACTAACAACGATAACGCTTTAGTTTTAGTGGAAAATGTTAATGGAAAATTTTAACGGTATATTCAAATATGATGTAATAGTATGAATATTCGATAAACATTTAAAATCAATCATGAAATAAAATGATTGAGCAATAGTATATTAAAATATTGTAAATTATGTTCACAAATCGTCAGAAATGAACTTGATGAAAAAAATTAAATAAAATGAGATATAATGCTGGTTTGAGTAGAGCTCGGACACTCTTACTATCGATAATATCTCCGTTATTCTTCCACCTAGTCTTCTGACGATTTGCAGGTAATTTCATTTTGAATCATAGAATAAGTATACAAAATGTCAGAAGTGTACCTAGTGACAAAATTGTTGCGAAAATTTTCGCAACATAGGCGCCTTCTGACAGCCCTTTATCATCCGCCTAGACTTCTGACAATTTTTTCTCTATTTTCTTATATCATCTTCAATACTGATGCAAATTTTCAGCACTGTACCTAATCAAAAAAATTTCATAAAAAAATTACATGTTCAACCCCCTACCCTCACTTATTGCTTCCAGGGTGACTTCTGACGGCCTGTCCCTTGCTATATCGGTAACAACCGAACCTGTATCTGACTAAATTTAGACTTTACCGAGTGACCCGTTCCACCACGTAGCCAGCTCTCCGTCTA
>MU182768.1:382725-398950 GCA_016904865.1 Pissodes strobi
TGAATAAACAAAGCAACTCAAAACAAATCTTTCCATTTAGCACGTCAACGGCGTCTGGCTTATTAAGCTTAACATCCGCGTAATCTCTGAGTAAATATATGAAAATTAATCCTTCTAAATAAAAAAACAATACAAAATAGGATTTTGCTTTAATCTAATTAAACAAAATAGGTCTTATTTTCCTTGCTTGATTTTCATGGTGAAAACAATTACATTGCTTCATATTCTGCGTAAAAGCTAGATCTATTTTTATTCGTATATGCGTATGTTCTCTTGTTGATTTTTTGCATGTGCATTATGGATTACCTGCAGAAGACAAATGTAAACATGTATTGCCTCTATCATATTTAAATTTAAATAAAGTTCCAAAAAAAATATAATATAAGTATCCGATTAATAAATTTTTTTTCTTCTAAAAATTGACAATGCTCGAGGAGACTACTTAAAAGTTTCGTTTTCTGATTTACCAATCTTTTATTTTATTAGACGTAAGTAGAGACCAACACAGCTTTAGCGATTTTTTTCAATTTAATTTATAATCGACTTTATAATTAAAACAAAGACTTTTTAGCAAAATTTTCCAGATAGTTTCGAACATGCTATGAAACGACAAACGGGGGTCAAGTTTTAAAGATAAACAAGTGTTCTTTCTAATGTGTCTCTGCATAATTTGCAAAGTTGTAAAATGTTCTTACGACAACCAGGTTTTATTCTATTTTAAAAACAAATTGCCTGTATATTATAATCGAGATAATAATAATTTTTACTTTTAATTCAATATCCAAGGAAAGGCACATCTAGTACCTGGGGAGTAGGTCCGAACTGGCCCTATTGACTTTTACTTAAAACGAAAAGTAAGTAAAACCATATTGAAAATAGTATTTTTTTATTCAACTTTATTTGGTAACCAGATTGATTCTATTGTTATAAAAGACGATACAAAAATATCTGCTTTCCTTATCTGAGCAAATAAACTTATTGCTTTTGGTCCAAAAAGGAAAATCTCAATTGTGACCATGAACTGCAGAGAGTATTTAAGAGCGAAATTAATCTAAAGAAAATTCCTCCTTTCGGGTACATCTACATCTGGTGCCACGGAATTAGTGTCATAATTTAAAATAATATTTTGCTTCGGGAAGCACTACTAAAAGTACCTTCGGCTGCATGCTGCGTGAACCGAAATCGAGGAAAATATTTTTCAACAAATACATAACAGAATGTTTTAAACGCCGCAAAATTTTCCAATAAAAATAAACAAATATTGCTTCACCATACTAAGCTTATGCCCACCTCAATACCTACCGGTTAAACTGTTACACCTTCAATTTATTTATAACCCATGCCCACCCAGTATGAAAGTCGTAATACCATATACCTCGTTTCAATATGAATTTATAAACATTTTAATTATAGTTTATATCACTTTAATAGAATGATTGCAACATTAACATTGCACTTTGGATAGCCAATGTCTATCATGCGGGTATAGGCAATAAGTTCAACGAAAAATTCATAAAATGAACTAGATCGAATTTGAAAAGCTTCGATGCAATAAATGTTGTTATCAAATTTTAGCCAACACACATAACTTTGTTAGAAATAAAAATGATATATATTTCTGTTGTGCAAACCTAAATGCTAATTACAATAAAAGCCCGTATAGCGACAATCCAGCCCGAGGGCCATATGTATCCTGAGAGATACCTATGTGGTTCGTTGCGTGTAATCATCTAGTAACGCCAGTGGTGCATACAAGAGTGGTCTTAATTTTACCTTGTAAACAATGCGTATTCATAACGTATATATGATATTTAAATAAGAAAACGGCATGAATCCATAATGCCCTCTCATAACACCCCGGTCGTTATGGTTTTGTATATATACCTCGTATCCTATAAGCATTAAGAGCGAATAATACCAAAGTGAGTAACAATAGTTTTTATGTACCAAAAGAATTAAGTAGATCTTTGGCCCGAGGATTTGTAAGCCGACCGAGGTTATACTAGGTCGTTATTGCATCCACAATATAAATATGGAGAAAAAAAATCATTCTCATGTTATCATTAGACACTATCATTGCTAGGAAAATGCTCTACTCGTTGGAATAATCAAAATTTGCTAGCTGTCAAATGGTGACTTTATGACTGTGTGGGCCATAATAGTATATTATGATATAAGTGTATAAGAGGGCCTTTAAAGCACGCGCGACAAATTTCAAAACACGACGCGCAGCGGTGTGTTTTGTAAGTCGCAAGGGCTTTAAAGGCATCTTATACACGTATATCATACGCTATTTTTTATTACGAATGCATCATAATCTCAAAAATGTTTTAAATATTAAACTTAAGGGACATATTGACGAATATATTAATCTGTCACATTTGACATGATCAAATGTTTCTATAGCAACCTTTAAAAAAGTAGGGGCATCATAAACATAATTTTAAGCACGCTGCAGCGTGCGATAATCGTTGATTATGATGCATGCGTAATAAAAACTGCATTTAATGCCCGCACGGGCATAAATTGCACTATTATGTAGTTGATAATTAAGTAATAAACCACAATAATGGACTAGTATGACATAAAATAATAAAAGTTCCTTAGAAACTTTCTAAAAAATCTGTTGATTAGTTCAGATTGTTTCAAAACTGCAATTTTTTGCTTTGAAAAATAATAATTTTGTACCTATTGATAGTTATAATGTTTCCGCAGAATAAATGTGATCAACAAAATATTCGATAAAAAACAAATGAACTATGTGATAAAGTTATAAAATTTTAAATGGAACCCTAGGTTTTTTATTTTATTTTCGTGTTCCTTGTATCTTTTTTACGTTAAGAATACTTTTGGAACATATTTCAATGCCCTTGTGTAAAAAATTCGAATATTAATTTGCAAGGTAAAAACCAGTTAACAATTATTGTACCTGTAAAGAGCAGTGAAAATTTAGAGTCATTGTCAATATGTTGTCAACCAAAAGTAGCCAACTGCCATGACTATCTTTTTATGAAACATTGTAAGTAAGCAAGTCACTATAAAGAAAAATGTGATCATGAAGTTAACAAAAAAACTCTTGTTTAATGAAATAAACGATATTACAGAACAATATATTCGGTAATATATCTATAAGTAAAAAAAAAATGCAATTATAATAACTTCAGAACAAAACAACTAACTTTAAAATAAACTTTAAAAAAATATTATAAATATATTAATTAATAATCCATATGTTCAAAGTGTCCCCCATTATTTTCAAAACATGCCCTATAACCGCTACTGAGTCTCTCCAAACCAGCCTAAATTATATGATTGTTCACATTTAACCTCTGAATTTCGTTGCTAATTTTGTTTCTAATTTCCTGAATACCTCTTCTCCGGTAAATAACATGATTGTTCCATTGCGGCCAATCCATTCTTGGTGTCGAAGATTTAAAAAATCCAATACATCCCGAACTGCACGAAGTGGTGCGCCATCCTGTTGCCAGATGATACTTCGGTATATTACCAAGGGTAGTTCTTCTAAAAGGTATTCTATTTCATTTTGTAATAAATTTAGATACCTTCTTCCAGTCAGTGAGCTATCAAAAAATATTGAACCGAGTATTCTATTTTGTATGATAAAACACCACATATGCACAGATGTTCTGGCTTGAAATTTGATTTGATGGAACTTTCTGGGATTCTGTTGGGCCCAGAAACGTGAATTATGCCTATTAAACATTCCTGATGTTCTGAAAGTAGCCTCATCAGTCTAAAAAATTGGTAACAGTTGGATATAGCCTAATCATTGAAATTCGTGATTTTTTATATTTCTAGGTATTCTAATGGATTAAAGAAGTAAATTTGAGAGTAAATACATCGGCGAAAACAAGATATTTATTTTGTCTAATTTTGGTTAATTATTATAATGGGGTTAAATCCAATAATTAGGAATGGGTAATAATTTGATATAACCCCACCATAAAAAATGAAAGTTTTTAAAACAAATATACATCAGTGCTAGATTGTACAGGGTTATTCATTATATTTTGACACCCACCTGCAGCCGTAATTACAGGTAATACAAAAAAAAACTTAAATTCAAAAGTTGTGTGTTTTTTTATATATTATCTTTTAGAAATGTCAAAAGAAAAAAATTGCCTGTCAAATGTCAAAAAACCGCATAACTTTAATTTTTTTAAATGGAACACCCTGTATATTATTGCATACTTGGATTGCGCGAAACAGTCTAGACATATTTCATGAATAATGTCCTATACCTATCTCTAACGGTTTTTGAAATATTGACAGTTGAAAATCGACCATTTACCAAGTTTGACAGCTTGTAAAATCTAAACAGCTAAAGATAGAACAAAACGGTTTGCACTTTCCTATATTGGTTTTTCATAAGCTACCGTATGCCACTAACTTTAGGTTTAACCAGAGGTTAAAAAATCCCGGATAAATTTAACCTCTGGTTAAATAAAACGTTAGTGTCACACGATAGCTTATAAAAAACCAAAATAGGAGAGTGCAAACCGTTTTGTTCTATCTTTAGCCGTTTATATTTTACAAGCTCTCAAATTTGGTAAATGGTCGATTTTCAACTGGCAATATTTCAAAAACCGTTAGAGGTAGGTATAGGACATTATTTATGAAATATGTCTAGACTTTTTCGCACAATCCAAATATGCAATAATATACGGGTGTTCCATTAAAAAAAAATAAGGTTTTTGGCATTTGACAGGCAATTTTTTTCTTTTGACATTTCTAAAAGATAATATATTAAAAACCATACAACTTTTGAATTTAAGTTTTTTTTTTGTATACCTGTAATTACGGCTGCAGGTGAGTGTCAAAATATAATGAATAACCCTGTACCTGCTTAAACGAATTCGAAACTAACCTAAACCAACCCAGACTAACCGAAATATCTTTACTGCGTATGAGTTTGCTTGCTTCGTTTAAGCCAATACTGGCTTAAATGAAATGCAACTAACCATAGCTAACCCAAACTAATGGAAATGATTACGGTCGGGCTTCCGCAAAAAAAGGCTTCCGCTTCGTGCAAGCCATTCTTCGCGCAAAGTTCTACTGGTCTAAACGAAGCGCAACTAACCATAGCTAACCCAAACTAACCAAAGTTAACCCTAACTAAACCAAACTAACCAAAACGAATTGACATTATTACGGTCGAGCTTCCGCGAAAAAAGGCTTGCGCTTTTACCAAAAGGAAATAAATGAAAAATGTATAATTGAATTTTAATTTTCAAAATGGAAGGTGAAAGTTGTCAAAACTGCAGCATTACAATAATTAAGGAATTTATTATAATTTCAACTGATTCATTGACCTTCTTATCTTACATAAACTTTTTAAACGTCAAATTCAATGTGGAAAATGCAAGGGACCAGCTGAACTTAATATAAATCGTTTGGCTTACCGGCACAGCAAAACACAGAGTATCCTGAAGAATAAAAAGAAAACAAAATGCAACTTTGAAAAATCAGCCAGGACGCAAACCTGGTTTGCAGAATGCAAACGTAACATATTTGATGTGTTACATTAGAGTTTTGTGGTACCTTTTGCCATACCCGAGGCAGCAAATCATACAAATTGAAGTAAAATGTGGATGCGATATAGTGGTTAATTGGTCCTCCTATTGCCGAGAAGTCGGGCAAGGGAGAATTTTTAAAAACTTGGGGGCTCGAACAAAATAGTCAAAACTGATGAAGCAAAATTTGGAAAACGCAAATACAATAGAGGAAGACTTATAGAAAGATAATGGGTATTCGGCGTATTTGAAAGAGAGAGTAAGAAAGTATTTTTGGTAACAACAGTTTCAAAACGAGATAGCGAAACTTTACTTAACGTCATAAAACAGTGGATTAAGCCTGAAACAACAATAATTTCACACTGTTGGAAATCATATGATTCTCTGAATAATGAAAATTTTAATCATTTAAAAATTAATCATTCGTTAAACTATGTTGATCCAAATAATCACACGGTTCACACTCAGAACGTTGAAAGAATATGGCGCGACGTTAGAGGCGGAATTCCCCGTTACGGAAGAACGGAAAATCATTCTATAGTATACCTTGTTGAGTTTCTGTTTAAACGAGCGCATAAAGGACAAATTGTTCATTCATTTTTAAAAACTGCTGCAACCCTGTATCCAGGACTGAATTTATTAAAATGTGTTAATCATTTATTTGTTTTTTAATGCCACTTGTTGTTTTTTACTTTAATAAGATAAAAATTGCGTAATAAACACTGTTACAAACCAAAATACGTGCTTCGTAATATAAGTACAATAAGGTTGTTATAATGTATTTTGTTTCAATCAAATCTCATTGTCTCTTTGAGTAATATTTTTAAAAATATATTATATGTTACAACAAAATTTTTATTTGTTTTACATATAATTAAATGTGTTTAATTAGGTAAGATAACATAAATCCACGGATGGAATGTTTAACAAAATATAACAATAAAAATAATTTTATATGCCCTATATATCCTAAATTTCAGTCAGCAGGAAAATAGTTCTGACCATATAATTACTTTATTTGCAGAAGTTTTTATGCGTCAACTTTAAATAAAAAAGAATGCGAAATAATATTTTTTTCTAAAATATCCTGTATAAAGTATCTAAATCACTAATTTATGCCTCCGCCCTTATAAATTATTTATTTGTCACCTGCAAAGCACTACTCTTCGTAAAAAATCAACTATTTATTTTATTTCTATGATGGGGTTATATCCAATTATTACCCCGAGGTAATTATTGGATATAGCACCATTATAATAATAAATCCAAATTATAAAAAATATGTACACAATCTTGTTTCCGCCGATGTATTTTCTCTCAAATTTATTTCTTTAATGCATTAGAATCCCTAGAAATGTAAAAAATTACGAATTTTTATACTTAATGTGATTATATCTAATAATTACCTAATTTAGTATCACCTGATCCCGGAACCATCTTACATTAGATATTCTCTCTCATGTAAAGACTTCGTTTCTTCAAACACACGTTTCAAATTTAGTATAGAATTGACGGAGGTAATTCTGCGATATGCATGCAAATATCTTCCTTGAGTTTTGCTGGCATTTCCCCACTCTTATAGAATAAGGTGATTATTTTAAATCTTTCATCAAGTGTCAACTTCATCATAAATTATTAGCAAAAATTATTACTTTGACAAATTAGGTTTTTCACTGCTCTTCACAGGTAGAATAACTGTTAACTGGTTTTTACCTTGCAAATTAATATTCGAACTTTTACACACGGGCATCGACATATGTTCCAAAAAAGCAAACCATATTAGATATAGCTTTTTCTGATTAGCAATCTTAACGTAAAAAAATACAAAGAACACAAAAATAAAATAATAAACCTAGGGTTCCATTTAAAATTTTATAACTTCATCACATAGTTCAATTGTTTTTTATCGAATATTTTATAACATTTATAAAATCTGCGGAAAAGAATAAACATTTTTTGGATTTTTTTAAAAATACGAGGTAGGACAAAAATTAGCCCATGTACAGTGCTCGTTGGATGACCCTGTACAACTGTCAACTTTTATTCTTTTAATGAAACTTCCCATTTTTTGGCACTGATTGGGATTGCCTGTAAAATCCTAGACAGTTTTTGAGATATTGATATAAAAATGATTGAACTTTCCAATCTTAAATTTGTATAATTTAAAATTTTACTTACAAAATATTCAATTTTATCAAATAGTTGAGAAATATATTTAAAAATTTCTTATTTATTGATAATTGTTGTCAAATTCTAAATTATGCAAATCTAAGATAGGAAAGTGAAAACAATTATTAAACCACTTAAATTCTACATCTTTTTAAGATGTAAAAGTTTTCATTATTCATATGTCAATAGCTTGAAAATTGTCAATATTAGTTGCAAGTTATGTTACATGAAACTTGGCTAGAATTTTGTAGGAAATTCTAATCAGTGCAAAAAATGGATTATTCCATAAAAAAATTAAAAGTTGATAGTTGTATAGCTTGTGTGAATCACACTGTACACTTGTAAGTAGTTTTAAAATATGCGTAAAATAAAATAAAATCGACGCATGTGAGTGCTTTCAACTTAATTTGATGAATTTCAGGACATTGAATTTACTTCTTAATTTGCCACAATCCTATATATAATAAAAATTCTTCTCCAGAACCCAGAATGAAGAAGTAACTGCGCAGACGAACGTAACGTACGTTTCATGTATTATTGAAAGTATGGCATATTAGACACGCAATATAAAATATGGGGTCCATTGCGTTTCTTTGTAACTTACTTTTGCCGAAACATGTAAAAATTTCAACTGTCTGACAATTTTACAGGCGGATATATTATTATTTTCTGTAGCTCCTATCTATCAAAGAATAGATGAAAGATATAAATTATTTTATATATGATACCAGTAATACCAGATATAGATTAAAGCTGTTTTTTCCCATGAAGCAACCTGACTTGCATACATTATTTAATTTGCAGCATGCACAGAACAAGATGGGTAACTTGAAGTCAAACGGATTGCACCTTCTTAAATATTTGGTAATAGCAATGAAAATAATATATTTTCATTGGTAATAGTCTGAATCATAGCATTTGGTAATAGTTTAAAACGTAAAGGTTAAAGTCTTTTGACATGAAGTTTCATATAAGACTTTTATACAGGCAAATAAAATAAAATAAGAATAAGACAAAAATAAGAAATATGTGTATTTTAAGCGAATTGATTCGATTTGATGGCATTTAGCATTGTTACGGGTACGGCATAAGCTTTTTTTTTGGGGGTTTAGAAAGTATTTACTTTCAAAACTAAAACAACAAACAAGAAATAGACAAATATGCGGCCGTATTCGTAGGTTATATTTGGTTGTAAAAACCGTGCAGGTGCGGCGTTTGATTGATTTCTTATTTTTATTTTATTTTCTGCAGTAAACGATTTTAAAATTTCTGCCTATTCTTATCGTATTCTTATTTTATGCTATTTTTCAGTTAAAGCACCATTGTATTGTACTTAAATTGCTACCTACCTCAAATTTGTCATTTATCGGGTGGTCGATGGGTCAACTTCTAATTATGATATAACTGAATAGAAGATATAAAAAGTAAAGCAGGTCACTTATATTTTCATTTCTATTTCTAGAATATTCTGAAAAAATTATATTTTGGTTTTAGTTTTTAATAGTTTACTCAGGGTTTTAGTAGAATATATCGTCGTACTACAATTTCATGGCGTGTGAGTTAAAAAAATGTTGTGTTGTGTGCCTATTGTGATTCCTCTTTGTTACCTTCAGCTAATAGTAATTTATTAAGTATTAGGTAATTGTAATTTATTAGCGCATGTTGGAATGTACCTGGCCAATTTTCTTTTCATTCAACAACTTTTTACAAGGTCCTTTAAAAAAATTAAGCACGATTTAAAAATGTTAGCATAAATAATTGCTGAGGCCTGCAACATCATGTATTGGTCTCGGCAATTAGGATTGGTGTTTTAAATACTATATCTCCTCTCGGATCAAATCCTAGATCAATTTATAGAACCACCATGATTGACGATTGAAAACAAAGCTCAGGTGGAGATCTTTGTACAAAAATCTGCTTGCGTCTCTTTCGAAATACGAGGCTTTTATTGTTGAGCTAATATTAAGTTATTATATGGTAATGTATTATAAGACGAATACTAGTAGAACATCTATGTTTTTTTTCGAGGTGTGTTTAGTTTTTATTTAAATTCTGTTCTAAATCACGAAACTCTATGATCGCCCAAAAGCTATCTTCGTACGTACGAAGAAAGTGTGTGTAAAATTTCTTGGTCATTTCAACAATTTTAATAGACATATTTAATAAATTAACACTACAACATAAACATTAATTTCCGATATGCATAAACCAATTTTTTTCTAGAAAGCGAGTTAAAGTTTTGTAACTTTAGATAATGATAATTGCCTTCATTATTTAGCAGAAGTAAAAGTTTTAAATACATAGGTATATGTACTGAAAATAGTCTTAAGTAATTGGGAGGTAAAGACATGGAAAATAATAGTTATATAATCAAATGTAATTAAAAATTGCAAAAATCTGATAAGCTTATGATTGGTCGGATTTAGATATATTAACTTAAAAACCTAAGCATTATAAAGACTTGAATCAAAGTAAGCACGTAATGTCCGAGCGTAATTTTTCATTTGATATTTTTTTGAAATCAGAATTCGGCTATTTCCTCTATGAAGAATATGTTAGCTTGCTTTGTGAAATTCTCGACATGAAATAATTAACATTCCGTAAATAAATATTGATTAAAGATTATGTAATAAAGGTATTATTATTTTATTTTGCTGAAATTATCCTGATATTGAGTGCAGTGGAAAAAATATGTACACTCCTTCGGCAGCTCTACATATCAAGACAATTTTAGCGAAGTGCACATTCTAAATTACATTTGAAAAATATATCGATAAAATATATGAGGTACCGTATTTTATTTTGATAATTACTGGGGCGGGCGCACAGTGGGTTGTGGGAGGAAAAAATGTACATTTTTCCTTTTCATTATATAAACTAATTCTTTGTCTGCTTCTCTTCTTAGATAACTATTTTAGTTAGTTTTAGCTCGTATGCCCAAATTTTATGCCGGATGACATGGAAATATATTTTTGAAATCAAATTGATACCAAATTTTTAAACAAGATAGAAAAACAATTTTATCCTATCAGCTTTTGCTATATCAAATAACTTGCTTAGTTTCAACTTTTTTACTAAACAAGCAGGTACTTTAATACTTATAAATATTAATTTATTTAATTTTTATGTAATGATTTTAAACCTTAAATCTTGAAAATCTGAACACAAAGTAATTTTTTGTAACATTTCATATATTTTAAGTAATTTAACTACTACCCACATGTACCCACACCTTCTTATCAATTTATTTTTTTAGAATGTACTTCGGCCAAGGTAATAAAGCAAAAATCATCTGCGGATATTTGCGGATAAAGCTTAGATGGCGGTGATTCCACATATAGGGTGGGCATGTCATATATTTTTAACACCCGGTATGCTGGAAATAAAGGATTTTTTGGCATATAACTCTATGATATTTTTTTCACCTCTTGGAACATACAATCTGATCGTTAAGTTGGATTTCTGATTTTCAGACATCGCCTACTTCGAAAAAATATCGAGACACTGACTATTAACATTAATGTTAAATTATCTCGAGAACGGTGCGACATATAATAACAAGATAAAAGTACCTTTTTTATGTAAAAATAATAGTACTTTAGAAAGGTAAAAACATCTCAATAACGGAAAAGTTGGGGCAAAATTTACATTGAAGCCCCCCATACCCAACCTCTTCTATCTTCGGAATCCTCTGTTGAGAGATTTCTTTCGCTCATGGACTTTTGTGTGGTTTTCTGCCACTCCAGTTTCGGTCTTCCTCGTTTTCGTCTCCCTGTTGGTTGCCACTGCAGCATTTTTTTTGGCCATCTGGTATTTGGCATTCGTGCTACGTGGCCCTACCAGGTAAGTTGTTTCTTTTCAATGTCCTGAAGCCCCCAATACGTTACGCCCCTGAATTAATTTTTTTTGTTTGAAACAAAATCCTGTTAACACTTTTAATTTTATGAGAGTATACCAAATTTCGCTAATTTATTCAACACCGTTTCGAAGATATTGCGGAAAAAACATCTTCAGGAAAGCTCATTTATGACGCTGTAGCCCCCTTAGGAGTCGCTTTTCGATATAAGTTTATTAAGCAAACTAAACTTATTTTTAGCTGATCTATCAGCCCTAGAAGTTTGTGTAGATTTTTTTGAAATACCCTGTATATGCGGAATATTATCATTTATACGCTTCTTCTAAAAAGGATTGCATTCCTCCCGCCCCCGGTAAGGCCGGTAAATCTACGCCCCTGGGATACAATTTTAGTTACCATTTCTATTACAAATATGAAAAATAACCAAATCCAAAATTATGAAGCATTTTTAGATACTTAAAGAATGTTTTCCGGAAAATGTCTCTTTTTACCCAGTTGCCAAATTAAAATTAAAAGTAATAAAATTTTACTAAATAATTAAAATTACTAAATAATATAGCTCATCATAGAGCATATTCAGTTAAAGAGGCACTTGCACCGGCTGTGGATCGCAAAAGATCCGGAATGCAAGTGGTGCTTGGAGGACAAGGAATCGTCCATTGATGTTCTTTTTGGCCCTCCAGCATTGGCTGAACCCGGAGGACATAAGAAATATTCAACCAGGGAAGCTGTATGTCTTCGCTAGGGAGGCCGTGCTACGGGCCTGAATTGGTATGTGAATGGATGTAAAATATAGTGCACGCGAATTAGATAAATTTAGGTGGAATAGAAGAAAAAATATATAGTAAGCTGAAATTTCTAGCATAGTGAGCTTATGTGTGTAGGAATACATATCGACAAAGTTCCCACCCTCAAGGGGTAAGCTTCACCCCTCTCTCACCCCCTTATGGGTGGATTTTTTACAATATCTTATAAACGCTTTATCGTAGAGAAAACACAGCTATAGAAAAATTTTTGTCACAAATTCTCTATAAGAAAGGTTTTATAATTTTTAAGTGATTAAATCGTAAACTGTAGGATAAAACAAAAATTAAGTCTCATTGTATTGAACACGGTACTTAATCGAGTACAACGCAACCCGACAATATTTGAAATGAACCAACACAGTACCTATTTGCCGATTGCTCATCATGTCAGCGAAAGTATTGAAAACTTTTGTGGCATGCAAAAAAAAAACTAGTAAGCAACATGTCGACTTGAGAGATACGGGAGTTAATTGTGACGAAATAATCGTCAAATATTTGTAAATTGGTTGAAGCAACACTCACTCTTCGTTACATCCAATAATTTGATGTCCTTATCAAGTGGTATTGTTGGTACTGACAATATTAATTGTTACAAAGCAAGGGAAATCAGGATGCAATTTATGGATAAAATCATAAATAAAGGAGGCACGTTTGGTACATTTAAGTTAAAGCGTAATAACACGGTTAAGCCCTTAGCATTCATAAACTCCTTATCGAAAAACAAGAATAAAAATATGATACAGGTTGATTTTACTCCATTATTCCAAAGAATAGTCTGCACTGTGCGCACAGCGCCCGACGGTGCGTTTTCTATATTTGATGAAAGCGGACTGATGAGAAAAACCAAAAAGTTATCATTGTATGAAATTTTCAAATCCGTTCCAGAACGTCCATTTGATGCCGCCAGCTGTGAGTATGTAATTGATGGTGGAAATCTAATTCATCCTGTTGTATGGCCGAGTCAGGGTACATTTAAGGAGATTTACGCCACATACGTAAAGTTTGTTCGAAGGCATTATGGGAAAAATGTCACAACTGTTTTCGATGGTAACGCCAACAGAGAATTTTAACAAGAACATCTCCCAAAGTTGTTTTTGAGCAAAATAGCCACTTACTGACCCTAAAGACAAATTATTAAGCAACCTTGCCAACAAAGAACGATTGACATCTCAACTAGTTCAGACCTTTGAAAATGAAGAGATACAAACTGCGGATGATGATGCTGATACAGTAATAGTTCAAGCTGCTATTCAAAAAATTTTAAATCCAAAAAGGTCCTAATTGTAGGACAAAATGTCGGTATTCTTACCTTAATTATGGCCCTAACGCCAACTGAAAATGATATTAGACTACTAAGAGAGGCTATGTTGGGATTTGGAACCTTCGGCAAAATGCACTAAAACGGAGTTTTATCCACAATACCGAAACAGAATTATTGCACTCGACGCGCGTTTCGCTAATCATGTTAGCATCATTACGAGATGATTAAAACTGGGCCCAAGGCAATTTAAAAGCAATAATTTGTAGCTCTAAAGATTTACAGAATTTTACAGTTGTCAAAAAATGTCCTTAATAACTCAAGATAAACAGTTTTTTTTGCTTACGCATTGGTAGTGACACAACATCTGGTTTTTTGCAAAGGGCAAACTCCAAACTACAAATTTATTAAACAAGTCGAAAACAAATTTAAGATAAGTTGTTAGAAGTTTTAACAAACAAATGCTACAAAACAAGATATTACTGAGGCTGGAGAAATATTTACTCTTGCACTATATAAAGCAGAAAGAAATGAAACGTCGATAAATCATCAGAGGTATGTTCTGTTTAACACCTCAGTTGGCAATTCTGGTCAAACAGTTAGCTTGGCAAGGCTACCCCCGACGTTTGCAGCAACAATTGTTGCTGGTTTATGATAAAATTCAGGCTTGGCATGGAAATGTTTTACAGCCAGAAGAATGGGGATAGAAGAAATAAGGTGATAGTTTAATACCTATTTAAACCACTGAAGCTCCAGCTCATTAATCAATTTTAAAGTTAATTTCGTGTGCCTGCAAAATTGGCTGCGGAAAGCGATGCGGATATGTCAAGGTTCCATGGTTGGTTTTAAATGTTCGGTTATGTCTATGAACTGTCACGGACAAGGATGCTTTAATGCGTAACTTACCAACTAAATTGAATTTGAACAAAAATAAGTGCATTTAGTGGAATAGGCCTAAATGGGAAACCACATTTAAAAATAGCTTATGTAAAATGATTAGTAAAATAACTTTTTACTTAGTTTCCACTGTATATTTTATTAAACACTTAACATGTTTCGCTAGCAGTATATAGCATATCTCCCAAAGTTGTTTTTTACTGACCCTAAAGGCACATTATTAAGCAACCTTGCCAACAAACAACGATTGATCTCAACTAGTTCAGACCTTTCAAAATGAAGAGATACAAACTATAACTGCGGATGATAATGGTGATACAGTAATAGTTCAAGTTGTTATTCAAAAAAGTTTTAAATCCGAAAGGGTCCTAATTGTAGGACAAAATGTCGATCTTCTTACCTTAATTATTGCCCTAACGCCAACTGAAAATGATATTAGACTACTAAGAGAGGCTATGTTGGGGTTTGGAACCTTCGGCAAAATGCACTAAAACGGAGTTTTATCCACAATACCGAAACATAATTATGACACTCGACGCGCGATTCGCTAATCATGTTAGCATCATCAGGAGATGATTAAAAGTGGGCAAAGGCAATATAAAAGCAAGAATTTATAGCTCTAAAGATTTACAGAATTTTACAGCTGTTGTCAAATGTCCTTAATAACTCAAGATAAACAGTTCTTTTTGCTCACGCATTGGTAGTGACACAACATCTGCTTTTGTGCAAAAGGCAAACTCCAAACTACAAATTTATTAGACTCGAAAACAAATTTAAAATAAGTTGTTAAAACTTTTAACAAACAAATGCTACAAAACAAGATATTACTGAGGCTGGAGAAATATTTACTCTTGCATTATATAAAGCAGAAAAAAATTAAACGTCAATAAATCATTAGAGGTATGTTCTGTTTAACCCCTCGGTTGACAATTCTACTCAAACAGTTCTTTGGCAAGGTTACCCCCTACGTTTGCAGCAACATTCGTTGCTGGTTTATGACCAAATTCAGGCTTGGTATGGAAATGCTTCACAGCCAAAAAAATGTGGATAGAAGAGATAAGGTGATATTTTAATACCTGTTTTAACTACTGAAGCTCAAGCTCCCTAATCAATTTTAAAGTTAATTTCGTGTGCCTGCAAAATGGGCTGCGGAAAGCGATGCGGATATGTCAAGGTTTCAAGGTTGGTTTAAAATGTTCGGTTATGTCTATGAACTGTCACGGACAAGGATGCTTTAATGCGTAACTTCCCAACGAAATTGAATTTGAACAAAAATAAGTGCATTTAGTGTAATAGGCCTAAAGGGAAAACCACATTTAAAAATAGCTTATGTAAAATGATTAGTAAAATAACTTTTTACTTAGTTTCCCTGTATATTTTATTAAACACTTAACATGTTTCGCTAGCACTGTAGCATCGGAAACCAAGTAAAAAGGTATTTTACCAAGCATAAGTTATTATGAATTTCCCCCACGTAAAGGCAGACTCAATACAGTTTTTAAAAACAACTCAACAAATTCTACCTCCTGGGTGGTGTGGAAACCAGTTTGGTTTAAATATCGGTAATGACTATTTTTGGTTCGTATCAAATTTCCATCAAGTTCCCATCCCCAAGGGGTAAGCTTCATCTACCTCCTTAAGGGACACAGCACTGTTTTTTTTACATTATCTTCGTAGGGAAAAACACAGCTATAGGAAAAGGTTT
>MU182768.1:407258-444673 GCA_016904865.1 Pissodes strobi
TCGTTTTCGACATTTAGTTGCCTTAACTATTTTCGATCCTGCTTGTATTAGCTCATGATTTCACTAACTAACAATAATTTATTCATCGCGATCTAAATTGCTTGCTGCTCATTTCAGTACTGGCTGATATTAGTTTTTCCAATAATCATTTAATACTTTATCTGTTCTTATGGAAAAGGTCAAACAGTGTGTCAGAAATCATATGTCTGGCAGATTGCAACCTTTAAAAGTAAAATAAGAAAAAATCTGAATGCCAAACATATACTATCTGTGTTATACGTTATACTTTTTAAAATGTAGATGTTAATTTCATGATTATTATATTTTTGCAGTGATGAATAGCTAATAAAATATAATTTCATGTGTTTTTTATGCCATTATAGCTAAAGACCGGATTTTAGACATATATATATATATATATATATATATAAAAAAAATTGCATTTTTTGAATAATCTTATGTTCTTGAAGGAGAAGTGCATATTTTAAGAACTATTGCATATCCAAGCATGTTTTGGGGTTTGCGTGTCATTTTCTTGCGTTTTATGGTCCCCCGTCGCGCCTCTGCCCTGGCGCCGGCGCCGCGCCTCCTGAATTGAATGGTCCCTGAACACAGGACTCGATGATTGAGATTGGGATTCTCCTAAGAAGGCAATACATAGGCTAATGAAGTAACTAAGTACATAAAGAAATAAGCTATTTTTCTATTGAGAAATTGCATTTGTTTCTGTGTTTTTTGGCACACTAAATTTTCTTTACCTACATTTTATACCTTCTATAAATTATCTATTGTTCATATTTGCTACAGTCTACCAGTATTATTGAGGTTGTCCTTTGTCGCAGCCGCAGTTAATGTTGTACGCCTAAACAAAGTGAAAGTGAAGACGAAAATGGTGATTAGGTCAAAAATACGATGTACTTCGTGGATTAAGCGTTATCCAGAAATTGGTTTGGACGGCGGTCATGTTTTTGCAAGCCTTGTTCAAAAGTTGTTTCCTGCTCGAAGAAATTCCAAATAGACTAACACATTAAGACGCCGGCGCCGTCTCACATTGCTAAGGTTGACAAGATCTTCATCTTGTCAACCTTAGCAATGTGAGACGGCGCCGGCGGTCCCAGTCAGTCAAGGTTGAAGCTGTATTTTGAGACATTAAAAAACGAAAACCATGACATAAATTAATGAGGATCTGTGCAAAATGTTTTTGGCTGCTAATATTCCTTTAAAAATGCTAGCCAACCCGCACGTAAAGGCTTTTCTGCAGAAATATTAAAATTTAATGCTCTAGATGAAACAACATTAAGAAAAAACGTAATTGGAAAGGTGTTTGGTACCGTGCCAGATGAAATAAAGGACGAAATTGGAAGTAACTAGATGTATATTGTTGTTGACGAGCCACTGATTCGTGTGGTCGTTATATAGTTAATTTAATGATCGAAAATCTTACAGAAGGAGAATCTGGGAAAGGTTACCTCATGGCTGTAAAAGGACTGGAAATAACAAACAATCTTACAGATACCCGTTTTATTCAAGAAATATTAACACATTCCTTTTTGCCGAATTGAGTTCCTATATAGATAAAATGCTTGTCCTGTTGTTCGATGCTGCGCCGTATATGGTAAAGACAGGATAGAATTTAAAAATATTTTATGAAAATTTAATTCACGTAACTTGCCTTGCTGACGGATTAAATAGGGTTGCGGAAATTATTAGAGCTTCCTCCTCGTTCGTTAATGACCTAATAGCAAATGTGAAAAAAAATATTCATATAGGCCCCATTAAGAGTGCAGTTCTACAAGGCGAATTTGACCAGAGTATCATCACCACCTGAGCTTGTCGTGACCAGAAGGAGAACCTGTACTCGTGCGGCAATATTTTATGCAGATAATTTCCAAAAATTTTAATTCTTAATTTCATAAATGTCTGATGATTCACAGTGCATCCAAAAATGTAAAGATATATTTCAAAATCATCATTTTAAAGCGCTTAAGCAGCTCTTTCCAAAAATGCAAAAATCCAATATGGCGTCCGTATGAAAAACAAAAGTTTGTGTAAATATCTCGAAAACAAATGAAGCTAGAAAAATATTTTACTTGAATTAAATGCCTTGTATAAAATAATGTATTAATCTTAAAAGCATTAGAACAGTCGTTTACGAGCTACGGGCCAAAGTTAAAAATGCACCATTTTGGTTTTTCTTAATTATCTCAAAGACTACAAGAGATAAATAAAATCTTAAGGCAGATTTGAATTTGAAATTAAATTATCTAAAACTCTTCTAATTTAACCAACACTCTAGCTCTAATAGTTTCCGAGATAGCAATACATGTAAGCCAAATTTGGGACCCACGGTATATGCGCATATTCTTATGGTTTTTGGTTGCATATAATCCGGTCCTTATTTATCACTCAGTGTTCTCTACATTACAGTCAGTATAATCAGCTCTTAAAATTCATATATTTTATGTGCTATTGTAGTGTAAGTAAGTGAATGTGAACTAGGCTAGAGTGAATTAGCAAACAAAACATTTTTTAGAGTCTTAGCTAAATATAACCTTCGGTTACCAATTTTATTTAGGTAAATAGTATATGTTTAAGAAGGTAAGTGAGAGGACATGTTGGCACTTAATTTTTCTTTGTACGTTCCGGATGGATTATGAGTTGTTCGCACTTTGTTATTTTAAATGTATCCGCTAGACATTTATTTCTGCCATGTATCTTACTAGGAGTCAAATTCCCTTTTCCATGACATATCAAAAGATGGTATTTCTATTCAAAGTGACGGTAATATTAACGATATCCTTAAAATTCCTTAAATTGTTATGCAAAAAAAAACAGAAGAAAATAAAAACAAATGAAATTGTCACCTATGGGTTTTTTGGCCTCCTGACGACTAAGTGTCTTTCAAACAACTTCGTCGTTTTGGTAGCTACTTAGTGTCTGTATGACTTTAAGTATTTGAAGCAGGCACTGGTAAGCTAGGTACTGCTTTTGAAGACTTTATGCAAAGTATATATCCATAATACTTTAACTCAGTAACAAGGTGAGAAATCAAATATTTTAAAAATAGTACCTCCATCTGCCCATTTGTATTCGTGTTACTGTATATTTAAAATACGATCACTTCCAAATTAATCATTTTAAAACCTTGATATTTTTACTATTCATTAATTCAAATTCACTAAAGATGTGATTGAATTTAACAATATAATTTTGTTATCTAACAAGGAGTTAATAGTATTAATTTAGTAGTAGAAGTATTTTGAATATAAAATAACATAAATAACAAGAGGAAAAAGGGTCCTTTTTAAAACATATAATTTTTCACTCCATTGCTTTTTTTAAGAAAGAGTTCTCAAAAACAAAAAATAAAAGCACCTAGTTGTATTTAAAATTTCAAAAAAGTACTACTTTAAATACTTAAAAACACAAAGCTGATAATTTTCTACTAAAATAAATAAAATAGCTAACACCTTTTGGACAGTAGAAAATACAAGTTTCTATGCAACAAATTCATTTATTTTGGCTGCATAATTTTATATTTCGCAGATAAAAATATCTTCAAATTTCGCAGATGGTCTGTTCCTGATATGGAAGGCGGGTTGCACTGGAGAAAGTTTTCACACGAAACTGCTTCGTTCCCTAATTGGTCACAAATTTTTTGAAATAACGACAAATTGATGTTCTTCCGTGGCCCTCTAAGAGCGTGGATCTTAATCCAATAGAAGATGCTTGGGCCTTTATGATCAAGAAAACTAAAAGAGCTTAAATATTCCATTGAATAGCACGAGCAAAAGCGATAAAACTCTATATATTAGCAACTTGATACAAAATTGTGCAAAACCCAAATATTCAAACAAAAGTTATAATTTCTAATTTGATAGTTCCACCAAAACTAGGCATATTATAATGATTCAAAACCACAAATCAGAATATAATAAAATTCACGTAGGGACGTATTTAAAACCGTAGCAAAATGGTTAAAAGAGTTTTCGAGGACCGACAGCTCAGTAGTACTGTGCTTATCATAGATAAATCCTAGTACTATGTATGCTTCAGATTCATTAATTTTATTGTTTAATTAATAATAAAATAGTAATGATATAGTAAACAAAATAAATCTAAATAAATAATCTCAAAAACGAAATGCAATATGGGTATTTGCTGAAAAAAAAAAGATACATTTTTGATTTTTAAAGAATCAATTAAAATTTTACAAATAATAAGACTTTAAGGGAACAGAAAAGGTCATTTTTAACTGTCAAGAAACTCGACATCAGCTAATAAGAGTTTTTTTTATGGTAGTGGCAAACACACTAAAGAGAGATCCTATGGCCCTCGACGAGCGGTGTGTGTGCGAAGATGTTGATGGACACGGTTCATGAATGTAATTAGGGGGAAACAGATGTCCTGGGAGTGAGTTCCACAGTGATGCAGTGCGTCATACAAAGGAGTTCTTGTAAAGCGATGTTCTAGATGTTTCCAGTTTTAAGACGAACTGGTGCGCTCTTGCCGTCTGTCGTGACTGTGTGACAGGCGTTGCCAGAGGCGGGATGAGGCGGGCCAAATCCTGGGAACATCTGCCGTGAAAGTATCTGTAAAACAGGGACATCTCGACCACATGTCTGCGGTGTTCCAGACTATCCAGATTCCGATGAGACGCACAGCTCTCTTCTGAATGGAATCCAGCAGCTTTAGGGTGTGCTAGTGATATAAAAGAGGAACGGGGAAACAGCAAGTAGCTGGTACCAATCAGGAAAAAACAACAGTGACATTAAGAAAGAGTATATCATTGGGTTTCGGTAAGCTGCAGAAAATCGCCAACACTGAAATCAGGAAAAGTAAAGTGATGGAAAATTTCTTTACAAGAATGGGACTTATATAATTGAACGGCAGAACTATTTGAGGGCAATAGGAAAAAATCAAAGTGAAAATTAAAGTTACGTATGTAGTTAATATGAGTTACAGATATTGAAGAAAATACCAAAGTGTTTCAAATAAATATGGAGAAATCAAGAATAGGAGAAAACATCCAGTGAACATTTAACGAAGAGCGATTTAGCCAGCGGCAAAAATTCATGGGGGAAAGTAGAAGGCATAAGAAGTGATGTAATAACTTGTGAAAAAGGCGTATGCCGAGTGAAAATCTTCTGGATTTTAAGTTTAAGTGAGCCATGAGCTAGTTTTAAATAGATTTATACTATCCATTAGGAAAAGATGGAAGCTAAAATTACCTTTTGATCGTGTCTTTAATATAGGGCTGTTATAAAAATGGCTTATGTAGTTGCAAACTATTTCTAGTTAATAGATAAGGATACTTTTATCAGAAAAATAGCTGATTTGTACACAAAATTGTGATTTATCCTAATAAGCTGTAAACAGCAGGAGAATAGGTTTACTGAAAGGCATAAATTAGTAGATACTGTACCTGGAATTTGCAGTCTAATAATGCACGATTCACATAAAAATAATAGAAGTTTTTTTTAAATATAGAGATTTTAATGAATTAAAAGAGTTCATTTAAATTGGAATATACCATACAATCTTTAAGAAAATAAAATAATAAACCATGTATCTATCCTATCTTTAAAGTCAGAGTCTGATAAAATAGAAATAAATTGGAAGTGCACGTTGGTATTATAGAGCTTATTATGTAAAATGAGGAAGCTATATTAGAAGCGCATAGTAGGATAGTGGAAACAAACGACTCCTTCGAATAAAGTAGAATGATATTATATAGTAGATACATATTATGATATATTTTATACATTGAACAAGCTTAAAATAGTTTGTATTCGTTTTTTCAAATATTTCGGGTTGTTGTATAAAGTAAATAAAACTGCTAATTTGTTAAGGCAATTTTGTAGGCAAAAAGACACGCGTTATTTTATGTTATGAGGAAGAAAAAGGGTTCATCCAATATTCATAAGTTAACAATTTCTTGCTGAGAACAGCTTTTGCTCGCTTTTAATTTTATGTTTAAAACTACAGCAACAAACGCATTTTTCCTCCAATAATACTGAGCTTAATATTGCCTATTATTCCAAAAAAATATTTACTAAATATGAAGGAATAACATGGTAAGGAATATTTTTATTATGCTTGAAATGAAATAGCACCATAAAACATAGAGGTATGGAGATGATGTATCTCTTTTGAAAACAAATTCAGTCAGCGTTCACACAGATAATCCTGAACCTTAATTCTATGATTCAAATAATCTAGTTAACCATATAATATTTCAGCTAATAAATGCCTGTAAAGGAACGCATATATCAAATTTGCTATTATCAAAGCATCATGACTTCAATAAAGTGGCTTCCATTATACATGTACTTTTGTCTACTTTAATTCATATAAGTAAGTATACCTCCTGCTGTCTGACATTCCATTATTCTTCTAGTACCAACTATACCATATAATTATTAATTTTGGCATTATTTTTTAATGACTTGAATTAAGTTTTCAAACCAGCTGGTCAGGTGAGGAAGTATATAAAAATTATGTAGCTAGAGATAGGTGTAAGAGAAGAAAAATTATCTGTGGCAAATAGAAAAATAATTCTAACTTATATACGCCTTTGGCAAGTTATAATTTCTGATTCTGATGTATAATTATTATTATATAATGCTGTGGCTGATTTATCTTTTGGTAGTAAATGATTTGCCTTTTATGCCCCTTGGGTGTAAATTGGCCCAGGTTCAATTTATTGACCCTAGTGAAGCTGAAATGCATACAAAATGCCGATAGACCTAATGCAACTGTAGTAATGGATTGCATTAGTTATGAATAAAAACTCATGATGGTTATACTAAGCAATGACCTGATTGTATTGAAAGACAGATAGGCAACTGACTTAAACCTAATATAATTACTATCTTTTTGTGCTAACTCTACATATTTGCAATACAATAATGACTACTGCCAACAAAATTATGGCATTGCTACGGATTTATCTCTATCACTTGTAAGTAAGATACTGATGGAAGACTTTGAATTAAATTGTGATGAAAGTATCATTCCAAACCTTTAATTTGGTGGAGATATATAGACAAAATTGTCTCAACTTATTAATATAAAGCATTTTTTAAACGTTCACATTAGCACAAAAAAGCCATTGTACACTTCACTATTAGAAAGGTAAACTAACGGATAACTTTTGTTCCTTTATCCACATTAAAAAATATTTGCATAATTTACCTCTATCATTTGTACTAAGTAATATACAGATGGAAAACTTTAAATTAAATTGTCTTGAAAAGTGTCATTCCAAACCTTGGTGGAGTTATATGGACATAATTGTCTTAACTTATCAATATAACTATCATTTTCTAAACGTACCGGGTGTTTCACTATAAATGGAACCCCCCTTTAACTTTCTCAATTGACGTTTTAGACAAAAACGTCAAATACAAAAATTAAAGGGTATGATGTGAGGTTTTTTGTGGCATAGTACAGTTGTATACAGGGTGTTCCACAAAGGCGGGATTAAACAAAGTTTTATTTTTTTAAATGGAACACCCTATATATTATTGAATATTTGGATTTTGCGGAGAATTCTAGACATATTTCATAAATAATGTCCTATACCTATCTGTTACTGTTTTTGAAATATTGACAGTTGAAAATCGACCATTTACCAAGTTTGACAGCCTGTAAAATCTAAACGGCTAAAGATAGAGAAAAATTTTTGCACTTTCCTATCTTGGTTTTTAATAAGCTATCGTTCGACACTAATTTTAGATTTAACCAGAGGTTAAATTTAACCGGAATTTCTTAACCTCTGGTTAAATAAAAAATTAGTGTCAAACGATAGCTTAGGAAAAACGAAGGTAGGAAAGTGCAAACCATTTTGCTCTATCTTTAGCCGTTTAGATTTTACAGGCTGTCAAACTTGGTAAATGGTCGATTTTCAACTGTCAATATTCCAAAAACAGTAACAGATAGGTATAGGACATTATTTATGAAATATATCTAGAATTCTCCGCAAAATCCAAATATGCAATAATATATAGGGTGTTCCATTTAAAAAAATAAAACTTTGTTTAATCCCGCCTTTGTGGAACACCCTGTATACAACTGTGCTATGCCACAAAAAACTTCACATCATACCCTTTAATTTTTGTATTTGACGTTTTTTTCTAAAACGTCAATTGAGAAAGTTAAGGGGGGGTTCCATTTATAGTGAAACACCCTGTACACACAAAAGAAACTACTGTACACTTCACTATTAGAAAGAGAAACTAACAGATAACTTTCATTCCTTAATATCCTCTTTAAAAAATATTTGCATAATTTTGAAGCTTATAAAGTACCAATAGATCTGCCAACAAAACAAAACCAGACAATAAAGCCGAATGTTTTAGATCCGAATGAAACAAGGTATGACCATTAAACAAACGAATAAAAGAACACCAAACATATATCACAAATAAAGAATTTCGCATTAAATATTTGCTAACATGCCGTTGATAGCAGTCACAGAATACAATGGGACGCTTCGAGTCGAGCTTCGAGTATTTTAGCAGACACTACATATTATTAAAACATGCAAAAATTTAAGAAAGTGCCTTAATATAGGACTAAATACAGATAACTGTGTTGCTACTTTTCAATAATACTATTTGGTCACTTTTGCTAAAAGCTGAAGCTGATAATGAACACTTAAAAATTAGCTGAATAATATGTATATTTGCAAAATAAATATTACCTAATTAGAAAACCCAAACTTAAACTGAAACGAATTTATAAGTATGTAACACGGACGAAAACCGTTTCCACCAGGTCTTTTACAAGAAAAGGCATAGCATGCAACGAAACCCCTACACATATTTATCACCTTATTTCAGTCTAGCCCTTAAACGAGAAATGGACATTTAAATTGTTATAAGTGGTCACCCTATACAGGGTTTTCCGTATATATTCGAGCACCACTAGCGCCTTTATTTTCAGAGCTACCATTTTTTTTTAATTACCTACCAGAGGATTTTTCCTAACCTTACAAATCGGATAAAACATGCCGATAATAAATTTGTTTAAAAACATCAACTTGTGTTTAATGTATTACCATGTAATCAGTAAGGAAGGCATTATCCGATAGATGAACTATATAGAGGGCGATAAAGGTATGTGTGCTCCAAAATATACGGAAAAAGTTCATACGCATTACAACAGATCTCTGTATACTCTGACTAGAACAAAAGTACATATATTTTATGTTAAATATAGGTATACAAATGTAAGTTCCTGACATATTTTCAACAATATTAATTACTTTTTATTATTTTTTTAATGTCTATTCTTGCGACTCTTCTGTTATTATTTTTCAATATGAAAAATGATATAGGCTGAATATTTTTATACTCCCTTTTGGTTCAGTATCAAAAATAGTTGGGCGGAGAGTTTTTGAGCGATGGATATTTTATGCCAATTTTTTTTTCTAGATACTATACATCGATAATATGTCAGAATAATTATCATCTGCTTATTTGTTTGTAAATTACACTCGTAGAAGCTAAATAATTTGAGGCATATTGATGTTGACTACTGGATATGCATTATTATGGATATAAATACATTGTTAGTAGATCAAGATCAGAAATAGTTTCTGGCCAACATTGATCTATATTTCTAAATTATTCAAAATTGTGGTTCTAATAATTATATACAATATTTACGATACATTTAAATCTAAATATTCTTTGTTTACGTTAGTTTAGGTTAAAATACATAAATTTAATTTTTTCATATTGTAGCACGTTTTAAACAGTAAAATAACTATTTCAATTATTATTTCATTGTATAAAAATGAAGTAAGTATTTGAAATATGTAGACAATCAAAATAGTATTTATAGTTTGATTTTAGGCATAAAAAGAAGAGAATTAAGTAGTGACAGAAAAGCTACATTAGAATCCATGATAAATATTTATAATTCTATCATTAATCAAGTCATATGTCAAGGAGTTATAGCCGATATGTCACATTCCATAGCGCAGATAATTAGGTAGAACAATATTTTTATGGCTTATGTCAAAATACAAATTAATAATAATTATATTCATTCTATAATAATTTACTATTTCAAGATCATACAATTTACAAATAATAAGCGGCTTATAACCATTAATTAAATCCAGCAAAAATTATTACAATGGAGTTAAATAACTTTCACTACACGCTAAGCTGAAATCTATGTGTTTTTCGTAAATTTGTTTCAGTTGAGTTTTCATACCAATTAATTCATTAGAACATATGTGGAATAAACTTGAGTTATTGTAATATAAACTAAAAATTAAAAAATTTCGCCTGGACTGTCAATGGTGTTGGCACTTTTTGTTATACTGGGAATACTTAATTATTAATTAGTAATTAGATTAGTAAAAATAATTTCTTCATGTCTCACCTAAAAGATTAAAGGAACTACACCGCTGATAAAGCCCAATTAGAAGTGATAATCTGCAGACTTTTTCCTTCCTGGACACCTAGACTTCGTGAATTTCTCGTTCAAAAAGTCCCACCGGGCACTTAGTACTTCCAACTCACAGGCACTTCGGACTACCACCACGATTTCCAGATCTAGACCTACTGGAAAACCCAGTTTATTGCGATACAAAAACTCCGCAAAAATATTCACGCGCGCGAATTAATTTTATAACCGTATGCGATATATACCTGTGTAGAGGGTACTGTCTGCAGCTATGTGATTGGTATGCTTTGTCTCTCTCTTGGCAGAAAAATGGTATGCACTACGAGCAGACGTTGGACGGGTACTGAGAGAGTGGTAGTTCACTCCTGCAAGAGAAGCTTTTAGGCGACCGGTTCACGTGCTGCAGGAGGTGACGTTAAAGGAAAGCTCTTTGCAGGAGATAAGGAGTCTCGCAGGATGATCCTTCGATAATAAGATTTGGCTGCGTTTGTTCGGGTTTGTTTATTTTGTATTAACTATAAAGTAGTAGTATTACTGAGAGAAGCAACGTATTTACGACATATAGGATTAATAGTTAGCATTTTATTTAAGTTAGGATTGTTTGCGGCCAAAATGCTGATCGAGTAAGAGGGTATTTTCGACGTGATTGGAAATTGAAATTTGAAGAGAAAATATAGTTTTAGAATAAAAATCCTTCTCTAAGCAGATTTCGAACAAACAGGCGAATTAAATATGTGTCGAAACGGTTTAACTTATATGGTATTAGGAAGGCTTTATTTAAATTGCACTGAATATCTGACTTATCTTTTTATTACTTTTAGGTTTCGCCTCTATTTTAATTTTGTTGGCTTGATTTATGTTATCAAATGCCTACACATGCTGGCAGCGTGCACGCTGCCAGTGTGTGTAGGCATTTGATAACAGTTACAATATAAAATCACATTATTATTACCCTTAATAATAATACTTTTATTAACTTTCCGAACAATCATTTGTTTTTGTTTTTTTGTATTATTTATTTTTCTTAGATCATTTTATAATGCTTTTATTAACTTTCCGAACTGTCTTTATGATTTTTCAAAACTTTTTGTGATTTTAGAAAGCATTTTTTTCATCCCATTTTTGCCATCGCCGACCTCGTAGCTGAACTCCTTCGTCTCTTTTTCGCCGAAAACCGCGTTTCTCTACGTTTTTTTTTCTTATTTCGTTTTAATTTTCCGAACAATTTTACTTTTTTTCAAATTTTACCCACTTTTTCGAAAAATTTTAGGGTGAAAAGGGGTCATCGCTTCTCAGATTTTCGATCCGAGGCTCTGTTGCAGATAACGACAAAAAAGGATTTTCCCCAAAACCCCCCTTGAATTAGAGCCCCGGTCCCCTCCATATTATGGTCAAATGTAGCGCCCCATGAGGCGTACCAACCATAAAAATATCGACCTCTTAGCTCCTCCCGTTCTCCCGAAATTAATTATTTTAGCTTTTTCTTCTTCCGAACCGAACTTAACGATTCGGCAGGAATTCCGTGCCTTTTTCAAAAGTCTACTTTACGCACTAGTGTGTAAAAATAATTATTTTTCGCACTGCACTAAATGCCAAAAATACGACAGATTTACTCTACGCACTAGTGCGTGAAGTAATTTATTTTACGCACTGCAAAAAAGGTATATTTTACGAATCTTAGAGAGTGCGTAAAGTGAGTATTATACGCACGGTAGTAGAAAAATTATATATTATAGGTATATGTAGATATCACCGCCCTATTACGATTTGCAGACCGGTGCTACAGCACCCATGTAAAACCGGCACTGAATACAACGAACTCTGATATTTTCCATAGTTCGTTTATGGCATACAATATATGTCAAATATTATAGTTATTAATTAAAATGACTGAATACTCACCTTCAACCCTATATTTGGTGTTTATGCCATATTATTAGTACTACTTATGATACCATTAAAAAATAAGCATAGTCCTTGATGCCTTTAGCAATGTTTGTAACTGTAAAGCTTTTTCAGAAATATCGCTATTCCATATCATGATAATCACTATGTTTATTTCGAACTTTTCAAGCGTGCTTGAAAAATAAGGCGGTTTCAAATTGAATCTTGGTCCGCCTAAAAATGACGATATAAACATTCGGGATTTACTTACCAAGTGACTTAGAATGCTCAACTCAACTCACTTAGATATATCCAATCTTTAGGGACCTTATTCAAAGGCATCTGACGATATGTTAGCTTATTATTTATATAAGGTTAGGGCGAAACGACTTATTTTACCACTATGCGTTAAACCCAATAATTACGATATTTGGAAGATTCAATTATGTGACATAATTTTAACTTTGATAGGGAAATAGTATATTATATACCTAGGGACTAAAGTGGTATATTTCATCCAGAGGCGAAAAATTCGCTGAGGGATGAAAAACACTTTATATAGTCCTGTGGTGTATACGCTATATTATGCACTTTGGAAAAATAATTACAGGAAAGAAATAAAAACACCGTTGGTACCTACTTTATGTACAAAATATGCACGCTGCCAGCATATGTAGGCATTTGATAACAGTTACAATATAAAATCACATTATTATTACCCTTAATAGCTAAAAATATACTTAAACACTTTGGAATAATTTGTTCCAAGTCCCAGGATTACAATAATTCTTCCATTATTAAACACTTTCAACTATTTCATACGAAAAGCAACCGCCCAATAAAATATATTTTGTATTTCATTGAAGCATGTCGAATGTTTACAGACAGAATAGTAATATTTGCTTTAAATCCAATTTATCCTTATTTTAAGAATATATTCCGCTTTGAAGAACTTCTATTATGTTTACTTAAAATATAACACAGAATCTATTGAAGTATAATATAGGTATAACATCAATATACCAACAATAAAACACCTATTTTGCAGAAGTATAACCTTTCAAACTAATAAGATTTCTACAAAACTAAGACATATCTTTAATCATTAACAACCTCCATCCGAAAGTTTCGGCCTAAAGAAACGTAATCATATAATAAGAATAGCTTTTTTTCCGTGACAGCTTTGCGTTGGTGTATGTAATGTATATTGTTTCTCATAATTATAGATGCCGAGATTTTGGGGGTAGCAGCTGACTTATAGCCTCTTCGACGGCTTTTTCAATGTTCATTTTTAAAATTTTCAGCAATGTGACACGTTTTTGACAAATAAATTTGTTAGCGTTTTTTAACTGATCATAGCAACCTATTAAAATAGGCCAAGATTTTGGACGGATTTTGGTCTGTAATTATTTTTCCAAAGTGCATAACATAGCGTATACACCACATGACTATATAAAGTGTTTTTTATCCCTCAGCGAACTTTTCGCATCGGGATAAAAAATACCACTTTAGTCCCTAGGTATATAATATACTATTTCCCTATCAAAGCTAATATTATGTCACATAATTGAATCTTCCAAATATCCGTTGAGATAATAATTTAGGTAATTATTGGGTTTAACGCATAGTAGTAAAATAAATCGTTTCGCCTTAACCTTATATAAATAATAAGCTAACATATCGTCAGATGCCTTTGATTAAGGTCCCTAAAGATTGGATATATCTAACTGAGTTGAGTTGAACATTCTAAGTCACTTGGTAAGTAAATCTCGAATGTTTATCTCGTCATTTTTAGTCGGACCAAGATTCAATTTGAAACCGCCTTATTTTTCAAGCACGCCTGAAAAGTTCGAAATAAACGTAGTGATTATCATGATATGGAATAGCGATATTTCTGAAACAGCTTCACAGTTACAAATATTGCTAAAGGCATCAAGGACTATGCTTATTTTTTAATGGTACCATAAGTACTAATAATATGGCATATAAACACCAAATTTACAGTTGAAGGTGAGTATTCAGTCATTTTAATTAATAACTATAATATTTGACATATGATATGCTATAAATGAACTATGGAAAATATCAGAGTTTGTTGTATTCAGGGCCGGTTTTACATGGGTGCTGTAGCACCGGTCAGCAAATCGTAATAGGGCGGTGATATCTACATATACCTATAATATATTTTTTATTACGCATGCATCATAATCAACGATTATCGCACGCTGCAGCGTGCTTAAAATGAAGTTTATGATGCGCCTACTTTTTTAAAGGTTGCTATAGAAACATTTGATCATGTCAAATGTGACAGATTAATATATTCGTCAATTTGTCCCTTAAGTTTAATATTTAAAACATTTTTGAGATTATGATGCATTCGTAATAAAAAATAGCGTATGATATACGTGTATAAGAGGCCTTTAAAGCCCTTGCCACTTACAAAACACTCCGCTGCGCGTCGTGTTTTGAAATATGTGCCACGTGCTTTAAAGGCCCTCTTATACACTTATATCAGAATATACTATTTTTCTACTGCCGTGCGTAAACTACTCACTTTACGCACTCTCTAAGATTCGTAAAATATACCTTTTTTTTGCAGTGCGTAAAATAAATTACTTTATGCACTAGTGCGTAGAGTAAATCTGACGAATTTTTTGACATTGCGGTGCGAAAAATAATGATTTTTACACACTAGTGCGTAAAGTAGACTTTTGAAAAAGGCACGGAATTCCTGCCGAAACGTTAAGTTCAAATCACACAAAACAAACAACCCCCCCGGTTCGGAAGAAGAAAAAGCTAAAATAATTAATTTCGGGAGAACGGGAGGAGCTAGAGGTCGATATTTTTATGGTTGGTACGCCTCATGGGGCGCTATCTTTGACCATAATATGGAGGGGACCGGGGCTCTAATTTAAGGGGGGATTTTGGGAAAAGAACCTTTTTTTGCCGATATCTGCAACGGAGCCTCGGATCGAAAATCTGAGAAAAAATGGGTAAAATTTGAAAAAAAGTAAAATTGTTCGGAAAATTAAAACGAAATATGAAAAAAAACGTAGAGAAACGCGGTTTTGGGCGAAAAAGAGACGAAGGAGTTCAGCTACGAGGTCGGAGATGGCAAAAATGGAATGAAAAAAATACTTTTTAAAATCACAAAAAGTTTTGAAAAGTCATAAAGAATGTTCGGAAAGTTAATAAGAGCATTATAAAAAAATATAAGAAAAAAAATTAATAAAAAAAAACATAAACAAAAGATTGTTCGGAAAGTTAATAAAAGTATTATAAAGCGAAATAAGAAGAAAAGTCATAAAAAAGAAAAAGAAAAAAAAAATGCTTGAAAAAAAAAAATAAAAAAAAGCTAGAGAAACGCGGTTTTCGGCGAAAAAAAAATTGTAAAAAAATTAAAAAAAATAAAAAAAGTGTCGAAACTGGGGCAAACGTTGAGAATAAAAAAGCTTAAAAAAATTAAAACTCAATTCCTTATATCCCTTTCACTTCAGTTGTGTGCTTATAAAGGTGAGGCATATATATTTTTTCTATACTGGTAACCAATGCTAGTGAGGAACATTAATTTTCCACGCTGAAGCCGGTGAAAAACTATGTTCGCATATAGTCATATTATCAATAAATTCAGATAATTTATAAACCATTTTCAAATTTAAAAGCATGGAAGCGGCTTCTATAGAACTTAACAAAACTCCTCTTTTACATTTTATGCTATAGGTTTCGTTTTTCATTATAATATGTGTACATTTTCAAAGTTTTTAATGTATTACTGAACATGTATTATTATTTTGCAATATTGGGATTATCAGTATTATTTTTCGTTATTAGTATTTTTTTTGTTATTTTTGTTTGTGTATTTTCATTAGTTTTACAATTTTTAACTCTTATTATTTATCAATACGTTGCGAAGTTATAAAACAGTTTTTTTTTAAACAATATTTATGTATATAAAAACAATTATTTGATTTTACAAATTACTATACGGGCTCAGCTTTCTTTTAGCTGAAATGGGTTACGTAAAAACTGTGTTTTTGTTTGTTTATAAAAGGTTTGTCTGAACATAGAAACACAAATTATTTTTTTCGGAAATGCGTCATTTCCGTTTTTCAGATTTTAGATTAGCTGAAATCGGTTACATAAAAATTAGTTTTCGTTTAATGTTCTAGACATTTATTCAGAGCCCAGGAATCAATTTTTTTTCCGGAAATGCATCATTTCTTTTTTTTTTAATTTTTTCAATTTTTTTTTTGTTTAGAATAGCTAAAATCGAATACATAAAAACTAGGTTTACCTTAGTAATTGAGACATTTATTCTAATCGAAGAAACTAATAACTTTTCTCCGGAAATGCGTCATTTCCGTTTTTCATGAAAATTTAATTTAACTTAAATAACTTTAATTTAAAATAAACTAATTGTGCAATTTGGGTCAGGTTGGATTATCGTAAGCGCGCAAAGAGCGCTTATTTAATTTTGCAATTTGGAGTTTGGGTTAGTTTGAGTCACGGAAAGCGCGGCTTGTTTAGCTTTGTAATTTGGGTAAGTTTGGGTTAGCTTGGATTAGTTTGGGTTAGGTTGGGTTAGTTTGGATTCGCTTGGGTTAGTTTGGGTTAGTTTGTTTCAGTCGGGTCACTGTAAGCGCGCGGAGCGCGCTTATTTATTTTTGTACTTTGAAGTTTGCGTTAGCTGGAGTTACGGTAAGCGCGCGAAGCGCGCTTGTTTAGCTTTGTAATTTTCGCTAGTTTGGATTAGCTTGGGTTAGTTTGGGTTAGCTTGGGTTAGTTTGGGTTAGCTTGGGTTAGTTTGGGTTAGTTTGTCTCAGTAGGGTCACAGTAAGCGCGCGGAGCGCGCTTATTTAATTTTGCAATTTGAAGTTTGGGTTAGCTGGAGTTACGGTAAGCGCGCGAAGAGCGCTTGTTTTGCATTGTAATTTGGGTTAGTTTGGGTTAGCTTGGGGTAGTTTGGGTTAGCTTGTCTCCGAATGCGGAGTGGCTTGAGCAAGCCGCCAGGCGCGTCACCAGGTTGCGGATAGGTGAACGGTCAGGGGCCGCAAGGCTCCTGGTTAGTAGTGGCCATAATGTGAAGGCCGCGGCTTAAAAACCGCGCGTCCGGATCTAAAGTCACTGCCGCGGACAGGCTCCCCCACGGGCTCACATCTTGTGAGACGGACTTGGCAAGTCCGGGGTCGGACCCCGTAGCTGTCTCTGTGCTGCTTCAACTTGTCTGGGCACAGAGTCCACCTCTTCTTTCACCACTCTCTTTCCTATCTAGACCTCTCTTGGTCGACTCTTGCTTCTTCCGGCCCCGACGCTATTAGGCAACGAGGGCTAGGGGTCTCTATCCTCTTAACATTTCCCTTAATTAACAGGTGCGCGACCTTAAACGCAACTTAAATGAAAATGGGTAAGAAACAAGGAACTGTACCCCAGGCGGGTAGCGCTGACAGCGCAGAATCCCGCACCGACCCTTCGGGGAAGGTCTGCCCCTCGGATTCTGGGGAGGGCAACTTACCATTTTTCGCATCGAAAAGAAGAAACATGGAGACAGACACGATAGCAGACCCGTTCGCAAGAAGGGACTCTATCTCGAGATCCCCCGTTAGTAAAACCTCGACACCCGGCCATGCAACAATCCAGACCATCGAAGACACGGATGACACAAAAGATCTGGGAGAGGAAGGAGAATATCATGTGTTGCAGAACTCGAAGAAACGCAGACGAGCTCTCAGGGAATCACCTGAATTCAAGACGTTAAGTGAAATCCAGCCCAGTGGAAACCTGCTAAAGTTGAAAAGCAAAATTACAGAACTGTTAAAGTTTGGTCAAGATACTCAGAACGTGCACAAAACGGTTAAAAGCTTAACCAGAACAATAAACTCCCTCGCAGACTGCACGATTGCTGAACACAAGAGGAACACCTTCGAAACAAACCTGGAGATGGACAAGCTAAAGCAAACTATATCGGACATAAAGAAGATATACGAAGAAAAAGAAAAAGAAAAGGACGAAATCATAAGCCAACTTAGAAGACAATTAGAATTAGAATCAGAAAACAAAAAATGCCAGTGCAAAAGGGTACCAGAGGAGATTATAGAAGATATTAAAGATAAAGAAGTAGGGACTTTTGAAGACATCGAGAAGATACTTAACCTGCCGTGGGCGCCGAACGCTTACAGAATAACTACTGAAGAGGAAAGAGCAAACATGGGTCGAAGACCAAACCAGTTATTCTTATTCTCGGAAGAGCAAAGGGAGCACGAAAAAACTGAAAAGAAAAACAACAAACTGGAACAGGAGATCTTTAATCTCCTCCCGGAATTATGGGAAGAAGAGCCAATATTATGCGAAGGCGGATATTACACTACATTAGAAGAAAACTCTACCTACAAAGTGAGAGCCACAAACAAAACAAAATCAAACATAAAGACAGCTTCAATCGTGTTCAAACCAGACAGCGACGAGTTACTACAAAACGTATACAAATTCCTAAAAGAAATAAGAGATATACTTACCGAGGTAGGAGCAGACGACGCAACCATTATAGCTCCATTATATACAAACGCACAAGTTTTCAGAAAAATGTGCGAGTGCACATTCCACCATATGGACGTCAAACTGACATTAGTGTATCCCATGGGCAGACTCAGAACTAACACCACCAGACAACGTCAAAGGAACGAGGTAATCATCATAGAGCAGGCAGAAGGAAGATCATATTCGGACATGTTAAAGACCCTAAAAGATAACTTAGACTCAGAACTTTCCAAAGGAGTCCGTCAAGTCCGCAAAACAAACAATGGGAACCTTCTCTTGGAAATGAAAGAGGAATCCCTAACAAGACGCTTACACGATAAAATAAGAGACACATTCACGGATGGAAAAATTCGTATGGCAGGAGGCAGAGGCAAAAAGACGATTTACATAAGAGACATAGACGACATTACAAACACCGATGAGATCAGAAGAGAGCTAATTAATGAAAATTTAATTGAAAACAGCGACACTACCAACATCAAACTATCAAATAACCCATACGGAGGACAGACCGCAATCATCGAAATGGATGAGACAAAATCAAAGAATCTCATAAGGAAAACCACCATTCGAATCGGATTTTCCGAATGTAGAATTCAGGAAAGAGTTACGGTAGACAAGTGTTTCCGTTGCTACCAATTCGGACACAACGCCCGCTCGTGCACGAATAAGGAGAAGGACATGTCTAACAAGTGTTTCAAGTGCGGGGACGAAGGGCACCGGAAAGACTCCTGTAGCAGCAACATCATCTTCTGTCCTGCTTGCAACGAAAAAGGCCACAAAACCGGAACCTCCAAATGTCCCTCGTTTAAACTAGCCCTAAAACAGGAGAGGATTAACAGTAGGAACCTACTTACCAGCACCGACCATTAACCATAGAGCTAAACATTCTCCAAGGAAACGTGCAAAGGAAAACCGCTTCTGAAGACCTAGCGAAGCTCTTAGCTGCCGAAAAAAAGTGCCACCTACTCTGTCTACAAGAACTTAACAGCAAAAGCTCCTCTATCCTTAAAAGCAACACCTACAACTCAGTCAATGAAAGTAACTCAGCCATAATCTCTAATAAAAAGTTTCCTGTATATAAATTCGAGCAAAGACAACATTTTGTGTGCGTAGACCTAGGCTTTGTATGCGTCTACTCAGTATACATATCTCCGAACTGCCATATAAACATCTTCGAATCGGCACTGGACTCGCTACTGAGTAGTATATACAGGAACTGCTACACTAGCAATAAACCTGTTATTGTCACTGGAGACTTCAACTCCAAGAATCCAATATGGGGCGGCAGTGTCTTGGATCGCAGGGGGAAAAAATTACACGAAGGGATGACCTCCATGGGCTTGATGACTCTGAATGATGGCAAGCACCCGACCTTAGTGAGAAAAAATGGCGAGTCTTACATCGATCTCACCTTCATCTCGGAAGAAATTTCCAACTGGGGTCCAACAAGCTGGCAAGTTCTGCACGAATGCGAGTCCCTAAGTAACCACCAGTTCATTTTCATCAAAATCTCCATCAAAGGCACTCGCATCACTAAACCAAAATACACCAAACAACTGCAACCAGAAATCTTTCACAAAAATCTCGAAAACTTCTTTAGAAAAGCAGATGGACAGACTGTTTCCAATAAAATAAAAATGCTCCAAGAAACTTACGACTCTTCCTGTAGCAGATTAAAAGCAGACGAAAACTACAAACTGCCCTACTGGTGGGACGATACCATCGGCAACCACATTAAAGACGTCAAACAAAAAAGAAGACATTTTCTCAGAAAAACCAATAACAACACAGAAAGAAGAAGCCTAGAAACTACATACAAAGAAGCGAAACACAACCTAAACAAGGAAATTCGACGAGCTAAAAAGAAAAAATGGAGAGAGCTAATAGCAACACTACAGGAAGACATATATGGACAAGCCTATCAGATAATCAGAAATCAACTAAAAGCCACGGGACCCAGAGTAACTTTAAGCGCAGTAGAAAAAATGGACATCTTTAATAAACTGTTTATTACCGACCCGCAAGATAAACTTCCTACAATCACCACGACCCCTCACAACATTATACCAGCCGTCACGGAAGATGAACTAAATTATGCCATCTCACGGATCAAACCTAACAAAGCTCCAGGTCCTGACACCATGAAGCCAGAACACGTTAAGACCCTGCTACTGAGTAATATAAATTTCTTCATAGATCTGTTTACAGAGTGCCTCAATCGAAACCTCTTCCCTGAGAGCTGGAAAATATCGAAACTCATTTTAATAGAAAAACCATCAAAACCCGGAGAGGGAGAAAAAAAATATAGGCCAATCTGTCTGCTAGATATCCTGGGCAAGTGCTTTGAAAACATCATCAACATTAGATTGAAGGCAGAGATTGAAAAAGCAGGAGGTTTCAATCAACAGCAATATGGCTTCACTCAACGGCGCTCTACAGTTGACGCAATAAAAAAAATCATCAGCACCATCCAAGCAAACAGGGACCACATCACCAGCGTCATATGCGTCGACGTAAAAAATGCATTCAACACCGCAAACTGGGCTCTAATAATCAAAAAGCTAATAAAACGCAAAATACCCCCCTATCTCCTAGCAGTCCTTAAATCCTACTTTGAGAACCGCTCCGTCCTCGTAGACAGCAAATCCAATTGCGAGATTACTGGAGGAGTCCCGCAGGGATCAGTGCTTGGTCCAACACTCTGGAACGTCCTCTACGACGATGTGATGGAAGCATGCAATGACGAAGGGATAGAGTTAGTGTGCTACGCCGACGATCTGGCTGTTTTATTAAAGAGTAAGTCCATTGAAGAAAACGTCCTCCAGGGAAACACCGCTCTCTTTAAGATCCACCAATGCATGTGTGCAAACCGCCTGGAAGTAGCTCCCGAAAAAACGACCGCCGTTGTATTTGGATGGAGTTACAAGAACCGAAGGAGCATTGAATACCGTTTTAAAGAACACCTTATAAAACCGGAAAAGTCGCTGAAATATCTAGGAGTAATGCTGGACTACTGTACTAATTTCTCTATCCACGTGGACTACATCGTCAAAAAGTCCGACAAAGTCAGCAAATCCCTCCAATGTATTCTTCCAAATATCGGCGGTCCATCCTGCTCTAAAAGGAGAGTCATGGCAATGGCTCTCCAATCGATTCTGCTCTATGCAGCACCAGTATGGGCAGGCGCTCTCGGAGCAAAAAGAAACCGCCAAAAACTGGAGTCTTGCCAAAGGAAAGCAGCCGTCAGATGTTGCTGCGGTTACCACACCATCTCTACAACAGCTGCAACTGTCATTAGCGGTCTTATTCCAATAGACCTTCTGGTGGAAGAGCGGTGCCGAATCGAAGAACAACGAACTCCCGAACAAAGCGAAGAAACAAAAAAAAGAGTCAGAGAGTCAGAGAGAAGAAAGACATTGGACAGGTGGCAACATAAATGGAGATCCAATAGCAACGATGCTAAATGGACGAAGGAAATCATCCCGGACGTCCGCTCGTGGGTAGACCGTAATTTTGGAGAGGTCAACTATGCTATAACCCAATTTCTGTCGGGCCATGGATGTTTTGGGACTTACCTGTACCGTTTTAAGAAGAGAGATTCTCCCGCCTGCATCTATGGAGATGCAACTGAAGACTCTCCAGAACACATGCTATTCGAATGCAGTAGATTTGAAGCAATCAGGCAGATGGCTCAAATTGACGTAGGGCGCAGACTCACAAAAGAAAACCTGCTCAACGTTATGCTGAAGGATCGAGCCGGTTGGAACGCTATCGAAAAACTAATGGCTGCGATGGTAGAGAAAAAGGAAAGAGAAGAGAAAGACCTGGAAAGAGACATCGGACAATAACGGAAGAAAGTAAGAGCTCCTGTCTCGAAGTTGATATTTTTTTCGAAATGGTGCCGGGACAGGCAGCTGGAGACCAACAGAGGAAAAGGGTTTTAGTCGGTCGCTTCGGCGGAGTCCGACACTCCCCATGGCTGCCAGAATGGCCTATCACCAAACAGAAATGCAAATCACCGTTGACCATGGGAGTGCATAGATACGCATTTCCTAAACCTCTATCAAAAAAAAAAAAAAAAAAAAGTTTGGGGTAGGGTTGGTTAGTTTGGGTAGTTTGGATTAGCTTGGGTTAGTTTGGGTTAGGCTCAATATGTGTGTACTCCGTCTATATTTCCCCTAATTGCCCAATGGGTAACTTCGAATCTGCCCTAGATGAACTCTAGATCAGTGTATACCAGAAAATTTATTTATCCAATCTACCAGTAATAGTAACCGGGGACATTAATTCAAAAAACCCATTATGGGGGGGATATGTCCTACATCAAAGAGGAAAAAAACTATATGAAGGCCTTGTGTCTATGGGACTGGTAATGCTTAATGATGGCAAACATCCCACCTTAATAAGGGACAACGGAAAATCATTCATAGATCTTACGTTTATATCTGAAGAAATCCTGCAATGAAGAAATGTTAACTGGCAAGTGTTACATGACCAAGAGACTCTAAGCGACCATCAATTTATATTAATAAAAATTCGTGCAAAAAATAAAAACTTAAGAAAAACTCGATACATCAAACAACTGGAGGCAGACGTCTTCGAAGAAAAATTAGCTGAATTCTATAGAAATTCCGAAGGAAATGTTATTTCCACTAAAATCCAAAGGCTCCAGGAGTCCTATAACTCCTCGTGTGGCACCTTACGGGCGGACGAAAATTGCAAGTTGCCATATTGGTGGAATGATATGATTGAGGCACAAATCAGAGATGTCAAGACGAAAAGAAGGAAATTCATGCGAGAAACCGACAACAACACACAAAGACAAAATCTCAAGTCTGAATACAAGGAAGCAAGAAACCTCCCCACCAAAGAAATTCGCAATGCAAAAAAAGGGAAATGGAAAGAGATTATCTCGTCACTACAGGAAGATATCTACGGGCAAGCTTTCCAGATAGTAAGAAACCAAATAAAATCTATAGGTCCTAGAGTTACGCTAAAGCTGGAAGAAAAAACCAAGATATTTAGACAATTGTTCATCACAGAAACGGAAAATATGATGGTCTTGGATGAAACAGAAAACTGTAATACGATCCCGGCTGTTACAGAAGAAGAAATGCGACATGCCATAAGTCGTATTAAACTCGGTAAATCCCCGGGTCCCGGCAATATGAAACCAGAACATATTAAAAAACTGCTACTAGGAAACGTCACCTTCTTCTCAAATCTATTCACTGAGTGCTTAACCAAGGGCTGTTTCCCGGAAAAGTGGAAAATTTCTAAATTAATTTTAATTGAGAAACCCGCAAAAACTAACGAAGACGAGAAGAAATATCGGCCGATTTGTCTGTTGGACATATTAGGTAAAACCTTCGAGAGTGTCATAAATGCTAGATTAAAGAGAGAAATTGAGAACCTAGGAGGACTTAACCCAAATCAGTTTGGTTTCATTGGCGGACGCTCAACTTGTGATGCAATTATGAAAATCCTAGAAACAATAAAGGCCAACAGAAACGAAATAACTAGCATCATATGTATTGATGTAAAAAATGCATTTAATACTGCAAATTGGACTCTCGTGTTGAAGAAACTCGTAAGACGTAGAATTCCGAAATACCTAATTAATATAATAAAATCCTACTTAAATAATAGAATAGATAAGAGAACAAAACAAGCCATAGGGGGAGGCGTTCCGCAGGGCTCGGTGCTAGGCCCAACCCTGTGGAACGTCCTCTATGATGATGTCATGGATGCGTGCAATTGCGAAAACGTCAAATTAGTGTGCTACGCCGACGATCTGGTAGCGGTAATAAAGGGAAAAAATATCGAGGAGAACGTCTTATGGGGAAACACGGCTCTACATTGCATTAATTCGTGGATGGCCGCAAATAAGCTGGAGGTAGCTCCTGATAAGACGACAGCAATAGTTTTCGGATGGAGCTATAAGAATAGAAGAAATATCCAATACACCTTTGGTGGACATACGATACGACCGGAAAAAACAACGAAGTACCTAGGCATAATAGTTGACTATAATTTAAACTTTACGGCTCATACAGACTACATCATACAAAAATCCAACAACGTTTTTAAAGCAATCCAGGCTATTCTCCCAAATATCGGTGGCCCTGTGAGTTCAAAAAGAAGATTAATTGCAATGGCCTTGCAATCTATATTGCTCTATGCAGCACCGACGTGGATAGGAGCATTAAAAAGTAAAAGAAATAAGTCGAAATTGGTGCAGTGTCATAGAAAAGTTGCAGTAAGATGCTGCTGCGGGTATCATACCATTTCTGCAACAGCAGCCACAGTCATTAGCGGATTGGTACCAATACATCTTCTTATCGAAGAAAGAGCCCGAATTCAAGAACAAATTACCCAAAATACCACAGAAGAAAACATCAAACTAATTAAAGCCAGAGAACGAAGAAACACGATGGATACATGGCAATTAGAATGGGGCATGGAAACTAGGGACGCAAATTGGACAAAAACGGTTATTAGAGACATAAATTCCTGGATTACCCGTAAACACGGAGAAGTCACCTATTCGATAACACAGTTCCTGTCCGGACAGGGATGCTTCGGAACATACCTATTTAGATTTAAGAAAAGGGACTCACCAAGATGCATCTATGGCGACGGAGAAGAAGATTCGCCAGACCATATGCTTGTAGAGTGCAGCAGATTTGTACAAACAAGGACACAGACAGAGTTGGAACTGGGTCGTAGACTCAGCAAAGAAAACTTCACCAACATCATGTGTAGGAACAGACATTGCTGAAAAGCTGTAGAAAAAATGATGACACTTATGGTAGAGACAAAGGAAAAAGAGGAGAAAAGAAACGAGATCGATGAAGCGAGAAACTGGTGAGAAGAAAGTACTGAAAGCTCTTGTCTTGATGACCATGGGAGTGCATAGATAAGCATTTCTTAACCTCTAAAAAAAAAGGGTTAGTTTGGGTTAGTTTGGGTTAGTTTGGGTTAGTTTGGATTAGCTTGGGTTAGTTTGGTTTAGCTTGGGTTAGTTTGTCTCAGTCGGGTGTCTGTATGCGCGCGCAGCGCGCTTATTTAATTTTGCAATTTGAATATGTTGTCGTTTTAAATGTACGATTTTTATGTCAGTGGAATTTTATACCTAGGTACTATTATTAAAAAAAATGTTAGAGCATTTGTAATAAAATATTGAAATAATTGTGAAAATTCTCAAAAATAATATAATGATTAAAGATACGTCACGCCACCCATGGTTACTAATCCTTAATTTGTCCAATGTCATCTGAAATGGGGAGCTGTTGTATCAAAGGCATCTTGGATGTTGCAAATAGGGATGTATTGTTTAAGGGACACATACTTAAAAGTTATTTTCATTAACATTTCCTGAAAAATTAGCATTTTTTAAACTGAAATTCAGTAAGACTCGTTAATTTATACTAGAAACGCTGTAAATTGCATTTTAATTTTGCGGGACATAATATAACTTACAAGACTTCTTTTTTTTAATTAGCATTTTTTTGAAAAACGAAAATAACGCATTTCCGGAGAAAAGTTTTTAGTTCTTGCGATTAGAATAAATGTCTCAAGTACTAAGGTAAAACTTATTTTTATGTAACCGATTTCAGCTATTCTAAACTAAAAAATAAAAAATTGAAAAACAAATTGTCAAAAAAAAATTAAAAAAAAAAAGATGCATTTCCGGAAAAAAATCTTTGATTCCTGGGCTGTGAATAAATGTCTAGAATATTAAACAAAAACTAATTTTTATGTAACCGATTACAGCTAATCTAAAGTCTGGAAAGCGGAAATGACGCATTTCCGAAAAACAAAAGTTGTGTTTCTATGTTCAGACAGACGTTTTATAAACAAACCAAAACACAGTTTTTACATAACCCATTTCAGCTAAAAGAAAGTTTAGCCACTATACGTAGGGGATAGGGGCGCCGGTCACAATTAGCTCCGAGCGCAAAAGTACCTTAAACCGGCACTGGTTATATTAGTATCTTGCCACGTATTTCGCATATTTTTATCTCTACCTAGAGCCAGTATGTATTTGCCAAAATCATTTAATATATTGTAACATTCTATAGAGATGTAGATATGTTCTATATTGTTGTGGATGATTCATTTTTACCTTGTAATTGATTGCCTTTTAATCCACAAATGATTACACTTTTTTTTAATTTGTTATAGAGCCTCTTCGCTCTGGCTCCAGGATGTAAACTGCACAAGTGCTAGTTTAGTGACCCTAATGAAATTCCTAAATATCGTCGACGTTTCGATAAACAAGTCTGCTATCGTTATCAAGAATAAAAGAAACTAAAAATGAAAATGGTTAGCAAATACAATAAAACAGTAAAAAGCTCTTGCAGATTGTCAAGCTATAAACTGACTTTGACAAGATGACAATTATAATGCCATATTTAATTACTGGTTAACTGGTCTTTAGTGTGATATTGAGGTGTTATTTGGTAAATTAATTTGTTTTTGAAGTTTTATATATCTATAATTTGGTGTGATTCGCTTAGGAAGAATTTAATGTTTTTTGTTGAAAGGGTTAGTTAATTTTTAAGTGTCCCTTATCAACTTCAGTTTTTAGCAAAGGTAATCAAGTGCTATTAAAACTAACAGAAGTTGAAGCAACACAATCATCTTTATTTAATAAAATTAAAGCACTTTCTTTAATTTTACGTTTTTTAGATGAAGGTTCCTTTGCTAAAATACTTGAAGCGTTTCATTGTATTCTGTGATTGTTATCAAATGCATGTTGACAAATATGTGATTTGTGGAATTGTGCATTTCTAATATAAGTTTGGTGTTCTTTTATACGTTTTGTTAATGGTCTACAGGTCTCACCTATATAAAATTTATTACATTCACATGGTATTTTATAGATAGCATTTTTAGTAGTTTCATTTTCATTAAGTGGTTTTGTATTTGTTAGTTTGGATCTAAGGGTGTTTTGTGTTTTGAAAATGGTACGAATGTTATATTTATTACCTATTCGTTTTATTTTGTCTGATAAACCAGGAATATAAGGAATAAAGAGGTTCGTAATAGGTCTATTTTGATTTTGTCTATTATTAGAACATAAAGACGAATTTAGAATTAGAACTAAAATAACACTAGAAAAACCATTTAAAATTAAACAAAACTTAACATACACAGAACAAAGAGCATTACAATCATTAACACGTTGCATCATTTAACACTATTAAAATTCTACCAACCGATAAAGGTAATTCAACCGTAATAATGAATTGCATTACTTACGATGAAAAGATAATGTCTCTTTTAAATGACGGTAATTACTCAATACTAAATAATGATCCAACAGAACGTATTGAGAGACAGACATACAATATGTTAAAAAAACACAAAAATCAATTCAATGACATAGAAAGATTCAAACTGACACCACATAATAGTAAAACACCTCATTTTTATGGAGTACAAAAATACATAAACTAAATATTCCTCTACGTCCAATAGTCAGCTGTATAAATTCGCCAACACACCCCATTGCTAAATATCTACTTAACATTCTTAATCCAGTTGCTAACAACACTAACTCATATATAAGAAACTCACAACACTTTTTAGAGAAACTATCACAAATTAATGTAAATCCTAACAATACTCTGGTAAGTTTTGATGTCGTTAGTCTATTTACCAACGTACCTGTTGATAAAACTTTAAATATTGTAAGAAATAAATTAGCAAATGATACTAACCTTGGTGAACGTACAAAACTTAATATTGACACAATACTCGAATTACTTACTTTTTGCGTAAAAACTACTTATTTTCAATACAATACCAATTACTATGAACAAAACAATGGTATGGCTATGGGTTCGCCTTTATCACCTTTATTAAGTAATATTTTTATGGAAAATTTTGAATTAAATTTTGTTGAAAATTACCAATATAAACCTTTAATTTGGTGGCGTTATATAGATGACATTTTTTCAATTTATCCATATAACGAACATTTTCTTAACGATTTTCTAAATCATATTAACACCAAAGAACCCACAATAAAATTCACTATAGAAATGGAAAGAGAAATTAATGAACAACTTTCATTTCTTGACATTCTTATAAAAAAGACTTTAATAGTTTCGAAACAAAAATATACAGGAAACCTACACATACAAACAGATATTTAAATTTTAATTCAAATCACCCAATAATGGTCAAAAAGGGGGTCGTAAAAAGTCTATATGATCGAATGAAAATAATTTGTAATAATCAAAATTTCAACACAGAAAAAGAATTTTTGAGCAATGTTTTAATTAATAATAACTATCCTATTGATTTCATTCAAAAATGCTTTATAGAATTTGAACAACCTAATAACAGACAAAATCAAAATAGACCTATTACGAACCTCTTTATTCCTTATATTCCTGGTTTATCAGACAAAATAAAACGAATAGGTAATAAATTTAACATTCGTACCATTTTCAAAACAGAAAACACCCTTAGATCCAAACTAACAAAAACAAAACCACTTAATGAAAATGAAACTACTAATGTGAATGTAATAAATTTTATATAGGTGAGACCTGTAGACCATTATCAAAACGTATAAAAGAACACCAAACTTATATTAGAAATGCACAATTCCACAAATCACATATTTGTCAACATGCATTTGATAACAATCACAGAATACAATGAAACGCTTCAAGTATTTTAGCAAAGGAACCTTCATCTAAAAAACGTAAAATTAAAGAAAGTGCTTTAATTTTATTAAATAAAGATGAATGTGTTGCTTCAACTTCTGTTAGTTTTAATAGCACTTGGTTTCCTTTGTTAAAAACTGAAGTTGATAAGGGACACTTAAAAATAACTAACCCTTTCAACAAAAAACATTAAATTCTTCCTAAGCGAATTACACCAAATTATAGATATATAAAACTTCAAAAACAAATTAATTTACCAAATAACACCTCAATATCACACTAAAGACCAGTTAACCAGTAATTAAATATGGCATTATAATTGTCATCTTGTCAAAGTCAGTTTATAGCTTGACAATCTGCAAGAGCTTTTTACTGTTTTATTGTATTTGCTAACCATTTTAATTTTTAGTTTCTTTTATTCTTGATAATGATAGCAGACTTGTTTATCGAAACGTCGACGATATTTAGGAATTTCATTAGGGTCACTAAACTAGCACTTGTGCAGTTTACATCCTGGAGCCAGAGCGAAGAGGCTCTATAACAAATTCAAAAAAAGTGTAATCATTTGTGGAGCAAAAGGCAATCAATTACAAGGTAATATTCTATAGAGATGACCTTTCTTTAGAGTTCACAGAAGGTTCTTGCAAGTTTCTCCTTTCAGCATTTTCTTACATTTTATATTTTTCTACAAAATTTTTAGAATAGATATATAATATTCCAAACCTTGGTGGTGAATATTACAAAGACATTTCAGCTGATGTGATGTGATATGAGAAAATGCTGAAAGGAGAAAATTACCATACATTTCTATGAAGTCCATGGAAAGTTCTAATATATAAAACGAATTTTATAAATGTTCTAGGTGGAGATAAATAGTAACGTATATTAAGACTTATTAGAAACCGACTAAAAACTCCAAACAGATAAAAAAAATATCTTATAACAATGAAACTTCAATAAAACCTTTCAACCACAGCTGTAAGGTTCAGGTCGGGAGTAATGTTTATTTTTAATTGTAACTTTAATTTTGTTTTGTTCGCAGGAAATAAGTTATCAGGCTAAAGTTGATTTTTATATTAAACTAAATATAAGACGATAATAATTAACAGATTATAATATTTACATAGGTATAAATACTTGGTTAACACTAAGTTCTATATTACTAAACTAAATCTGTTTCATATCGCTACTATTATTTAGATTAATAACTATTTTTTCTCTTGCATTTTTAAGATAGACATAGCTTTCTCTATTTCCTTTACAGGTTTTATACAATTTTCTTAATTAATTTGATTTGTTTTTCGCTTCACTATCAATAAAGTTATTAATTATACTAGAATTAAGTGTAGGTGAAATATTATTGCCATATTTGCTCAATGGGGTTGTATCACCGAATATTAACTAACGATTTCGGTGGTTGTATGTTCAGTGGTAAGGTGATAATCGCAATACCACCGAATATTAACTATATTCGGTGGCAATACTGTGTAACCCATATTTTCCGCAAGTTCATCGCAATAATATTGTTTTTTAATGGACAAACTTCCACTTCCAATAACTTTTTTTTTGTATAGATTTCATGAAAATATATATCATTATCGTACATAATAATAGAGTCTTGAATTTTGGCTTTTGGATCGTTTGAACAAAGTGCTTGACTCACGTTATAATAATAAAGCTATTTGGCAAAATATTAAGCATTAATTTAGTTCTAAACCAATCTTCAAATAGCTCCGCTGTTGTGTCGTCATGATAGTCAACACAAGAGTCTCTAATGTTTTTGAATGAGAGAGACAAAGCATTCGGCACAAACCGCTTTTCAGATCCAACATTTAAAATTGTTATTCTTTTACCGCGGGTTGACGTCATACGTGTCACACACATTAAACCACGTTTCATCTAAATAAATTATTGGTATTTTTTGTGTTCTGTAGTTACTGATTTTTCTCAAACATTTCCCCCGCCATTCTTGGAGACGCCTGGATTCCATTAGAATTTGCCTTTTATTAATCTTTTTAAATTTAAAACCCATTCCCTAGAATGTACTTCTACAAAGTCGTTCTTGAGCACTTAATTTCGGTTTCATCTACTTCAAGTATTTCAAGTATTCATTAAATTGTCTAAAGTTGTAACATATTGGTCTTCATACATTCTATGGATTTTTCGTCGTTTTTTTTATGTCAGTGGCACACACACTAAAGGGAGATCCTATGGCACTCGACGAGCGGTGTGTGCGCGAAGATGTTGATTGACTGCCAGTATTGGTAGGCTTGTTGTTTCCTACCTACGGCTCTCACATCTTCTGTCGAACGAAGGCTTTCCTTTTGACGGTAACTTGATGGAATTTGGGATGTATGCTTCCATTCCTGAGGCGATTACTTGCGTAATCTCTTCGCAACTGACTGACTGGTCGTAGTGACAAAGCGGCCAAGGAAAATCCAGGTAGAACGCTCTTAGATCCTCCTAGTTTGCACAATTGTAATGCCAGATTTTACGTGGCTATGGTGGATTCTTCTGTGAGAGTGGCAGTTCATAAACCGTTGTAATAAATTTGTGGTCGGAAGTATCTAATGGAGGACTAACTGTAATTGTGTACTAGTCAGGATTTGTGGTTAGAAAAAGATCCAGGAGGGCGGCAAATTCACCCCACTCTGTGATACGAGTTGGTTCGGCTATAAGTTGAGGAAGCCCGCAGCTGCTCTGCATGCTTCAGCTTGAAATCTCCCAGAGCGATTATTTCTGAATTGGGATGGTTGTTTATATTTAGTGAAAAATTTGCATTACGGGTATTTTGTATCTGAATTAGCAATAATTGTGCCATGCAGGGACTATAACAAAATAAATTTTTAGGCACGTACGAAAAATCGAAGGATTAACTGTGAACGGAAAAGTTGGACTACTTACTTCACATTCTATTATAGGATAGGATGAAATTGAAGATGTTGTTTTTACTTTTTCGAACAGTTTCCGCATGCACTATAACGCGCCAACGCGCAATGTAACGTGTAATGGAGTTTTATTTCATAGCAAGCGAATATGATTTAAATTGTCTGATGCGGTCAGTCCGGACGAATATGTCGAACAGGAATGTACTCATGAGCAATATTTTTTTCTCACAAAAAAAATAAACGAAAAGTACGACGTCGGCGTCGTTGGGCCGATGGTGGAGAACGGAAATATTTAAATGTAGTTTAAATGTTTAAGCGAAGTTGATCAGAATTGTTGCTGACCATTTTATTTTTCTATTTTTCCACATTCTGTCTAACAGAATCGCCAATTTCACGTCGTCGGTCGTCTCCTATTTAAAAAAAACAGGGTTTCCCTTATTTTATATAATTCTGGTATTTATCTTTATAAAGACTTCTTTTCAAGTAATATGCTGTGGTTGGAGCATGCTGAGCATTATCCTTCCATGAAATAGGAGCTATTGAAGCTCGAGCACTATTGCAGGACCCTATAAAGATAATGACATTTTCATAATTTTTAGAAGTTATCCGCCACAATATTAGAAACCGCTTGCATAATTGCACACTGACTTTAGATCATACCAACTTATACAGCAAATCATTAGTTGAATACAGATATTTTCGCCCAGAGAACCTGTTCTCGAGGTCTTGTCTCCAAAAACAAAATCTCTAGAGAGATAAGGTGGTTGAGAGATATCGAACTCGTCTCGATATTCATGGAGGTTTTCAAATAGGTTTTTACTAGCTTTCTATGATATTTATTTTTGCTTTATAATTTTCGCTTTTTCTTTTATATTGGAGGATATATTTTAGTTTTTTTTTTCGCTTTGCTTTTAAATAAGTGGTTTTTCCTGATCAGAAAAAGTCTGTTTTAACTCGACTTTAATTTTGAAATAAGGCTTGACAAAACTATCAAATTTTCGACCAGGCTAATGGAAAAGTAGGCAATACAATCGTTTGACACCAAATTAATTCTTCCAAATCCCTTGATGGCACCGTTGACTTGATAATATTCGTGTTCTTCATAGTTAAATTAGCGTTTTAAAGTAATAAACATTTTTGGAAAATGCATAATGTTACGTTGCTCTTCAGGAATTTAGTATTACATATTATGGTATTGTATTGTTCAGTTCTGGATTAAATGATATGCTGCTTGCATCTAAATTTTTAATCACTCTTGGATTTGTTTTAATCCAGAATCTAAGAAATGCAGCGTATTTTAACAAATAGTTTTCAACCATTATATCAATTTAAAATAGATTTGAAATAATTTATCATATTTTCTCGCTAAACTTCTTATGAATCCTCAATCAATCAATTTTGAATTGCATCAAAGCGTGCGTGATAAGCAAATACTGATTCTGCCGAACTAATTAGAACAGATTAGTGAATTGATGGATCGATTTTAACATATTAATAATGTATTACACCGTTCGTACATAAAATCATGTCTTACCAAATTTAAGCATTAAATTGTTACGTTTTTCATCTAGAGAACAGATATAACTGAACGTTTGAGGTTTTAATATTTTTACACGTTCAAATTTCTTATATTGCATCATTCTATTATGTCAATATGAATTACATTTAATACATCTATATTCAAGCGTTTGATTACTAGAATTATTTTAGGTCGAAATTTCATGTCAACCTGTGCCTTAAACGTCTTAAGCTGCGTCCACACTTATGACCGGACCTCGTAAGATAATATCGTAGCAAACCAAGGGCAAGTATAGTTCGTTCGTGTATGAGTCTCTAGAGGTAGGATGTGGACGCACCGCCGAACCGCACTTCGTAGAATATTTAACGCGAATTTTTCCGAGCCGCTAATTTCAATTTATTTTTGAGATTAGTTACCCACTAATAAAAACAACATATACTTCAGGAAGATGTATGATGTCGCAACTCACTGGGTAGATATCTATAATTAAACAAAATAAAATTCAGGGAAATATGGACTGAATAGAAAATTCGAATCGAATAAGTTCTTGAATAGTTGTAGGTTGTAATTTTTGGGGAAACAGATGTCCTGGGAGTGAGTTCCACAGTGATACAGTGCGCCAGGCAAAGGAATTCTTGTAAAGCGGCGTTCTAGGTATTTCCAGTTGTACGGCGAACTGGTATGCTTTTGCCGTCTGTCGTGACTGTCTGACAGACGTTGTTGAGGGAGGGATGAGAGGGACCAAATCCTGTACTGATGCATAATCGATGACGATGAAATAGTAGCGAGTGCATTTATTGTTACGTATAATTTAATAAAAAAAGAAACAAATTATAGATGTAGATGTCGTCATTGGTGGCAAACTGAATTCTTACGCAAACAAAGTAATCTCCTCAGGAATGGAAGCATACATCCCAAACTCCTTCAAGTTACCGTCAAAAGGAAAGCCCTGGTTCCACAGAAGATACGAAAGAGCTGTAGGTAGGAAACAGCAAGCCTACAAGTACTGGCATCAAAATCAGACCGCTGAAAATCGCAATTATTTTTTCGAAGCGAGAAACGAATGCAAACGTGTAATCAGCGAGAATAAGGACAAATACAATCAAAGGATCAGGAATAAACTTTTGCAATGCCCCAGTGGCTCCAGGAATTTCTGGTCGGTAGCAAAGGCAGTAGCTTTACAAAAACGTCTCTTCCACCTTTGGCAGACGAACGTGGCATCACGGCAACTACAGCCAAGAAAAAAGCAAACATGCTCGCCAAAATGTTTTCATCGCACTCTACTTTGGACGTCCCCCATATCAACCATCAACACTACCATGGCAGAAGTCAAGTTTCATCACCGTGATATTCGTAAAATCCTTAAAGACCTAGATACGTAAAAGGAATCAGGACCGGATGGAATACCTGCCATCGTGTTAGAGAACTGCGCCAACGAACTTACACCCGTTTTTCAGAGGCTTTTTTCTCTACGGAAAAAGGATTTACCCATCTTCTTGGAAAGTCACTCGATTGCAACCTGTTCCAAAAAAAGGCAAGAAAAGCACGTCCTCAAACTATCACCCAGTTGCCTTGCTTCCAATAATCTCCAAAGTTATGGAACGTATAGTCAATCAGCAACTACTCAAGTACCTCGAGAACAACAGAATAATCAGCGATAATCAATACGGCTTTCGCAAAGAGAGATCGACAGGAGATATATTGGCCTATGTCACTCATATATGGAGTAGGGTAATTGAGAACTACGGAGAGTCTCGAGCGATTGCGTTGGATATTTCGAAGGCATTCAACAGAGTTTGGCATGACGGGCTGCTCAACAAACTGCCATCCTTCGGACTGCCAGCCTCTCCCTGCAGCAGGCTTGCCAGTTTCCTTAAGAACCGATTTCTGCACTTTGCAGTTGATGGGCACATCTCAGATACATTCACCGTTAACGCGGGCGTGCCTCAGGGCGCAAAACTTTCACCAACTCCGTTCCTAGATGAGGAACCTGCTGACCTCTACGAATAATCCTGCTTACAGTTTTGCAGATGACAGTACCCTTGCCTTCCAATTTAGATCAGAAAAACCTTTACCAGCGACTGAGACTTATCACCGCAGACATGAGCAGATTACAGCAATTAATCCAGACCTGGAGAAAGCTCAAACTTGGGCCGACAGGACAGAAATTTGGTCCAGTTCAATGCAGCAAAGACCCAAGCAGCCACGTTTACCAAGAGGGTCAATACAGGGGGCCCTGACATCATTATAGCAGGATCGACCATTTCTTCATCCTCGTCAATCGTACTGCTATGTGTCTCGGTCAACAGCAATATGTCCTGGCATGACCACGTTGCTAACATCGCAAAATCAGCCTCCCAGATGCTTGGTGCGCTATTTCGCAACAAAAAACTGTATACACCGCAGCAGTTGCTCCTACTGAAAACATATCAAATCTATCAATTCCTAAACGACAAGCAAGAGACGAAGTGGTCCCATCGGGATCTGACATAAAGCCAAAAGCAGTGCTAACAAGAAAGTGAAAAGCAAACAATTATGTTAATGAAACTCAAATTAAAAACCAAGAAGTCAAGAGAACACGTCTTCAAATCTGAAAAGTGCAAATTATTGAAATAGTGGAAAATCCTAACATGATCATGAGGTATAGTTAAACCAATGATTTTGCTGATTCACAGGAGTTTGCGCCACATGACGATAATAAAAACCTGAAAAAATGTTACACTTCATTGTTACCAATATCAGCTGCAAAATACAAAGATTTGATAAAGTTTTGTATCCAGTCAGCTGTTCCATGCCGAGTACGCGACTCTTCCTCATTCAAAAGCAGTTGTTGATGTTCTGCCCGATACTGATGAAGAAGATGAAGGTATCGATTGAAGTTTTTCCTGGATCCATTAGGTTATTTAAACAAAAATCCTTTTGCTTTGTATTTCCGATAATAAATTTTGTTTGTTCAATACTCAGATCGTCTTTTCTATAACAACTATTTAGATAGGCAAAATTCGGTGAAATATTTAGGAAAAAAATAATACCTCCTACAATTATTGTTATTTAAGGCTCACTTTTAAGAAGGCACTGCAAGTATCACACCATGTTTGTCTGTTATCTAGATAATAATAGTTTGAACATAAATAATGATCGAAAAAGATGTAAGTTGAATTACTGGCACTTTGGCGCTAACTTTATTATAAAAATAATATTATGTAGTGCTTGGAACTGAAAAATATCTTAAGCGACATTATAAATATCGTAACCTCCATGAAAACCCTTAAACAGAACTTCAAAATATCGCAAGCGCCATTTATTTCAGCAGATATTCACAGATGTCACGTAATTAACGTTTAAACTTAGAATTTATATCTTATGGAATAAGAAAGACTTATAATTATTATCAATAAAAAAAAATATTATCGCAATACGTTTTTTTTGTGTTCCTGAAAAGTAGTCCAAATGTCGCATATGATACTTTTCCTGGAC